>CM035151.1:85785113-86232613 GCA_020205615.1 Panax quinquefolius | reverse complement strand
ATCAATCGGACCTACTACCCGTTCAAAGTCCAAAAAGGCAACAGGCCTACAGTCAATCATGTCGTCATCCGACCAGACTGAACTTAATCCAGTTTCTCGCAAAAAATTAGACGGATTACGTAAACAAATTACAGATTTGGCTGTTCTACTCAAAGAATTAAACCAGTCTACACAGGGTCAGAAAATACCCATACATACTGAATCCTCCATGCAAGGAGGAATCCCGGTCATTACCATACCGGAACTGTAGTTGGATCCAACCAACAAAACTCATGATGCTACCCATCCCACTGAAGATCCAGACACTGGTGACATCAAAAAGAAAGTCCTCCAAATGGAAGAGACCCTTCGCGCTATCAAAGGAATTGGAACATACGAGAGTGTTTCATATGCTGATCTGTGTATTTTTCCTGGTGTTCATTACCCAGAAAAATTTAAAACTCCTGATTTTGAAAAATATGATGGGTTAGGAGATCCTTATACACATTTAAAGGTATTTATTGGAGAAATAGGATCCTATGCAGAGGATGAGAAACTCAGAATGCAATTGTTCCAAAAGAGTCTAACTGGAGAAGCCCGTTCATGGGTACACAAGATTAGACAACTCCAAAATCCACAAGCTAGGGGAAGAGCTAGCACACGCCTTCCTCACTCAATACTGTTTTCAAACTCAAATGGCTCCTGATCGGTATCAAATTACCAAGATCAAGAAACAGTCTAACGAGTCTTTCAGAGAGTATGCTCAGAGGTGGAGACGCCTGGCTGCCCAAGTTAGTCCTTCCATGATCGAATCAGAGATGGTCATGACCTTCATAAACATACAAGAAGCTCCCTTCTATGAGAGAGTGTTAGCTGGCATCGGCAAACCGTTTTCTGAAATGGTCAAACATGGGGAGATGGCTGAAATAGGATTGAAGTCAGGGAAAATTCAAGACCTAGCTGCACTCAAAGCTGTTGCTGATCACATCCAATCTGAAAATTATGGGAACAACCTCCGGAGGGTCCATAAAAAGAAAGAGGAAGATGTTTCCTTGATACTACAGGGGCAAAAAGGCAATCAAAATATGCCTATTCAAAGGAGAAACTACACTCCCTTTCAATCACAACCTGTGAACCCTCCAATACCAAAAGGTGGAGAAGTTAAACGCCCTCGAGTGTTTACACCCTTAGGGGACACCCTCGAGAATATTCTCAATCTTCTGACAACACAAAAAAAGATTACGCATCTTCTTCCACCACCAAATTTCTAATGGATGTGGTTTCAATGTCGTTAGAAATGTGCTTATCATGCCGGGGCACCTGGACATGATACTCATG
The DNA here is from genome assembly GCA_020205615.1 of Panax quinquefolius. Lineage (NCBI taxonomy): Eukaryota > Viridiplantae > Streptophyta > Magnoliopsida > Apiales > Araliaceae > Panax > Panax quinquefolius. The sequence continues at coordinate 86,231,296 of CM035151.1, read as the reverse complement.
ATTGTTGGGCCTTGAAACACAAAATCCAGGACCTAATAGACAATGGGGAGATCGTGGTCACCAAACCCGATCATCCTCATGTTCAAGACAACCCTCTTCCTCAACACAAAGAAGAAGAGGTCAACATGATTAACTGGAGCAGTGGACAGAGTTCCAACTTCAGCTATGATTCTTCCCAAATCATCAAAGACGGTGATGACAGATGGGATTACGCTAAGTTCCAGTTCACAATGGAACGAAAAATGAAAGCTCTCGGCAAACAAATTTAGCAATTGGCGGAACTAGTGACTTATCAGCATCAACTGACTCGCTAGTTAATCAGCCAGGAGCATGCCAGTCTCCTACCCATTGTCATGAATATTCCCTCGTCACTTTCAGAAAATGAAATGCTAGAAGACAAATTGACGAAGAGAGCAAATGCCAAAGCCCGTAGGGATTTCGCCAACAAAAGGGAATTCACCTATTTGGGTCAACCTATGGAAGAAATACTTCATATGTTAATCAGTGAAGGGAGGATCAGTTCCCTTATACCTCCAATCAACCCCCATTCGTGATTTGTATAATTACGAGGGAGTATGTCAATACCACTCCCGATCCTCATGATCACAAAGATAGAAGAATGTCAGCACTTCGCCACCTTATTCAAAATTTAATCGACAGTGGCGTACTGCATCTGGCAGATGACGACATTGTGTTAAGTGCAAGTGAGAATGCAGGTCCCACTAAATGGAAGAGTGTAGTTGCAGTCATATCTACTGAATATGATCAATCACTCGCCATGCCAATAATTCAACTCAAGGGAATCAACAATCCTTTGAAAGTGGCCGCTCCTGAGCCAATCAACCTACTGTGCAGAGCACAATATCCTATTGTTAGCTTGCGTAAGGTTCCGTGGAATTATGGAGAAGGTGAAGGATCCACCTCACATACAACTGCTGCAGTGTTGAAGGAAAATCCACTGTATCTTCCCCATCGGGTGATGAAACCCACCCCCAAATCAAAGGGGAAAATACCCATGGAGAAGATTGAAAAATTCCTCCGCGCTGTGGGTCATAACGAAGCTATGGTGGTTTTAAGCTTAAAGGAAGCTCCACAGTAAATATCAATTTTGGACTTGGTCCTAACTTCCGAGGATCACCGGAAGATCTTGTTAAAGGTTTTGGAAGAATCCTATCTCCCGACATCAGTGGATACAGAAAAATTTCAACATCTGGTTGATCACATTTTCAACAAAAATGTGATATCCTTCATTGATGATGACATACCACCCGGGGGACCCCAAATTCATTGTAAGCTATTGCATATTGTGGTCTTGTCCTCCGGATATATGGTGGCTGGAATTTTAATAGATGGAGGTTCCTCTCTGAATATCTGCCCATACGCTACCTTGGTGAAGATGAATATCAATCCCAATCGAATTCGGAGTAGCCATACCATTATCAAAGCTTTTGATGGAGCCCGCCGTAACTCGGTCGGAGTAATTGAGCTGCCAATTAAAATTGGTCCTCACACATTATGCGTATCTTTTCATGTACTCAAGATAGATTCGGGATACAACCTGCTCTTGGGACGACCATGGATTCACATGGCTGGGGCAGTCCCCTCCACCCTTCATCAACAGTTGAAATACATTATTAACAATAGCCTGGTCACGGTCAACGCTGAACCAAAGTGTCCTCAATACGGGAACATGCCATTCATCAATGCCAATATGGACGTTGAACCAGTCAGTTTTCATGCTTTGGAAATAAGCAACACCCAATACCATGCTTGTAACGACCCCAAAATAGGTCCATTCCATCCAACCCCTTTCTGAGTCGCCAAATATATGGTACGAAAAACAACTACAACTTTATTACAACAATTGTCGTGCAAAATACAACAACACATATGCTGTGAGTTTGGATACAAATATATACCAACTCAGAAGTACGTCCACAATGACACCTTACATAAAGGTATAGTCAAAAACTATTTTAGAAATTAGAATCTTTGGGAAGTGCTCAAGAAACCTTCGTATACGGGAGGCCATGCTTTTAGGTTATGGTAGATATCATATGGCCACAGTAATTATCCTTGGTTGACCCAATAGACCTAAAGAAAAACGAGAAGATTACTATCATATTCTTCCCAATGGTGAGTCTTCTCTTGACATATCATTATCTCCACTGCTCTAATTGGGTATTATACTCCAAACAAACACCAAGATTATATAGGTAGTGCTTGTAAATATACTCAAAGAAGTGGATGAGCACAACCATGTCTTATGATAACACGAGTTTGTATGTCATTAGACATCTTGTATGATAGTGGCAAAACACCCTTCCAAGTTAAATTCACCTCACCTCAACATCTATAGACCACCATTATATTCCTCGCTATCCCCCCGCTTCGACCCAAATTGCACACTTTTATTACCCGAAAGGAATTGTGAAACAAAAGGGTGAGCACAACTAGCTCAAGAAAGAATATTATGACTAAAGATAAATAAATTATCAATAGTCTTCATCGAATAAATCGTAGATTTAGAACATATGGTAGATGATAAAACTTTTCAACCATAGTTGCAGTTGAACGAGCAATCCATTAAAGAGTCAAATAGACTATAAAGTCTATTGTCTTCTCCACGTTAAAAGTCCACCAACAATATTTTATCCTCAGTAACATCAATCAACAGTTCTTTTCCACAATCATATGAATAACTCATAATCATAATTGTGATTCTAAATTCCTCTTCTCATCCAGAACGAAAGATAATTTTCATCACCGTCTTTACCCGAAACATCAAATATCATGGTTATACCAAATCACGCCTTCTGCTCATAATCATACTAATAAATTCATCTTTGCACCACGGCCAAAAGATATTCATCAACAGCCATCTTTACACTACAAAGCAAAAGATATTCAACAACAGAGCCATCTTTGCATTACGAGCCAAAGATATTCATCAATAATTCATCTTTTGCACTCTGCAAAGCAAAGATATTCAACAACAGATCATCTTTGCATTACGAGCAAAAGATATTCATCAATAATTCATCTTTGCACTACAGGCTAAGATATTCATCAACAAGTCATCTTTGCACTACGAGCCAAAGATATTCATATATCAAAGAAATACATAATCATTTCAGAAGTTATATAACAATAATTATAACCATGTTGATCAATTCACCTTTGCACTTAAGCTAAAAATATTCAATTGTAAATTCAATGGTCATGATCATACCAGCCAACAATTCAACTTTTGCACTACTGGCCAAAGAGAACCTATGGTCACGATCATACCAATAATCTACCCATCTTTACACTCAAGTCAAAGAGAAATATTATCATTAGGGGTTATAAGAATGTTATATAAAAACAATATAATCAAAACATGGTTTTAATTTCAAAAGTAAGATTCATAAATCAACGATAATTTGGTCGAGAAGAAACCAATTTGTCGTGAATAAGACTTCAGATTCGTGACATAGTACCGTATATGCGCATAAGTAACCTCGACACGAAAAGATAAAGTTTCATAATAAAATCCATATCAATATTTATAACACCTTAATCCAAATGTTATAAAATCACTTAATAATATCAAAATCTTAATATTCTCAATATTACAACAATATTTAATAATTTCTAAAACTTATAAACAATTTAATTAAATTGTTTACACTTTACTAATTAATGCATTTAATCATCATAAAATGCCAAGCTCGTAAGATTTCATCACCAATAACCAAAACCCTCATCAAAAATCTGCATATACCTCATATATGATTCTCAAGCCATAAAATCATATTTTCCAATTTTCTTACTTCACATAACATATTTAATTCATTTGCTCATAACTAGAATATTTTCATGAAAAATACCAAATCAGTTCCAAAAATATTTCTTTTCTGGGATTTAGCATAACATAGTCCCATATTGAACATATATTTTTCTCAAAATTTTAAAAATTCATTTACTATTTTTCATATACGCCAAAACCACCGAATATTTAAACATTTATCATAAATTATATTTTTATCCAACAATTCTGAAATTTACACGGTATACTGATATTATATAGATGTACTCCCAATAAAAATTTCATCAATTTTGGAGTTAATCACAAGGAGTTATAAGCGGTTACTTTTAAAATAGTCTTTTCTCATAAAATTCATAACTCTCAATCTATACATCCAAAAATCTTCATTTTGGACACAATATATAAAACTCATCAAATTATCATTTCAAATTTTTCCAGAATTTTTAAAGGTTCAGAAAAATTTCAAACTAAAACATAATAACCCTTAAAATCCCTTTACTATCCCTTTACCTCAAAAGAAGATTAGATTTCCGACCGAATAACGTTTGAATCGAACTTGCACCGTATAGCAATACTCAAGTATACTCAAAATACTCACAAGAATACGCTTCGATAATATAGAGAGAAAAACTTGAGCTTACGGTGTGATTTTCAATTCTAACCTAAGCACCCTATTTATAGAAATTGCTTAGAACACCAAAGCGAAAATTGAATATAATATTGATATAATTATACAAATTTTCCTTAGCCCACCTTTTGGTCAAAAACACCAGCCACACATGTTAATGATGTCCAAAAAAATACAAAAAACGTTTTTCTAACAAAAATAATTTAAACTCCAAAATCAATTCACATCCGATATACCAAACTTCAATAATTCACAATAAATAGCTCTTTTATCAGAAAATTCGAATCTCGCGACTTTTTATAGAAAATTCAATTCTCTACAACTTTGCGAAGAAAGTTTTTCCAAATTCCAAATGAAATTAACCAAATCCACAAACCAAGGCGATTTTACAGGCTATAATCAAATTCAGTCAAGAAATGGGGTCCACCGACATGTTTAACATGTTTTAAACATTTAATGCCACAAAAATACTCTTCCTCCTCATATACTCATATATTCTACATTCATTGTAAAAATATCACCATTAATATATTATCAAAATAATATATTTAAATAAATTATTTTATCAGAAAAAGACAAAATATTAATTTTCAACAATTGTCACATTAAAAATTTTCTCCATCTATGTCCACATAAAATAAATATTTTCCTCATCATAAAATCAATAATTAATTATTCACAAATAATATTACATAATCACAATATTGACAACCAAATGGGGTTCCCAAGAAAGAGGGGCTTCCAATAAGAATTTCTCCTTCTCAAGCGCATGATTAGGTGACCAAACCTCTCTCTTAGATGTAACTTTCTAGGCATTGCCAATAATGTTATCCAATAATATTATTCAGATAATATGAATTATTGTCTGATAATGGAAAATATTGTGTCGTGACAATTATTGAAACAACAATAATATAAAATATCAACGTAGCAATTATTGAATCAATAAAATAAAATATCGAATAAAGAATTACCGTAACAATTATTGAGTAATGCCTTCACGAAAAAAAATTTATCATGCTTCATGAATAATACTTTCGTGAATAGTAACTCGTGAATAAGAATCATGAATAAGAACTCGTGAATAAGAACTCGTGAATAGTAACTCATGAATAAGAATACACGAATAAGAACTCGTGAATAGTAACTCGTGAATAGTAATTAAAAAAATTGAATACTTTTATTTCATAAAATTCGGTCTTACAATGCTATTGGAACGCCATTGCTCAACCCAAGATTTCATCGAGGGTAATGTAATGCCTACTCAGAGAAATGATGTCGTTGGGTCATAAGCCGAGACAAGGGTCAGTAAGATCGCCGTGGTATCAAGTACCCTATTCGCTTAACCAAGCAAACTGGAACAGCTGGACTAGGCTATTCTGCCGGCTCTAGTCATAGGAACCCTCACAAGCATTTGCAGGTTCCTTCAGCTTCAGCCATGCGGCGTTTATCTTCGCCTTCAAGTTTTGAGTCCGCACAACCTCCTGTAAAGGTGCCTGCCAATGTCATGACAGTGTTATTTCCTAAGCCGAAACCGGTGGAAGAGAAGAAAATCATTATTCCAGATTCCGCAATCGAAGAAAAGGAGCGGAGAATCAAGGAGAACGTTGTTCGAATAATGTCAGGCATGCGCATCATCATCCACGATGAACATACCAACAGATACACCCCAGACGATGATTGCCCAGATGTAATGGCCATCATTCGGGACAGGGAGGATGATGACAATCCCTCCATCACTGCGGTTCACCCGAACTTTGCTCTTGCCAATTGGGACAGCATTTCTTGCATTGGTCGTCAAGGGTAAAGCGGGCAGAAACTCTTTGTCCTGTAGATATAATAACTGCTTACTTTTCTGTACAGTACTAGCAGTTTATTTTGCCAATATATGCTAACACTGTGTATGATTAAACACGTTTCATATATACTAAGTGAAAGCATATTTTGTTTCGTGACTCAAATTTAGATGTGTCTCAGATTTATTGCGCGATGCCTCTCTACACAGGATTGTACCTTTGATGTAGAAATGAATTCACCTTTAATGGATATACTGGGATGACATTGAGGTGCCTCTAGAAATTCAAGAATGGGTCAAAGACAAACCCAAACCCAACCTTGATCAAACCACTTCTTTCAATCTCTCTAACCTTAGAAAGCCCTAAGTTAATCCAGTTGGTTCAGACCTTACCCCAAACCAACGGAATGACATGGTTACGCTATTAACCCAATTCCAGGATGTGTTTACATGGTCTCATGAAGACATGGTGGGTTTGTCCACTGACATTGTCCTTCATCGCCTTCCTATTAAAGAGGGATTTAAGCCAGTTAAGCAAAAGCTCAGGCGTTTGAAACCTGAGTGGAGTTTTAAGATGAAAGAAGAAATTGTGAAACAATTTCAAACTGGCATCATCATGGTGTCTACCTATCCTGAGTGGATATCCAATATCGTGCCCGTACCTAAACCTGGAGGGAAGGTGCGAGTGTGCGTGGATTACCGGGACTTGAATAAAGCTTGCCTAAAAGACAACTTTTCGGTGCCATTTATCCACATTCTCATTGACAATACTGCGCAATACGATATGTACTCCTTTGCGAATTGCTTCGCAGGGTACCATCAGATCATGGTTGCCGAGGAAGATCGCGAGAAGACTGCTTTCATCACTCCTTGGGGAACTTTTTGCTATAGACGGTTGTCATTCGGCCTCATCAATGCCGGAGCTACCTATCAACGAGCTATGATGGCTCTTTTCCACGACTTAATGCGTAAAGAGATAGGAGATCTACGTGGATGACATCATTGTCAAGTCCCGAAAGGAGGATGACCATATAGACCATCTCAGAAAGTTGTTCAACATGTTGCGTAAGTACAACTTGAAGTTGAATCCAGCTAAATGCGTCTTTGGCGTTAAATCAGACAAGTTGCTAAGGTTTCTAGTCAGCCACAAAGGGATAGAGTTGGATCCGGACAAAATCCAAGCCATCACTGAAATGCCCATTCCTCAGACAGAGAAGGAAATACCGGGATTTTTGGGAAAGATCAACTTCATCAGCAGGTTTATCTCCCAACTCAAAGCAACCTGTGAGCCAATCTTCAAGCTATTAAGGAAGAACTCCTCCGTGAAATGGAATGATGAGTGTCAGAATGCCTTCCTTACAATCAAGAAATAGCTAGTCAAAGCTCCCGTCTTGGTACCACCCAAGGACGATGTTCCCCTGTTCATGTACCTGTCCGTGAGTGACAATGCCATGGGCTGCATGCTGGGATAGAAAGACGATAGAGGCCAAGAACAAGCCATCTATTACCTCAGTAAAAGGTTCAGCAGCAGTGAACACAAATACACTATGATCTAAAAGACGTGTTATGCTTTAGCATGGGCCTCCATGAGATTACAGCATTATCTCCATGGTCACACAACCCATCTCATATCCCGCGTGGATCCTCTTAAATACGTGTTCAAAAAACCCATGTTAAATTGCCAGCTGTCCAGATGGCAGTTGATCCTACAACAATTTGACAACGTATATATGACTCAAAAGTCCATCAAAGGTCAAGGAATCGCGAATCAGCTAGCCGCCGCACCTTCAGGGGATTTTAAACCCTTAGAAACATATTTCCCTGATGAAGGAGTAATGACGATGCAAAGAACACCATCAATGACGATACGCCGCCAAGTCTGGAAGATGTATTTTGATGGAGTCATTAATATGGAAGGTTCTGGAGCCGGCGCGGTTCTAGTATCCGATACTGGGGAGCAGATCCGTTGTCAAATTCAAATTACAGCTTAGCGATACATCAATAATACGGCTTAGTATGAAGGTTGTCTCATGGGGCTAAAACTTGCCCATTCAATGGGTATCAGACGGTTAACTGTCCTTGGAGATTCAGAGTTAGTAATCAGACAATCCACCAGAATCTATCAAACCAAGGAACTACACTTGCTGCCTTACCATCGGCAAGTTTTAAAGATGGCTTTGGAATTCGAAGAAATCTCCTTTCTATATGTTCCTCGTAATAGGAATGACTTTGCGGACACATTAGCAACTTTGGCCTCCTTGATGCGCATATCAGACAAGGAACACTTGCCGAGCGTCACAATTTCCCTGAACAAGGCCCCAGCCTACGGGAATTACGTTGGAGAAGTATCGGATGAGCTACATCTCATCCAACATCCTTGGTATCAGCGTATTAAGGAATATCTGCGAGATGGATCTACACCCACTGAGGCGAGCCCGACCGAGAAAAGGCGTATCCATCGACTTGCTATGAAATTCTACCTAAGTGGAGATGCGCTCTACAAAAGAGATGCAGGACTAGGCCTCCTCAAGTGTTTAGACAAAGATCAAGCCCAAAGGCTTATGGATGAAATCCATGGTGGAGTCTGTGGCCCCCACATGAGTGGCCCCCTCGTTAAGAAAAAAATCCTCGGATCGGGACATTATTGGCTATCTCTCAAAGTCGATTGCAACGACCACGTCCAAAAGATGCTATCGCGTGCGATTCATAGAATGTTGTACACGCCTCCACGGGAACTCCACAATATGAGTTCACCTCGCCCTTCTCAATGTGGGAATGGACGTTATCGGCCCATCGAGCCTAAAGCCATGAATGGTCATCGATTTATCTTCACCATGATCGACTACTTCACCAAGTGGGTGGCGACCTCCTTCCTCGTGGTCACTAAAGAAGTCATCATTGCTTTCATCGTAAAAAATGTTGTTTGTCGATATGGACAACCGAGAGGTGATTATGTCGAATAATGCCAAGAACCTCAATAACAAAATGATGGAGGAATTATGCGAAGAAGTTCCACATCAAACATCTTAACTCATCCTCTATCGTCCAAAGATGAACGGTCCTGAAGCGGCTAACAAAAACATCAAGAAGATTATGGAAAGATGTCCGCCAACCACAAAGATTGGCACGATTTATTGCCTCGACTCATAGCCTACGTAACATCCATGCGTATTTCAACCGGGGCAACCCCCTACGCTTTTAACCTATGGATGGAAGCGGTACTCCCCATAGAAGTTGAGATGGAATCTCTCGAGTGTTGATAGACGCCACCGGATGAAGACCAATGGGTACAAGATGGTATCACCAATTATCTCTAATAGGCGAAAAGCGAACCGCGGCTATCTTCTATGGTCATTATATCGACAAAGGATCGCCCGATCCTACAACAAAAAAAAAGTCCATCTACTATAGCTTCAAACAACACGACTTAGTTTTGAAGAAGATTCTTGACAACCAGATCGTGTTAAAGGAAAATTCGCCCTAACTGGAAGGCCCGCTTATTGTCAAGAAAGTATCGACAGAGGCGCCTCGTGTTGCAGAAATGGACGGCGATGAATTTCCACAACTTATCAATTTGGACACCGTGAAACGGTACTATGTCTGAAGTTACCATCAAGCAAACATCCTGGTGTTGGATCATCAGATCACCAGTCATTCCGGTTCTTTAACCCCTTACCACATACAACTATCTCACACTTTGCCCCTCAGGGAAACATACTTTTCAAGCCAGCAGCCTGGCTCTCCTTTCTGCTCATACAACTTAGGTCATCCCGCCATGGATTGAAACTCTCACGTTTGCAGTTTGGCTACCCATACCTGGGATCAAACTTTTCCCCTGCAGTTTATCCTCAACCTAGGATTAAACTTTCTCCTCCCCGCACTCTGACCTGCACATGGGATTACGTTTTTCATCTCTCCCTGAGGGGCGAACTACGTCGCCCTGATCTCCTCTTCAATAGGAGTACGTAGGCAACCATTTCATATGGCCCGGTCGCAATAAAACAAAAACAACAAAAACATTTCTACCCTTCTCTCCTCACAAAAACAACAAAAATATTCCTACACCATTTCTGCCTTACACAGCGTTGAACCTCTTACACAAAGTTCGAACTACGCAGACCTGATCTCCTCTTCAATAGAGTACGTGGCGACCATTCATGAAAGCGCCTTACCCCCTACCAAAACACAAACCATTGTCAACTGGTATTGGGATTCTCTTGCAATACACTACACTTCATTCGGCTTCAGACCAAAGGGATGAGATTACCTGAACTCCTCCCAAATAGGAGATTCGACGATCATCTAAGCTTCAGTCATACCTTGAAGAGCAACACCAAACCATAAGAGGTGGAATTAACTGGGCTTCTCCTGAATAGAAGTGTTGGCGACCATCTGTGGGGTGGTCAATCTCAGAGAGGAAGGCCACATTCCTCTTCACATTGTTATCCTAAAATAATTCCCAAGACACCAAAGATGGTAGGGATACATACAGATCGATGATCCCTTCTGAACTATCCAGAGACAACTCAATGTCCATCCACTCAAGAGGAATTCAGAATACATCAAGATCACAAGCCCTGAAGCATCAGGCAAAATATCAAACAAATAGCAAGGCATATCTAAAAGGGAAGTGATCCAAAAATATATTTCCCTGTCATATATAATGTTGTTTGATACATATACAATGTAAACTATACATGAAAAAATGGCTAAGCTAGTCTGTGCAGGTAAATACAAGCCCATCTAATAGTCCGAGTATATGCGAGCTAGCAAGCCCAACATGGCATCCCTCTCAGAAGAAGGAGGTAAAGCTGTGGTCTCCTGCATGAGAATATCCACGCAACCTAATAGATCAAAAGCCGTCTGCATGATGACCATATGCTCGTCAATGTAAGCACTCATCTCTGCAACCATACCAGTGGCAAGGGACCTCGCTGCAGTACTATCTGTGACAGCCACATCTCGGGTAGATTGGGAGATATCCCGCTCAACTCATCATTGTCTCTATGGTCGACTGGCCTAATCACGCCAAATGATGGCGACATCTCTACGAGCCAATTACCTCGTCTCTCTAATAGAAAAGGCATCCCTCACCTTCGTGAGAGAATCGACATCATAGATCGAATCGATCTCTCTCAAAGGTCATCACCAAGACTCTTCTAAATCGTGTGTCAGTCTTTGAATCACAAAAGTCTTTGGTACTAGGAGAATCCGGAAGAAATGCTGGCAACCCAGCGGCGGGCTCCTCCTCGAAGTGGGTATCGATGTCCTCCACAGGCTCCACACCCTCTGCGTCACTATCCGGTATTGCAGATACTACTGCAGCCTATAAAACCTCTGCCTCTAACCAGGCGGAATACTCTACGGAATAACCTGGACTGCTCACTAAAAAAGAAGCTATCTCACGATGGTCCCAGCAAGCGTATACACGAGATCGGTCATCTGCTGAGAGGTATCGAAGCAATTTAACGTGACTGTCGCCCGCGAAAGGATGAAAATCCCGAACCGGGTCGAATCATGACATCACGGCCAATGGGTGATAATTAGTCACACCCCTCAAGCCAACCAGAGGAAGGAAATCAATGCCCGGAGCATGAGTAATGAAGCTGTATGGTGAGAAAAGCCCCGAGCACAGCAATATGCTAAATGGATCTCTGATGTCTGCCAAAAATAGGGACCAAGACTGAGCATCTATACACTCCGATGGCTGAAAGGAGTATGACATGGCCACATCATGGGAGAACAATACCCACGCCATCTAAGGGTACCAATCGGTCGCAAGTGTGACATAAACCATACATACAACATGACCGAACTCCCAGTGAACACTCCTGTAGGATACGTGCAACAATATGATGCCGATCGCAGGGTCTCTGCCACGATCATAGGCACAATGGTACGACCCTCCCTGAGAGCTCTCACGGCCATGATAACGCCTATATCTATCTCATCCATATACCACGGCATATATACGTATGACAGTACACATAACATCAGTACATCAACTCTGGCCAAACGCCAATGATCCTCCGACACAGTGAAATCCCCGAAATGTCATGAGTAGCTGTCCTCCGCGCCAAATCTGTCATACAGAAAACACTAAGATATCACGTGACCAGATGTCAGCTCATCCTGCACTACTCTGCGCCTCAATCCTGTGAGAGTCATGAATCGTCTACTCATGTCTCCCAAAGCCATGTGCACGCAAGGTCTGTCTAGGGGCAGCATCGTCAAACGTGCATACTCCTCCAGAGTAGGAGTCAACTCATGGGTGCCAAAGCGGAATACCTGCCTATCAGGTCGCCAATGCTCTAACATCCCATCTACAAATCCTGCAAGAACCTAAATGCCAAAAGAGTCATGGTATCTTTGCGATAGAATAGATCTACAAATACCCCGTGCGGTGGTGACATACTATCGTATCATGATCGCGATACCCAATGCCACCAATGACGGTGGGGTATGATCTATACTGACTAATCGTCAAGAAGACATCTCAATGCAAGTCGTGTCATAAGACCATCCAGGGGTCAATGCTGAATATCTCTGAACATACATACATATGCATAACATGATACATACATAACAGACAATGGATGGCAATATGATATAGAGAATGAAAAAAAAAACTATGCATACATTCCTAAGTATATCATCATCTAATACATCATCTTTGTGTAGCTACAAATACAGGGAAATGGGGCACAGACGCCCTACTACTAACAGGGGCCTATCAAAAGATATAGCGAGAATGGGGCACAGCCACCCAATATCTAACAGAGACCTATCAAAAGATATAACGAGAATATACATCAGAAGAAGATCAGGGTCTCGATGTCCATATCCTCAATCCTGTCCACCTGATGTAACTCCTCCTGAGTCATTGGATCTCGATCAACAGGGATATCAGGCCTATAAAGAGGAGGAGGATGCTGTACTGCAAAACCAAATGGGTCGTTCGAGGGGCCAAATACCGAAATGGAAGGAACAAAGACTCACCGGTTCTTTGGATCTACGCCCAAGTTCAAATAAATATATGTGCCCGATCTAACTGACGGGTCAAGCCATATAAGTCGGAGCTCGGACACAAGCTACCCAATCCGTCATCATCAAAGATCCTGGAACCATGTCCCCCATAAACTGCGTGGCACGGGACTGGGCCCCAATAGTGCGAGGGAGCCACCAACGCTGGAATATCTCCTGAGTACATGGACCCTCGGATAAATCAAAACTATCAATCCCCAACAATGGGATATCCCTGGCGGGTGACTGTGATACAGGTCAATGATGCCTGGCAGGAGGTAAGATCGGCACACGAATCTCCCCTGTGGTGCTCCTAATAGCACGCTCTCCTAAGTAAAGCTCCCAGCCTCCATCTGTGAAGAGAGGAACTCTCCTAGTGGAAATCAAATACTCGACTCCAGTCGGGTAGCCATCCTCAAAACCCACTGTCAGGTGTTCCCCAGAATAGGGAAGCCATGTGATGGTGTCGGCCGTCAGCAACTCCAGCTGCATACGGCAATGAGCGAAGCCCTCAGCTATAGGGACCTCTGGCAAAATCGAATGATGCCATCGTCTTCCTCGTGTATAGGTGTCTAAACCTAACACACTCACTGGACGCAAGCATGGGAGCCTCTCATAGGCCCAAAACTGCCAACACAATGGCAAAACATCTGCTATCAGTAAACACTCTCAACCTATAAATGGGAAAAGATAAGAGAAATACTCACCAAAGAAATGGGTAAAATCTCAGCCAAGCCTCGGTTAATCCCTATGAAGCGTCGCATACCACGGAGAAAATAGGCAAATGTGTAAGAGCCCCAATCGTATTTCTCTATACGGTCCACATCGCGTGTGGCCGTGACCAGCGAAAGAGACCGTGGAAGAGTTATCTCCGCTATAAAGCGCCTCGAATGATCATCGGAACAATCGCCACAGTAACGCGATCCCCGATTCGACATCATCGAGCATGAGCTCACTCAATAGCTCACTATAACATCTACGCCAAAGGACCCGAAGACGGACAGCCCCCCTTTGAAGCGCCCGCCACGGAACTCCTAATAAGGATCCGGCGGCAAGAGGGGTAATATTCGCCACGCAAGGCAATCGCTCCCCTCCAAACTCCACGTCTGTGATAAATCGCCAATCCATAGGCGTCATCATCACCTCGCAATCTAGTAGGTGGAGTGACTGAGTCTGATGAAACCATCGCTCGAGACAGGCCTTCCGAGGTAACCCCTGTGGACAATGACGGGGAAGAATGGAGAAGAATGCCCCAAATCCCCACTCACGCACTACTGGCTACTATAGTCGGGATGAAGCGCTTACATACGGAGGTGAATGTTGAACCGCCCCCGCGAGGGTCGTAAAACCAGGAACCTGCATGAAATGCAGATCAACATCAAAACCCTTTAATCCTTATCAATAGGAAAGAAGGAAGAGAAAAGTCTAACGCCATACCTCGTTAGCATATAAGTACATCGATGGATGTCTACCCAAATCACCCAGTAACTCTGGGTTCACCACCTGAATGCTCGGAATCTCCCTACGAGGGACATGTATAGCAGGAGCGGGATCCTCAATATCCGCCTCCTCGTCCTCGACGTCTGGAACATCTACCTGGATAGGACGTATCACGGCCTCCACCAACCTACGAGGCCGCTCGGCAGAGCAGGGGACGAGGCGCTTCAGAAGCCCTCCGCCAGACGCGCGTAAGAGGTCTTAGAAGAAGCGCTTTCACCGATTCGGATCCATAATATCTTGACAACAAGTCTCCAAATCACCTCAGAAAGGGTGTGGTATTTCCCTACCTGGAGCTTTCTAAAATGCATTTTATGATTATATGCATGCATGCATTTACTTTAGCACCTGATAGAGTTAAAATGCATGACTACCCAATGCCTATATTTGGAAAATTTTTGCCATAGTCCCCTTTGAAAATAGGACTATCCACATGCACTCAGGCATGTCTAGGTGGCCATTCAAGAAGCACACCGCCTTTAAAGTCATATACATAATATATGCATTAAAAAATTAAAATCATCATGCATAAGGCCAACCTCAATGCTAGGAGTATTTTGCCTTTATACCTTTTGCTCATTGGACCTCAAATAGGACAAAAAATAGCAGAAAAAGGTGCCAATTTGACTGTCTCAAAAGTCAAATTTTTTTACATCATTATATTTAGCATGGTTTAATACTAACATTTACTGTGTTGAATTTTTTTATCAAGTCATTTGTACATACATAATCACTACTATGTGTTTAGATGCATTTCGTACAATAACTCACAATCTAACGGATAGAAAATGAAAAAAATACATGCATACGTTACCAGGATAGTGTAGAACACTTGTACTGTGACAGAATTTGCAGAAAGCAGCCCGAACTCTGCAGATCTTAAGATGGCTCGCGGTTTTTCTAAAGTGAAACAAGTCGAAAGTGACTTGTGAAGTGAAGCTCATTTGAATACCTACTACCGGCATAGTATACCTACATTACCGCAGAAGTGCACTGCGGCTCCTCTATGTGGGTCCCACCCCTCCGGCTCGGTCCAGTTTGAGTTGAAACATAGTTCTCACGGACTAGAAAGGTCAAATCAGGAATAAAAATACCACGCGATTGAGCAAAACTGTATACAGTTTTGGCCTTCTCCGATGAGACTTTGAATCTGTACTTCGCTCATTGGTAGTCACCCGAACACAAGGTATACCCTACCAATGATCCCAGTTGTCACTAATCACATATAGCAATACCTTATACAGGTCCGATGCCGCCAACTTTGGGTCATAATCCTACGTGAACATCCCCGACGGGGGTTACCACGTGAATCCCCGACGGGGGTTACAACGTAGATCCCCGGTGGGGGTTACAATGCATGGTCATCCGTTGACACACAAATCAATGAAGGTCAAGCAGCCTTGACATCATGATAACCATTGGAAGCCAATCCAACAGAACATCAGAAGCCATCAGATAACTGGCCGCTGCTACCCACATCAACGATGATATCAACCTCAATCCCCGGCGGGGGTTACAACGCATGGTCATTCGTTGACACACAAATCAACGAAGGTCAAGCAGCCTTGACATTATCTCAGCCGATGGCAAGTAAACCCATCAGAGCATAGAAAGTTGTTCGATCAATGCATACATCCTCAGTAGATCCCCGAGGGGGTTACAACGTGAAGTCACAACAAGGGATTACTGTAAGACCCCAACTTTTTAATGAATAAAATTAAATTTCCTTTATTTATTATTGTGAATAATAAGGTATTAATTTGATATAATATTTTTTTATGGGTGAAATGTTCAAATTTTGCAAAATAAGTAAGTGGTTATAAAATATTCATATTGTCGGGGAATATTCGTTTGGTCGTAGAATATTCTTTCTATCGGGCAATATTCGTACGATGGCGCTGCTATTTGTGGGCCCCATAACGGATAACTGTCGGATGAAGAAAACGACAAAATTGAATAACGGCGTAGTTGTTATCGTTAAGACTGTTGGAATACCCAGTGGTTAAAATACAGTAATACGCGTGGTTGCACAGTAGCACACGGTAATGCACAGTATTGTTGAATTATTGATCCTTACATAAGAAGGTACTACTCAATAATTGTCACAGTAGTTATTGTTCAATATTTTATTTTATTGATTCAATAATTGCTACGTTGATATTTATATTATTGTTGTTTCAATAATTGTCACTGCACAGTATCTCCATTATCAGATCAATAATTCATATTGTTTGAATAATATTATTAGATAACATTATTGGCAATGTCTAGAAAGTTCTGTCAAGGAGAGGTTTGGTCACCTAATTGCGTACCAGTAAGGAGAAATCCTTATCGGAAAGCCCCCTCTTTCCTGGGAACAACCTGGTTGTCATAAATGTGATTCTGTAATATTATTTGTGAATAATTAATTATTGATTCATATGATAAGGAAATATTTATTTTATATGGATATAAATGTTGGATATATTTATTGTGGTTATAAATGAAGGAGTTAATGTTGAGGTGTTTTATCAGTATTTTTGTTGGAATGGGGGTATTAAAAATCAAATCAGGGTTTTTCAGATATATTGTGGGGGTTATAATTTTTAATCCGACCGTTAGATCGTTGTAATTTTTGGATATGTTATACATATATAAGTTAAGTATATGTCCAAAAATTTTGAAACGTTAAAAATGAGCGTATGATTTGTTATGAATTTTACGAGATGACTAGTTCAGAAATTGTTGAATTTTCGGAGTTTATTATTTTGGTAGAAAATTCTAGAATTGGTGGGCCCCACTCTTGGTTGGTGAAGAAATGTACTGAGATTTTTATTCAAATGTGGTGGGTGAGAATAGTAGCAGGTAAAGCCATCGAGTTTGCGAGTTAAAGTCCGCTTTGAAGCGTCTTAACATTTTCCTATAAATAGTGGGCTAAGTTAGAATTGAAAATCACACCAGAAACAAGTTTTCTCTCTTTCTCTCTCTAGATTATTGAGTGTATTTTGTGAGTATTTAGATACTTTATGAGTTTTTGTTAATCAGTGCAAGTTTCCTTGACCTTATACTGATATTCCGATCGTAAGATCGATATTTTGAGGTAAGGGATATTATCTTCTTCTTAAATGATATTTTCTTCAATATCATTATCTTGAAATATTGGTATAAACTTTTTATCAAATTTAGAACTTTTTGTGTCGGGTTACTATTCATGTATACTGGCCTATTCACGATATCGACACTATTCACGAATACTGACACTATTCAATTAAAAAATGAAATTCTTCTTTTTGTCAAGTTATATTATGGTTACTATCTTTGATTGTATCCATATTTTGATCTTTATTTTTGAATTCTGCTTCAAAATTGGTATTTGATCTTTTATCTTACTGGATTCGTTTTCTTTAAAATATTTTTCATCATCCTCAGTCCTAAATAATGATACAAATGAATATCTTTGGCCTGTAGTGCAAAGATGAATGATTACCTGATGAATATCTTTGGCCCGTAGTGCAAAGATGAACAGGTGTTGAGATGAACATGACCAACTGGTGATACAAATGAATATCTTTGGCCTACAGTGCAAAGATGAATATTTGATTCAAGATGTATATTGATTGATGTTACAGGGATAAAATAATGATGATGGACTTTTAAATCTTAGAAGATAGTAGAATTCTTTCTCTACTTGACTCTTCTAATGGATTGTTGTTTCCGCTGCAGTTGTTGATCTAAAACTTGTTGTCGATTATATTCTATCAGATTTTTCCCTATTGAAAACTAATGATAATTTGTTGTATATTATCTTAGTCATAATATTCTTTACTGGGCTAGTTGAGCGCACCCTTTTTGTTCCATTTTTCTTAGGAGACGAGAATATAGCGGGAACTAGTTGGGGTGTGGAGTGACGGTTCTAGAAAGTTATTTTAGCATTCCTCACTATTTCTGTAAAATAGTGTTTAAATAATTGTAATGAGGATTTATTTGAGTGTGGATATTGTCTAGAAGACAATATTTGTATTTAAACTCACAGTATTGGGTTGTTGTTTTTTACACAACAATTGTATTAATGAAGTTGTAGTTATTTCTGTACCAAGTTTTTGGCGACTCATAATGGGTGATGTATACCTATTTTGGGGGCGTCACAGTTGGTATCAAAGCTTAGGGATATGATCCCTGGCTGAGATGTGAGACAAGAACTAGGAGGGGAGAGACGGGGAATTCCTTCGCTAGTATGACCTACCTAAGTTTATTTGGTATTTAATTGGTCGGTTAGAGTATAGGGATAATATGTGATATGTCAATTAACCCTTGTTTTGTTGCAGTGTTTGAAAATGGCATCTGAAAATATTGTGATAAGCAATGAAGCATATGAGACCGTTTAGTCACCAACGATCAATACCCAGGATAATGTGCATCAGGATGGCAATAATCCTCAGGTGAACAACGGCACCGACCAAATGACGAACGACGGTACGTTTAGGAGCTTTTTAGAAGTCATACAACACCAAACGAGAGAGACTCCTATTCATAATGTAGGTGGAAACAATGGCAACCCACGGTTGGTCACCACTAAGCAGTTCAAGGAGCTGGGACCACCGGAGTTTTTGGGAAAGCCAGAACCACTTACGGCAGAGACGTGGATAAAGCAGATCACCAAGATATTTAATCTCTTGGGATGTTCCGAGGAGAAAAAGGTTCCCTTTGCCACCTTCATGTTGCGAGGAGAGGCTGGTGGGAATTTGTAAAGCGTACTCAATCTGCCGCACTGAAGATGTCTTGGGAGAAGTTTCAAGAATTGTTCAATGACAAGTACTTTCCCCAATGTATTCGTCACATGAAGGAGGTTGAGTTCATCAAGCTGGAGAAAAACAATATGAACGTGTCGCAGTACGAAGCTAAGTTTGCGGAGTTATCCCGATTTGCATCCCATTTGGTTGATAATGAGGAACGAATGACACGAATGTTTCTGTGAGGTTTGAAACCTGAAATACGTCAATACCTCATTTCTCACAAACTTTGTTTATATTCAGATGTTGTGAATAGGGCTCAGTTAGTGGAGCGTGATAATGAGCCAGCCCAATCAAAGGATAACGAGCAACAACACGATAATAATCGTACCAGTGGCAACGGTCATCAGAACAATGATAACCATCGTGGAGGAAATTATCATGCCAGAAATGGTAACCACTTCGGTGGTAATCATGGCTAAGATAATAGAAGAAATGATTCAAGTGGAAATTTCAAGAAGAGAAGATTTAACGATGACGAAAGACGCTCGGCAGCAAGACCAAAGACCAAAGACAAATTCTAGGGGAGGAGAACGACCATCAGTTAGTTGCTACAGATGCGGAGAGGAGGGACATATAAGTCCAACCTGTTCACAGATTTCCAAGAAATGTTTTAGTTATGGAAAAGACGGTCACATAGCTCGATTTTGTCCTATAGCGAAATCAAGTCCAGTTGGGACGGTGGCACCAAAGGTGGATACGGACAAAACAAAGTCGGTGGTTTCAGGAAGAGCGTTTTTCGTGACTTCTCAAAAAGCGAGTGACCCGAACGAAGTTAGCACGGGTTAGTTAATTATAAATTTTTGCGAAGACTTATTAGATACCGGTTCTACCCATTCTTTTATCTCTCTTGCTTGGGCTCAACATTTAAATCTGACTCCGAAGAAGTTAGATTTTGACTTATTGGTTGAAACTCCGTTAGGAGAAACCTTCATTACATGTGATATCCAAGTCTTGGATGAGAGTCACAGTTTTGAATGATATTTCTATTGTTAATAAATTTCCTAACGTATTCTTGAATGAATTCTTAGCCTACCCTAGAGCGTGAAATTGAATTTTGTAT
The DNA here is from genome assembly GCA_020205615.1 of Panax quinquefolius. Lineage (NCBI taxonomy): Eukaryota > Viridiplantae > Streptophyta > Magnoliopsida > Apiales > Araliaceae > Panax > Panax quinquefolius. The sequence goes on along the minus strand of CM035151.1, from coordinate 86,210,710 downwards.
TGACCCCAGTACAAAACCCATTTCTTAAACCCTAAAATATTTTCTTCAACCAAAACGAACGTAACATGCGCCAAAGACGTTGGCTCGAGCTGTTGAAGATTACGATTATACCATTCAATACCATCGTGGGAAAGCGAACGTGGTACCTGACGGGTTGAGTAGGAGATGGTAGGCATTTATAAGTGTGAATATACGAACCTACGTGAAGATAGTAAATATACGATTAGAACCGATGATAAAGTTAAAGTTGCTCAAGATATAGACCCGAAGCTGATGAATATGAAGAAGAAGGTGCAAGAATGCGTTATTCTAGAAGTAAGAGTTGATGAAGAGAAGAAAGCTCAAGCCTTCGATTTAGTTGAAATCCTCGATCGAGTAGGAACTGTGGCCTATAGACTTGCCTTAACGCTAAGTATGTCGCGTGTTCATAACATTTTTCACGTATCGATGTTACGTAAATATGTGGACGACCCGAACCACATTATTGAGTTAGAACTAGACGAGATAGCTGAAGATTTAACGTACGAGGAGTTATATGTTAAGATCTTGGATAAGAAAGAGCATGTCCTACGTACGAAGGTTATACCACAAGTTTTGTGGAGAAACCATGCTATTGAAGAGATGACCTGGGAGTTGGAATCAGAAATGAAAGCGAGGTATCCTCACCTTTTCGAAACACCAGGTACGTACGTCAATTTCGAGGAGGAAATTTCATAAGGAGGGGAGGTTGTAAGACCCCAACTTTTTAATGAATAAAATTAAATTTTCTTTATTTATTATTGTGAATAATAAGGTATTAATTTGATATAATATTTTATTATGGGTGAAATGTGCAAATTTTACAAAATAAGCAAGTGGTTATAAAATATTCATATTGTTTGGGAATATTCGTTTGGTCGTGGAATATTCTTTACGCTTGGGAATATTAAATGCAGCAGTAGCCTATTTGTGGGCCTCATAACGGATAACCGTCGGATGAAAGAAATGACAAAATTGAATAACTTGGCGTAGTTATTCTGAATTAAGACTGTTGGAATACCCGGTGGTTAAAATACGATGTCTGGCGTGGTTGCACAAGAAGCGGTATTACCTGCAGTATTGTTGAATTATTGATCCTTACGTAAGAAGGCACTACTCAATAATTGTCACGATGAATTCTTTATTTAATATTTATTTTATTGATTCAATAATTGCTACGTTGATATTTATATTATTGTTGTTTCAATAATTGTTACTGCACAGTATCTCCATTATCAGATCAATAATTCATATTATTTGAATAATATTATTAGATAACATTATTGGCAATGTCTAGAAAGTTCTGTCAAGGAGAGGTTTGATCACCTAATTGCGCGCCAGTAAGGAGAAATCCTTATCGGAAAGCCCCCTCTTTCTTGGGAACAGCCTGGTTGTCATAAATGTGATTCTGTAATATTATTTGTGAATAATTAATTATTGATTCATATGATAAGAAAATATTTATTTTATGTGAATATAAATGTTGGATATATTTATTGTGGTTATAAATGAAGGAGTTAATGTTGAGGTGTTTTATCAGTATTTTTGTTGGAATGGAGGAATTAAAAATTAATTCAGGGTTTTTGAGATATATTGTGGGGGTTATAATTTTTAATCCGGCCGTTGGATCGTTGTAATTTTTGGATATGTTATACATATATAAGTTGAGTATATTTCCACAAATTTTGAACCGTTAAAAATGAGCATATGATTTGTTATGAATTTTACGAGTTGACTGGTTCAGAAATTGTTGAATTTTTGGAGTTTATTATTTTGGTGGAAAATTCCAGAATTGGTGGGCCCCACTCTTGGTTGGTGAAGAAATGTGCTGAGATTTTTATTCAAATGTGGTGGGTGGGAATAGTAGCAGGTAAAGCCATCAGGTTGTAGGTTAAGTCTGCTTCGGCGTGCTAACATTTTCCTATAAATAGAGGGCTAAGTTAGAATTGAAAATCACACCAAAAACAAGTTTTCTCTCTTTCTCTCTCTAGATTATTGAGTGTATTTTGTGAGTATTTAGATACTTTGTGAGTTTACATTAATCGATGCAAGTTTTCTTGACCTTTTATACTGATATTCCGATCGTAATCTTGATATTTTGAGGTAAGGGATATTATCTTCTTCTTAAATGATATTTTCTTCAATATCATTATCTTAGAAATATTGGTATGAATTTTTTATCAAATTTGGAACTTTTTGTGTCGGGGTTACTTATTCACGATATCGGCACTATTCACGATATCTGACACTATTCACGAATCACTACTATTCATAGAAAATAAAATTTTCTTCTTTTTTTGTCCAAGTTGTCATTATAGTTACTATCATTGATTGTATCCATGTTTTGATCTTTATTTTTGAATTCTGCTTCAAAATTGGTTATTTTGGAATATTATTGAACTTGGATAAACTATAATACGAATCCTTAGTATTTGATCTTTTATCTTCTCGGATTCGCTTTTCTTTAAAATATTTTTCATCATCCTCGGTCCTAAATGATGATATGAAATGAATATCTTTGGCTGTGAGTGCGAAGATGAATGATTACTGATGAATATCTTTGGCCGTAGTGCAAAGATGAACAGGTGTTGAGATGAACATGATCAACTGGTGATAGAAATGAATATCTTTGGTGTGACGCCCCCAAAACAGGTATACATCACCTATCTTGGGTCGCCAAATACATGGTACAGAATACAAATATAATCTTAAATATACAACATGAGTTGTGAGTTTTAATACAAACATTGTCTTCTAGACAGTATACAAACTCAAATTCAATATTATTACATTTATTTTTCCACTATTTCACTGGATAGTGAGGACTACTAATGCTATTATCTGGTTCGTCACTCCGTTCCCCGACTAGTCCCAGCTACGTTCTCATTTCCTGAAGAGAACAATGAAAATAAAAGGGTGAGCTCAACTAGCCCAGTAGAAAATATTATGACTAAGATAATGCAAAATATATTATCTTTAGCCTTCAACAGTGTTAAACTGATAAAATATAACCAACATCAAGTTTAACTGCAGCGGAATAAGTAATCCATTAAAAGAGTCAAGTAGAGAATAAAATCTACTATCTTTTATGATTTAGAAGGTTTTTCATCACTTTTATCACTGGGACTCAGCTTAATAAATAATCCACATCATCGAATCACCCCTGCACTACTGCCAAGGATATTCTTTAGTATCACGACCACAATTATCCATGCACTACGGGCCAAGAATATTTGTGTATTCAATAATGGTCATGATCATGCCAACAACTGTCCATCAATGCACTACGGGCCAATGAGGACTTTACCACATCATTTGTTAACTTACGGTCCATGATTACACCAAATAATCCCTGGTCATAATCATACCAAGTCCATCTATGCACTACAGGCCACAGATGACTTTCAACATAATATAAACATGAGGATGATGACAATGATATAAGAGTTCAATAAAACAAGTTCAAGAATTATTTTATCTAGGAACTACTAACGTCCAAATTGTCAACATGATACTGCTCTGTGGAGTAAAATTCAAGAATGCTCAGAAGAATATTTCCATGAAAAGATACTAGATGAAGCGCAAATATCAAGGATAGTCTACTAATTTCATGGAGTATAGAAGTCAAAACTTTAACCAACTGAGTATAATAAGGAATGGAATAACAAAAGAAATCACTAGGCATGCGATAGATCGCATGACAAAAGCAAAAGTTATTCCAACAGAATAATAAACAATTAATCGAATTCCGTAAAAACGCATGCATGAGAGGATATTCCAATGTAATAATAAAGATGAACCAGTCCGTCGTAGAAACGCATGCATGTGATGTTCCAATGTAATAATAAAGATTTAAACCAAATCCCAGCGTAGAAACGCATGCATGGATGTTCCAACAGAAATAATAAAAAGCGGAAACGTGTCCCAAGCGTAGAACGCCTGCATGAGCAGGATATTCCAACAGAATAATAAAGAATGGAATAATAGAAGAATTTCACCAAGTATGCGGTACTTCGCATAAACATGTTAATCCAACATAATAACAAAGAATGGAATAACAGAAGTTCTCTTCATGAAGATGAAAGAAAGAAATAATATCCCCTACCTTAGAAGAAACTGGATATAAAAGTAGTGAAGTAGCAGAATACTTTTCTTCTTTCTCTCTATAATTTCTCTCTATAATAATCGCTCTAGAGCTTTTGTGAATTGGTGAGAAATGAAGGAAGAATGAGCTTCTATTTATAGGAAAATATAATTTCGATAATTGCACGTTTTGGGGCTCAAAAAATTACAGTACAATACCTCCAACTTTTCTTTCATTTTTAATTTAGTCCTGCAAGTATTATCAAACTTGCACCAAATCCCCTAATAGTAAATAATGTGAATCAATAGTACAATCATGTGAATAAATAGTATAATCATGTGAAAAAATTAATTACAAGATATAGTACCTTCAACTATACCTCCATTTTAACTTAATCATGCAAGTATTATCAATCTTGCACCAACTCCCCTAATAGTACATGAATGTGATTCAATAGTACCCACATGTGAACAAATAGTTATATAAGCATGTGAATAAGTAGTAATTAAGTGCTCATTTATCCGATAAATTACCCGATTTATCAAAATAACCCCCAGACATCAATTATCATCGAAATAAATGTCGATTTTCACTAACACAAATAATTCCAACACAATGAAACCATTTTTATCAAAAATATAAATTTTGAAATTTCAAAGTTTGACTTTTCCCAAAATAGTCAACTGTTGACTTTTTGACCAAATAGTCAATTCTGGAAAATTTTGTGTTTATAGACTATTTTTACTAATTTCATCGTTCCGGACTCAAATATCACGTCCGCGTCTCCAAATTCAACTCCAAACACACCTTCAATTGTAATAACATTCGTCATTAATATTATAACTCACAATATTTATCAACCAGGTCGTTCCCAGGAAAAAAGGGGCTTTCCAATAAGGATTTCTCCCTATTGGCGCGTAATTAGGTGACCAAACCTCTCCTTAACAGAACTTCTAGACATTGTAAATATTGCAATTTAATAATATGAATAACTTGTCGTCTCAATTATTGATTTAATAAAATAACATATTAAGCAGATGATACTGTGACAATAACTGAATCAATAATATGAGAGATATGATGCATCAATTCTCGTAGTAATAATTGAGTATAACCGAGTGACTTCTCACGTAAGCATCAATAATCAATATCGTGTGCTACTACTTGTCAAACCACGCCAGACATCGTACTTTTTACTACTTAGGGTAGTTCAATGGTTTAATTCAGTAACCCTTTCGCCGTTATTTTCATAAAGTATTTTGTCTTTTTCTCAATCCGACAATAATTTCAAGTTATGGGTCCACCAATGATTGTGCTTGTTATGCGAATATTCTGCTAAAATGAATATTCCCCGACCAATCGAATATTATATAACAACTTGTGTACTTTGCAAAACTTATAAATAATACCCACAACTATTATATCAAATCCTCACCATAATATTAAAAAAAATATATTTCGAGAAAAATTTAATCTTTATTCAAAAAGTTGGAGTCTTACATTTGGCCTGCAGTGCAAAGATGAATATTTGATTCAAGATGTATATTGATTGATGTTACAGGGATAAAATAATGATGATGGACTTTTAAATCTTAGAAGATAGTAGAATTCTTTCTCTACTTTACTCTTCTAATGGATTGATGTTTCCGCTGCAGTTGTTGATCTAAAACTTGTTGTCGATTATATTCTATCAGATTTTTCCCTGTCGAAAACTAATGATAATTTGTTGTATATTATCTTAGTCATAATATTCTTTACTGGGCTAGTTGAGCTCACCCTTTTTGTTCCATTGAGAATATAGCGGGAACTAGTCGGGGTGTGGAGTGATGGTTCTAGAAAGATGTTTTAGCAGTCCTCACTATTTCTGTAAAATAGTGTTTGAATAATTGTAATGAGGATTTATTTGAGTGTGGATATTGTCTAGAAGACAATATTTGTATTTAAACTCACAGTATTGGGTTGTTGTATTTTACACAATAATTATATTAATGAAGTTGTAGTTGTTTCTGTACCAAGTTTTTGACGACTCATAATGGGTGATGTATACCTATTTTGGGGGCGTCACAATTACCACGTACATTCAAGCCGTTGACACACATCTCAATGAAGGTCAAGCAGACTTGACATCATTACAGCCGATAGTGGCGTAAACCTATCAGAGCTTTGGGGCTATTCGAGGCTTTTAGCATCCGACTGCTCATATTCCCTAGCGGATCCCCGGCGGGGGTCACAACGCAATACTCCGTTAATCTACACGACAGCGAAGGTCAAGCAACCTTGACTATCTATTCACAGAGTCACAGCCGTTGATTCACACGTCAACGAAGGTCAGGCATCCCTGACAACATTTGTTGTTGGCAATAAACCCAACAGAACCTTGACATATCCTGACAATACAAACCAGGAGATTGTCATCAAGGAGGATTGATGATGAAATATGTTATACACATCCTCAAACAGGTCAAGCTTTATCCCCACAGATCTCTTGCCCATAAGAGGTACCTCTTCAGGATCAAGTCATTATTCGGGAAGTTGGTGATAACTCCAATATCAACATCCTGACAGATTCAGATTATACATCAAATCTGGTCATCATTGCCAATCCCCAGTTGAAGCAATAGGGAGCCAGCAATTATCCCCAGCGTGTTAGGCTAAAACCCCGTACACATGCATCATACATTTGCATCATGTTGCTATCCATAGTACCATGTTCGTCTTGTTACGTTTCAAGTGTCTTGGATTCTTTATCCTACCCATGCATCGCCATGCATAAGTATGATAAAGAGGGGCATCTGTAGACACTCGAAATTTTCTCAGACTCTCATTACATTAACATTGTAGGAGGAGATTAATTCTTTTATGAGAGAACCCTGAAAGACGGTCCACAGCCATACCGGATACTACCGGAAGTTCAGCATCAACCCTAGATCACAATCTTGGAGTAACAATTCCAACCTCGGATGTAACCCCGAGGCCTGCAGATACAATACCGGAACACACACCGGAGAAGACCGATTAATCTCGAAGACAACCCCGAGGTATCCAGTCTCAATCCCAACCATGGGAATAGCCACCAACCTTGGTTATAACCCCAAGGAATGCAGTTTCGGCAATAACCCTGTAAATGCTTATTACAAGTGCGACCAGCTTCAATCTTGGTGCTCACAACGAGATACACTGTATCAGCCAGACGATGACATCGGGAAGATAGACACACCTTAAGGATGACAATGAGGACCTTCAACCAATTAGCGATCGAATCCAATCCAAATAAGCCGAAAGCAACGTCTACTTTATCGTGAACCCGCGAATAACACCCCAGAAGGGGCAACATCGTCATCTGACCAAAACGATGCCACGCCACGTCATCTCAACACCTCTACGCAACAATGTCCCACAAGGCCAATCAATCCCGAGTGACTATTGTGCGGGGTAACAGATGAAAGTTAAAGCTTGAAGACCGGAGGGCACCGTCCCATCTTCAATGACTTCGTACAAACTCTAATCCCATGCCATCGTACAACTCTCAACAACGGCGGTCCGAAATAGGTCCTGTATACCTCAAACAGATGCTCGGATTGCACTTCTGAGAAACCAAGTGGACATTACAGTGCCTGAGTGCACGTACTTCGAAACGACCAGACCCGCCTCTGGTAAACCTGCGGCACATATTGCCTATAAATAGAGGGCTTGGGGTACTGATTTTTCAAGAGAAACCGACGGGGAAACCCTGCAGAACTCGCTCCACACTCGCCAATACAGTGTATTTGCCCACTTTAAACACATGTGAGCTCATATATAGCCTCTTTTGTACCTATAAAAGCCAGTGTTTACCCACTCTAAAGATATATAAGCCTTTTTAGCGAATTTGTAAGCCTTCTCACACACTTTAGAGTCTTTCTCTTCATCTTTGCACACACCCTTCTACACGTTGAGAGTCGTGTTGTTTTGCTTTTTGCGGACTTGACTTCTATCTGTGGTTTCATTCGATCAGTATATATATATATATATATATATATATATATATATATATATATATATATATATATATTGACTAACATTATCGAGTTATGCCTCGATTGAGCCTAGACTTCGGTCTGGAGCGTTTATTTGCTTTCTTATATATATATATATGAATTGTGTATCGATCCTTGTTCGATTGAGCCTAGACTTCGATCTGGAGCGTTTATTGCTTTGATATATATATACTTATATATATTAACTGTGTGTCAGACTTTGTTCGATGAGCCTAAACTTCGGTTTAGTGCGTTTAATTGCTTTCTTATATATATATATACTTATATATATGAACTGCTATCGAACTCTGTTCGGTGAGCCTGGATTTTATATCCGGTGCGTTTACTCGCTTTTATATATATATTTATATTCATATATATATGAACTGTGATCGAACTATGTTCGGTGAGCCTGGATTTTACATCCGGTGCGTTTAATTTTACATCCGTGCGTTTAATATATATATATATATATATATATATATTTTCGTTCCTGCCTGAGTTCACTTACAGCGATTGATCGCTTTATCATGACTTTCTTTACGTTTTGTCCAAATTTCGAATTCCCTCTCATGGCGGTTGATAGCTTTTAATGACTTTATTTACGTTTCGATCCCCCACGGAGGTGCTTCGTGGTTGGTGATCGTGTCTGTATATATATATTTACAGCTTTTATATATACCTGCTTACTGCTTTCATACAAATTGTAACATTCTGTGAGCCTAGGAATCATGTGATCACAGATTCATCCCATTGGATCTAGATTCGGTTCCCGTGATGGACATTTTCAGCTGTAAGCAGCTTGTAAATTATCCTGCGATGTCGAAATTTCCTCAGATGGTTTTCATACCCACAAGGAAGTCGGCATTATTTTGTATATTATTTTCATACGGATGCTTCGCATTCGTAAAAATAAAATCAATCAAGTCGTGCACTTAATAAAATGGGAGTGTAAAAGGTCTCAATTACTATTGAGCGACAGGGTTTGAAAAACCTCTTTTATAAAATATCACTGCCATATCTTGCTAAAACTGAATTTTTTACATAAATTCAAACCCTGCGTATATAGGTGCGAATGAGGCCTCGTACCACTTCCAAATAATAGCACATTGACCCACAGACACACATACACACTCAGATAATAGTTTCTTGAAAAGAGGTGGTCACCGTGGTAACACGGATGTCGGGGGGTGCCTAACACCTTCCCCCCGCATAACTAAGTCTCCGGACCCTAAACGAATCTCGGTTTCACCGACCCGTATAGCAGTGTCACATCACTGGGTCAATGTGCAAACCTTTTCTCGATTGTGTTGGTACAACCATTTAAAAAACTAACTGACGACTCTTAACAGTCTCATCGTCGACATTATACATGTCGGACCTTTTTCACTTGTTTTTTCAAACAAATCTCACCTAAAATGAGAACACCAAAGAACAAGTAACGAAAAGGGACATCCAAAAATCCCGACGTCGATAGATGTGTAATTTTTTTTTTCTTCACTTTTAACATGATAAAGTCCTTTATTTCTAAACTCTCCAATATATCCTAATATTTCTTTGTTAAAACCACATCTTTGTTGATTAAGCATGACATCAAAGTTTTCTTTTCCTTTTGTGAACTTAAGAACTATAAAATTTAAATTGTCACGTTCTTTAGTTAAAATATTAATTTGATCTATTAAAGAAGAATCTTCATTTTGTTTTTCTAATTTTATCTTTAGAGATGCATTTTCAAAATTGAGATTTTTAATATCTTCACTTAACACTTGATTTTTTATTTGAGTATTTTCATTAATTACAGCAAGTGTTGAATTTTTAATTTCAAGATTTTTATTTATTCTTTCAAATTGTTCTAATTCTTCTTTTAAGGAATCATTTTCCAATTTTACTTCATTTAAACTTTCATTAGTTATAATCAAGTTTGCATTTTCCATTTCCAAATTTTTGTTAATTTTAATTAATTTTTCTACTAAAATTTTTAACTCAATAAAATCTTCTTTAATAATTTTATTATCTTCATGTAAACAATTATACGCTTCTTGTAGTTTATGGTGTTTTTCATTTATATTATCTAAGGTATGCATGACAAATGAAGTACTAGATAATTGATGTTCAAAATGTACCTCAGATCTTGGTGATGACTCATTGTTTGCCATTAAGCACAGATTTACAATTTCCTTAGTTTGTTCAGCAACTTCTTCATCATATCTTTCTTGATTTATAAGTAAATCTTTGAAAGCAATTCCTTTCTCTCTGATATTTGTATCTGATCCTGCTTTTTCAACTAACATGTCGACTTCATGGGCACGCTGATTTCCAATAAGGCAATCAAGAGGATAAGTAGTTAGATCTTGTCTTTCCTTAATAGCAATAACTTTCATTTTCCAGATGGATGGAAGGGCTTTGAGAATTCTTCTGTATTTCTCATTAGTTGTATATGCCTTCCCCAGATGTTCTAGTTCATCAGTGATTCTTGAAAACCGTGTTTCCATATCAATGATCTTTTCACCTTCTTCCAGCTTGAAACTTTCATACTCCTGGATTAGAGCATCTTTTCTGGTTTCTTTGATATGACTGGTTCCTTCATATGTTAGAATCAATTTTTCCCAAATTTCTTTTGCATTCTTGTAGTTGCTAACTCTTTTGTATTCTTTATTAATGAGAGAACTGGTCATCAATTGTTCAGCTAGGGATGCAATGTTCATAGCCTTTTCATCATCAGTGTTGAATTCATCAACGTCTTTCTCAACGATCTTTTCTCCCATAATTTTTGTTGGAACTTTTACACCTTGTTCTATTGCAAGCCAAACTTTGATTCCTTGTGATTTGGCATAGATTCTGAATCTGCTCTTCCAGGTGGCAAAGTTTGTACCATCAAATAGTGGAGGTCTGGTCATTGATAGTCCTTCTCCGCAACCAGTAGCATTGTAGGCCATAGATGGATCTACTCTTAGGTATGTCTGTATTTACTCAACAAACAAGTTAAAGAGCACCGCTCTGATACCAATTGAAAGTCCAATAATAATCTAAAAGGGGGATTGAATAGATTATTACAGATTAAAAAATTATCTTAGACCTTTTTGATTTTTTGTATAATTAATTTGCGTGTTAGAAATTAATATGCAAGACAAAGAAAAATCAATCACACAATGCATAGAGATTTGTTCGGTTCACAACATACATCCGGGTATATGTCACACGTCGATCTCAAGCTCCTTTCCAGGACTTGAGATCCTATTACTATCAGTAATAAAATCTCCTTCAACAGGCGGAGAAGCCTTTACAAAGTTTTATAGTCAAACTTCCAACTGTTCCCAACTAATCTATCTTGGACAGCAAGTTCCCCGCTCCCTCCTCAAGTTAGTTGCACTTCTTTTGAGTTTAGTTCTATTCTATGATCTGGTCTTGAAACAACAGCATCTTCCTCACCTCACAAGTACACTAGAGACCCAACTTCCCGCTGACCTCTCTAAGACTCTGGTCTTGGTCGAAGAATTACTCGTCTTTCTCACAGGTACATAAAATAAACTAACTCTGACCTTTTATCTTTTTACAAATGATATTACTACAATTTGGTTCTCAAATAAGCAGATAGGAATTTAGTACATATGGATGCTTCTTAAATAAGCAGATATAATTTAGTACAGATTGATGTTTTTCAAATAAGCAGATATCAATTAAAGAGAAAATATATTTATAAAAGTTTAAAGACTTTTATACTTGAGAAAATATGCTTCTTAGTAAGTAGATAGTAATTTTGTGCTTAGATCAAATAATGCTTATGTAAACAAATATGTAAATTATGCACTGTTATAAAACTTTAAATAACTTTTATGTTTTGTGTGAAAAGTGCTTCTTGAATAAGCAAATATATCAATTTTAGCTTTTACTCTAAAATGCTTTGGTTTAAGCAGATATATAATTTAATGCAAATTTATAAAGAAATATTTATTCTTTATGGAGTAAAGAAAAAGTCAGTTTAAATAACTTTTAGAGTGAGAATGTTTCTGAGTAAACAAATAAGTTATTTTAAACTTTGAATCAAATATGCTTCTATTTAAGCAGATATTGTGAGACCCCAAATTTTATGAAATAAAAGTGTTCAATTTTTCTATTTTGGTGAATAGTTAAATTGATAAAAGTTTAAAGTTAAGGGTCATATTTGAAAATTTTTCAAAGTAGACAAGTTGTCATAAAATAACCCTTGCTACTATTCACGAGTTTACTATTCACGGGTTACTATTCACCAAAATTACTATTCACTCTAGTATTGTTCACTCTAGTATTTGGGACACTTTTTTGTGTCTGAGTTACTATTCACGAAGTTACTATTCACGGGTTAGTTACTATTCACCAAAATTACTATTCACTCTAGTATTGTTCACTCGAGTATTTGGGATACTTTTTGTGTCGAGTACTATTCATGAGTTACTATTCACGAATTACTATTCATGAAGTTACTATTCAATTCAACAAAATATTTTATGAAAATAACTACGGAAGTTTTACCGTTGATACCATTGAACTACTCTTAGTAGTAAAAGTACAAAGAATACGTGTGGTTGCATAAGAAAGACACCAGTATTGATTATTATCGATGCTTATGTGAGAAGTCACTCACTTTGATTCCATTATCATCGATTAATAATATGAATTATTATAATGATAATGACGCTTTTGTTTTATTCAGTATTATTAACGTAATAAAATGTAAACATCATCTTTTATATAAAATGTAATACTTTATTAAAGTTATTCTATAAATAATATATATTATATTTTATTATTATAAGTATTTCATATAGTGTTTTGCAAGTGTTGCATAAAGTGTTTGCATAGTAAAATGTTTTTATATAAATAGAATATATGATATTTTATTTAAAAGATTTTGCTTTAAATATGGACCGCCGATTAAAGTAAATCAATCTGACCGCTCATGGATTAATTACTACGCATTCTATTTTCCTATAAATAAGCTCATTCCTTCATTATTTTCTTACGAATTCAATTGAAACTCTAGAGAGAGAAATTATAGAGAGAAGCTTATAGAGAAAAATCTATAGAGAGAGAAGAAGAAGAGTATTCGCACTTCACTACTTTGATATCCAAAGGTGTCTTTACTAGTAAGGGGATATTATTTGTCATATTCGTAAGGGGTGTTATTCTTTCTTATTCATGAAGAGAACTTCATTATTCCATTCATTATTATTCTTGGAATAACTCCCTAAAAGTGGTATACCCTATACATAACTCAGATATGCTGCATACCCTACCCTATACTTGGTGAAATCCTTATGTTATTCCATTCTTATTTATTCTATTGAATAACTCAGATACGCTTAATCCCTATACTTGGTGATCTTCTTCTCATTATTCCATTCTTTATTATTCTGCTTGAATATCCTTGTCAGTGTGTTTTACACCTGACCGGTTCCATTGTTTATTATTCCATTTATTATTCTCATTGAATATCCTCGTCTCGTGTTTTTACACCTACCGGTTCCATTGTTTATTATTATTCAAAGATTTATTATTCTCATTGATCATCCTCGCTTGCAGTGAATTTCACCGACCGGTTCCGTTATTATTATTCTCGTTGAATAACCTCGCTCATGCGCAAGTAATCGCATGCACGGTGATTTCCTTTGTTATTCCATTCTTTATTATACCCAAATGGTTAAAACTTTGACTTTTATACTCCATGAAATTAGTAGAATATTCTCGATATTTGCGTTTCATCCAAAGATCTTTTCATGGAAATATTCTTCCCATCATTCTTGAATTTTACTCTACAAAACAAAGATTCTTTGTTGACAATTTGACGTTACTAATTCCTGGATAAAATAATTCTTGAACTTGTTTTATTGAATTATTATGTCATTGTCATCATCCTCATGTTATATTATGTTATCTTCGCTTACGTGTATAGATGAACTTAACTTAGTATGATTATGACCAGGATCATTCTAAGATAATCACGGCTTGTTATAAATGATGTGATAAAAGTCCTCAAAGGCCTGTAAATGCAAAGGATGGATAGTTTTTGGTATGATTATGACCGTGGGTGATTCGATATAGTCATGACCATTGATAATTTGATGAAAATCCTCGACCGTGGTACAAGGATGATTAGATATTGTGGTTTATTCATTAAACCGAGTCTTAGTGATAAAAATTGATGAAAACCTTTAAAACCTAAAAGATAGTAGACTTTATTTTCTACTTGACTTTTTAATGGATCGTATATTCCGCGCAGCTTAAACCGGTTGTTTATTGTATTTTATCGCTTAACATCATTTGAAGGCTAATGATAATTTATTCTCGCATTATCTTAGTCATAATATTTCATCCGGGCTAGTTGAGCTCACCCTTTCTTTCACCGTTTCTTCGTGAAATGAGAATATAAATGGGACGAGTTGGGGAAACAAGTGATGGTCCGTGAAGATAAGATTAGTAGTCCTCACTATTCTCGTGAAATAGTGTGATAATAATTGTAATGAGGACTCCTTGAGTATGGATATTGTCTAAATGACAATATTCCTATTAGAACTCTCGCTTTATGTATTGTCGATTTTACACCTACGTATGTATAATTAAGTTTGTATTTGAATTTATGTACCATGTAAGTGGCGACCCAAGATGGGTGACGATACCTAATTTTGGGGGCGCCACAACAGGTATCGTAGCTTAGGATATGATCCCCGGCCGAGATGTGAGATAAGAACTAGAGGGGAGAGACGGGAATTCCTTCGCTAAGATGACCTACCTAAATTTATTTGGTATTTAATTGGCTCACGTCGAGTATAGGGATAATAGGTGATATGTTAATTAACCCTTGTTTTGTGACAAAGTTTGAGAAATGACATCCTAAAATGCCGAGATAAGCAATGAAGCACATGAGAGTGTTGATTCACCAAACAAAAGGTAACGACCAACAACACGATAATAATCATATCGGTGGCAACGGCCATCGTAACAATGATAACCATCGGGGGAAATTATCATGCTAAGAATGGTAACCACTTCTATGGTAATCAAGGCAAAGATAATAGAAGTGGAAATTGCAAGAAGAGAAGGTCATTTAGCTCAATTTTGTTGTGCACCAAAGTCAAGTCTAGCTGACTACGGTGGCACCAAAGGTGGATACGGACAAAACAAAGTCGTTGGTTTTAGGAAGTGCATTTTCATGACTTCTCAAAAAGCGAGTAAACCGAACGGGTTAGCACGGGTTAGTTAATTATAAATTACGTAAGTCTATACCTTATAAGATACCGGTTCTACCCATTATTTTATCTCTCTCGCTTATGCTCAACGCTTAAATTTGACTCCTGAGAAGTTAGACTTCGACTTATCGGTCAAACTTCAAGTAGTAGGAGCCTTCGCTATCGCTTACTATTTTTAAATCTTGTTTGATTCAAATAAACACTTTCACGCTACTCGTCGATCTTATCTTTTGAAAATACTTGCCTTTGATGTGATTTTAGGAATCAATTGGTTAACTACTCATCATGCTTTTCGTAAGGTTGTTAGCTTTTTATATTCATAACCAACCTGTTATGCGAATTCAAGTAACCAAACTACTAAAGTCAATTATCATCATATCAAGCCATAAGTAAAGAGCCCCGAACCTTTCGTTGTTGACTTCCTTGTGTGGAATGCACCAAGCCGACTTTCTCAGAGGCTTACATCGTGAATGAAGATGGCAAGTTTATAGGTATCATTGTGAGGTGCTATCCAGTTAAGGGATGAAGTCACAATTGGTATTATTAATGTGACGATCTATCCAAGTCTTGACGAGAGTAATAGCTTTGAATGATATTTCTATCATTAATAAATTTCTTGACGATTCTTGAAGACTTTCTAGCCTACCCTAGAGCGTGAAATCGAATTTTGTATCGACCCCAAAGATAAAAACCCATTTCTTAAACCTCAAATATTTCTTCAACTAAAAGGAATCAGCTTACGTGATTTATGATGAAAGTCATAATAAAAGCATTGACTAATGAAAATCATAGGTATACGTGGTATTAGTAAGTGTTATGATGAGTTATGTTGGTTAGTATGTGAAAACATGAAAGTTTCTTAAAAATCACAAGGAGTTAAAAATCGATTTTGGGTGAAAAACGAATATGAAATTCAATCGACCAAATCTCCTATTATATTTTGAATTTTTGAGTGTGGTCAAGTCCTAGAGTTAGATCTATGAGTTACCTAACTAATCCAAGTGGAATTACTGAAAAGGTGTTGTAGATTTTTGTGTGGACTGATTTTAGCAAAGGAGTGCAAAGCTGCAAAAAAAAAAAAAGTCACGCCATGATTTTAGAGGGGCTGTTTCGGCCACTTAAATTATGAGAAAAATTCTGGCCTTTTGGGACATGAAGGTATATGGTATAAAGTACCTCCTGTCCAAAAAATGAGCTCATTCTCGACTTAAAATGAGCAAGTATGACTATTTCAATATTTAGGTTTTTCCGACGAAAAATGCTATAACCGGAGTTCTATAACTCCGATGACCATGAAATTTAAACTAGAAGCTCACGTTAACATGTGTAAGGTCCTGCCAAGATTTGGGAATTTTTGGAGTTAAACTTGAGGTAGCTAATTTCTTAAGGAATTAATTAGAAATTGATTTTTGAAAAATAGTAAATGAATTTTAAAAATTCCGAGAAAATATATTTTCATTATGGGACTATATTATGCTAAATCCCAGAAAAGAAATATTTTTGGGACTGATTTGGTATTTTTCATGAAAATAGTTTAGTTATGAACATATGAGTTAAATATGTTATGTGAAGTAACAAAGTTGAAAATAGGATTTTATGGCTAGAGAATCCTATATAGAGTATATGCATATTTTTTTTGATGAGAGATTTGATAATTGGTGATGATATCTTATGAGTATGGCATTTTGAATGATTAAATGCATTATATGGTAAAGCGTAAACAATTGAGATAAATTGTTTATAAATTTAAGAAGTGATTAAAATATTGTTATAATATTAATGATATTAGATTATGAGATTATTAAGTGATTGATAACATGGGGATATTCTTGAATCCTCGGATAAATTATATTATAAATGTTTAATATTTATCCTTTATCTCATTTGATTGATTCTTTATATCATTATCCTCATGTTTATATTATGTTGAAAGTCATCTGTATTGTAGTAGTGCATAGATGGACTTGGTATGATTATGACCGTGATTGTTCGGATAATCATAACCGTAATTGAATACACAATTATCTTTGGCAGTAGTGGATAATGGATAATTTGTGGTCGTGATACTAATGAATACACGATTATCTTCGTAGTAGTACGGATAATTTGTGGTCGTGATACTAATGAATACACGATTATCTTTCGGTCAGTAGTGCATGGATAATTTGTGGTCGTGATACTAATGAATACACGATTATCTTCGGTCGTAGTGCATGGATAATTTGTGGTCGTGATACTAATGAATACACGATTATCTTCGGTCAGTAGTGCATGGATAATTTGTGGTCGTGATACTAATGAATACACGATTATCTTCGCCGTAGTAGTATGGATAATTTGTGGTCGTGATACTAATGAATACACGATTATCTTCGGTAGTAGTGCATGGATAATTTGTGGTCGTGATACTAATGAATACACGATTATCTTCGGTCAAGTGCATGGATAATTTGTGGTCGTGATACTAATGAATACACGATTATCTTTGGTCAGTAGTGCATGGATAATTTGTGGTCGTGATACTAATGAATACACGATTATCTTTATCTTTCGTAGTGCATGGATAATTTGTGGTCGTGATACTAATGAATACACGATTATCTTTGGCCGTAGGATAGTGTATGGATAATTCGTGGTCGTTATACTAATGAATATCCTCGGCCCAGAAAGTGCGGGATGATTCGATGATATGGATTAATTATCGAAATGAGTCTCAAAGAATGAAATATTAATTCATGGATGTGGTAAAAGTCATCTTCGTCAGTAATACATCGATAGACTTGGTATGATTACGACTACTAATGATTATTCGGATAATCATGATCAGATTGAAAACACGAATATCCTCGGCAAGAAGTGCATGGATAATTCGTGGTCGTGATACTATTAAGTCGCTGTCTCAAAGATTATTGGTTTTATAAATTGTATATCTTTAGCCCGTGAAGGCAAAGATGAATTGTTAATGAATATCTTCGGCGATTGCAAAGATGAATTTAATGTTTTCAACGATAAAGGTATTCAAGGTATCTTCACCTCTTTATCATACTGTATCGCACTCTAATTTCGAGGGCTTAAATTCCATAAGGAGGGGAGATCAGAGACCCCAAATTTTATGAATAAAAGTGTTCAATTTTTCTATTTTGGTGAATAGTTAAATTGATAAAAGTTTAAAGTTAAGGGTCATATTTGAAAATTTTTCAAAGTAGATAAGTTGTCATAAAATAACCTACATTATTCACGAAATACTATTCACGGTTTATTATTCACCAAAATTACTATTCACTCTAGTATTGTTCACTCTAGTATTCGGGACACTTTTTGTGCTCTGAGTTACTATTCACGAGTTACTATTCACGAAGTTACTATTCACCGAAATTACTATTCACTCTAGTATTGTTCACTCGAGTATTTGGGATACTTTTTGTGTCGAGTACTATTCACGAGTTACTATTCACGAATTACTATTCATGAGTTACTATTCAATTCAACAAAATATTTTATGAAAATAACTATGAAGTTTTACCGCTGATACCGCTGAACTACTCTCAGTAGTAAAAGTACAAAGAATACGTGTGGTTCGCATAAGAAAGACACCAGATTGATTATCGATGCTTATGTGAGAAGTCACTCACTTGATTCCATTATCATTTCGATTAATAATATGAATTATTATAATGATAATGACGCTTTTGTTTTATTCAGATTATTAACGTAATAAAATGTAAACATCTTTTATATATAAAATGTAATACTTTATTAAAGTTATTCTATAAATAGAATATATATATATTTTATTACGCATAAGTAGTGTTTTTTAGATAGTATTTTGCATAGTGTTGCATATAAGGTTTGCATAGTAAAATGTTTTTATATAAATAGAATATATGATATTTTATTTAAAAGATTTTGCTTTAAATATGGACCGCCGATTAAAGTAAATCAATCTGACCGCTCATGGATTAATTACTATGCATTCTATTTTCCTATAAATAAAGCTCATTCCTTCATTATTTTCTTACTTAATTCACCAAACTCTGTAGAGAGAAATTATAGAGAAGCTATATAGAGAAAAAATCTATAAGAGAAAGAAGAAGAGTATTCTCGTACTTCACTACTTTGATATCCAAAGGTCTTTTTACGGTAGGGATATTATTTGTTGTAATTCGTAAGGGGTGTTATTCTTTCTTATTCATGAAGAGAACTTCGTTATTCCATTCATTATTATTCTCGCTGAATAACTCGTAAAAGTGGTATACCCTATACATAACCTCGTATATATGCAGATACCCTATACTTGGTGAAATCTTATATTATTCCATTTTTATTTATTCTCGTTGAATAACTCAGATACGCTTAATCCCCTATACTTGGTGATCTTCTTCTCGTTATTCCATTCTTTATTATTCTGTTGAATATCCTGTCAGTGTTTTACACACCTACCGGTTCCATTGTTTATTATTCCGCATTTATTATTCTATTGAATATCCTCGTCTGTGTTTTTTACACCTTTGACCGGTTCCATTGTTTATTATTATTCAAAGATTTATTATTCTCGTTGATCATCCCGCTTTGCAGAATTTCACCTCGACCTGGTTCCGTTATTATTATTCTCGCTGAATAACTCGCCTATGCGCGTAAGTACCGCATGCACGGTGATTTCTTTTTATTATTCCATTCTTTATTATACCCAAATTGTTAAAACTTTGACTTTTATACTCCATGAAATTAGTAGAATATTCTCGATATTTGCGCTTCATCCAAAGATCTTTTCATGGAAATATTCTTCCGATCATTCTTGAATTTTACTCTACAAAACAAGATTCTTGTTGACAATTTGACGTTACCAATTCCTCGATAAAATAATTTTGAACTTGTTTTATTGAATTATTATGTCATTGTCATCATCCTCATGTTATATTATATTATCTTCGCTTACGTGTATAGATGAACTTAGTATGATTATGACTGTGGATCATTCGATATAATCACGGCTTGTTATAAATGATGTGATAAAAGTCCTCGCGGGCTCAGAATGAATGCAAAGATGGATAGTTTTTGGTATGATTATGACCAGGGGTGATTCTAGAGATAGTTATGAGCATTGATAATTTGATGAAAATCCTTGGACCGTGGTTCGTGGATGATTAGATATTGTGGTTTATTCATTAAAGTGAGTTTAGTGATAAAAAATTGATGAAAACCTTTAAAACCTAAAAGATAGTAGACTTTTATTTTCTACTTGACTTTTTTAATGGATCAGATATTCCGCCGCAGCTTAAACCGGTTGTCTATTGTATTTTATCGCTTTAACATCATTGAAGGCTAATGATAATTTATTCTCATTATCTTAGTCATAATATTTCATCGGGCTAGTTGAGCTCACCCTTTCTTTCACCGTTTCTTCAGAAATGAGAATATAGCCGGGACGAGCCTGGGGAAAAGTGATGGTCCCAAGATAGCATTAGTAGTCCTCACTATTCTGTGAAATAGTGTGATAATAATTGTAATGAGGACTCCTTGAGTATGGATATTGTCTAAATGACAATATTCCTATTAGAACTCTCGCTTTATGTATTGTCGTATTTTACACGACGATGTATAATTAAGTTTGTATTTGAATTTATGTACCATGTAAGTGGCGACCCAAGATGGGTGACGATACCTAATTTTGGGGAACAAATTTATAATTTTTATTAATTGATATTTATATAAATATTTTCAATAGATCACTACGATTCTCAAATCCGGTTCGGATGACTACTCTTTTGGAGTAGTATCTCAAAGTGTTGTTTGAGCTATCAAGTGTCGTATCTATTTTACGATATTTATATAAATATTATCAATAAAAGGTTACCAAGACTATATAAGAATCGTGACGGTACGAATTCCTCTCCGTAGAGGTTTATCTCCGTAGCCTTGCGGCACCCAAGTATCCTTTTATTTGATAAATAGATGAAATATAGATATATAGAATTGTGTACAACAATTTATATTTGTATATCTCATAAATATAAATAAGCAAGAGATAATTCAAATAAATAAATCAAACAACTTATCTCAATATGCTTAGACCAATTTTCTCTTCTCAAATAATCAGAACTTTTGTAAGAAGAGATATATGATTTAGAGAGAATGTAGGCAAAAAGAGTATGATTTTCTTTTCACTGAATTGGTAAAAACCAAATGAATGAAATACTCTCTATTTATAGGATTTTTGAAGTTGGGGCAAAATTGTCATTTAAAAAAATAATTTTTGGAATGTGCGGTTTAGATCAAACATTTTTTAATTAAATGGTCCAGATTAATCCAAGCCTTTGCGCGGTAGGAGTTAAAGAAACGCCTAGGCGCCACTTCATCAACATGGTATTAATTACAAAGTTTTGACCACGTTTTTAATCCAAAGCCAGCAAGCATTACACAGTTTTTGTCCCACAAAGATTTATATTACACGGTTTCAAAAAGGTGACAGCATGAATGTATTTGTTCTATATGGTTACTTAACAAAAGGTGACACATGTATGAATTATTATAATATATATAATACATCACACGAAATCTATATATATATATATATATATATACTGTTTTATATAAATATAAATATATCAAATTTATATAATATAAAATATGCCCAATTTTACCGTATATATATATAAAATACTTTAGATAATATACATGCATGTTTGGTATATAATGCATGCAATATATATATATATATATATATATATATATATATATATATATATATATAGTTGCATGAAATAAAAACATTATGTAAATTTTAGCTAACTTATTAAATGCTCTCATTAAATTTGGTCAAGGCACATTTATAAACACACACACATGTTTATATATATATATATATATATATATATATATATATATATATATATATATATATATATATATTTAATGCACTATATATATATACACACACTTACGTTATATATATATACACATATAAGATATATATATATTATATGCAGATATGATTACATATGCACATTCATTTCTTATATATAGTATGCATAAGACACACACTCGATATAAATAAGCATGCATGATTTATATTTATATCATATATATGTACTACTTATATGATATATTATAATAGCCATATGCATTGTTTATTTATATATTATAATCATAACACACACACGGTTTTTTACAAAGATATAATATATATATATATATATATATATATATATATATATTCGATCGGTAAAATATAAAGTAATATAAAACTTATAATATATATATATAATAATTTTGAAATAAGATAATTTTTTAGATATTTAAATAATAAAATTAATTTGAGAATAAATAGAGATGTCCATAATTAAAAATGATTTAATCAATATTTACATCTTCTTTCCAAATTCGGTCAAACAAGCATTTGATAATCAACATACGACTTTTGTCCCACAATGCATGACCCAATTGATTTAACATTTTAAAACATTAAGATTAAGATAATCAATTAAATAAGATTTAAAAAATATTTTTGGTCAAAGTAAATAAGATAAATAAAATAAATATAATAAAAATCCTATAGAGAGGATTCTACCCATTTAATTAATTTATTTACTAATTATTGTTATCATCAAAATAAAACTAAAAGTTGGAGATCCAACAAATATTTTATAACCACTTGCTTATTTTGCAAAATTTGCACATTTCATATGATGCCCCCAAAATAGGTATACATCACCCATCTTGGGTCGCCAAATACATGGTAGAGAATACAAATAAAAACTTAATTATACAACCAGAGCTGAGAGTTTTTACACTAATATTGTCTCGTAGACAGTATCCAAACTCAAATTCAATCCTCATTACATTTATTATCACACTAAATAGTGAAGATTACTAAAACAGCCATCTCGGACCATCACTCCGTTCCCCGACTACGTTCTCATTTCCTGAAGAGAACAATGGAAATAAAAGGGTGAGCTCAACTAACCCGGTAAGAAATATTATTACTAAGATAATGCAAAATAAGTTATCATTAGCCTTCAACAATGTTAAACTGATAGAATATAATCGACAACAAGTTTAATCATAATGAATAAGCAATCCATTAGAAGAGTCAAGAGTAGGCGTGATATCTACTATCTTCTATGATTTAAAAGGTTTTCATCAACTTTATCGCTGAGACTCAACTTAATAAATAAACCACATCATCGAATCATCCCTGCACTACGGGCCAAGGATAATCAAGTAATCATCAATGGTCATGATTATACCAAATAATCCCTAGTCATAATCATATCAACCAACAGTCCATCTATGCACGTAAGCCAAAGATGACTTTTATCACAATATAAGCATGAGGATGATGACAATGATATAAGCATTTAATTAAATGAAAGCAAAGGATAAATTTTAAAGATTTATAATTTAATTTATCCAGTATTCAATAATGTCCAAATTGTCAATATGATACCGCTTTGTGGAGTAAAATTCAAGAATAATATCCATGTATCAAAAATATTTTGACAGAAAAGAAATCAATTTTTCGGGTGAATAGTGTTGGGAGAATGCATATTATGATTTGATGTTTTAATATATATGCTCATGATTATTTGTAAGGTCCTTCAATGAATATATGTATAAGGACTTAGTGATAGATCAAAGTTGTTAGGTTGATCTAAGGTCTTAACGTGTATCATTCTTTAATAGAATGTATAGATAGAAAAGATCAAAGCTGTTAGGTTGATCTTGAGATGTAATAGATAGGGTTCAAAGAAATCGTAGTGCATCATCTGATCAACAAAGTCGTAAAGTCAAGGCGTAAACGTAGAGAGCTTAACGGATCGTAGTGTGTGCCTGCCTTGAAGGGACTCTTCAGAAATCGTAGAGTGGTCCCAACGTTTGCCGAGCCAACTCTACGATCGCAGTGTGCTAAAGGAAACATGAAGTTTACAAGTCAACGATCGTAGTGTGCTCTCGGGAACGTAGAGTCAACAACACGAACAAGTAAAGATCGTAGTGTGCAAGGGTTTAAGAGAAATCGTAGTGCTCTCTAAATGATAGCATCAGATCAAGCACCAAGGCAACAAGTCACTACGATCTGAATCGTAGAGAATCATGATCCAAATCGTAGAGCATCATCTGTCTCATGTCAAAAAATGTCGAGCCTCGTGATTTGTGTAAAGGTATATTTTAACATATGAGGAATGGATTCTAGACGCTGCAGTACTCATCAGTCCCAGAGTAAAGAAATATCCTTAGTATGCAACAAAGAAGCGTATTGAAGAAGCTAAGGATAGTACCATGGATAAGAGGGACAAAACACCTTTTCAGGTGGTAGGTGAGAAAGCAGTCTGCTGTGTCAGTGGGCCAGAATGCAATTTCAGAAGATGTGCAGAAATGTCTCCATCATAGTACAAAAAGTTCAGATGCATTTAATACCACAATGGATGGATCCAACGGATAGTTTTCAACATCACATATATGCAGATCAGACAGATGAAAGAGAACCAAGCAAGCATTGAACAAAGAACGTGAACATCTCTCTCAAGCTCAACTCTACAATCTGAGATATTGCAAAGCTTGCTCAGCTACTCAGTTCTTTAGAACAAGTGCTTACACAAATGAATCGAAAGTAGCAACCATCAAGAACACAACATTATCAACCAATGAAGAAGAGTAACAAGTCTGCTAGACTTGAAGAGTTCAGAGTGAACTATAAGAAAGCCAAGTCTGCTTTGGACTTGAAGAGTTCAAGAGTGAACTAAGAAGTTCCTAGGCTGATCACCGGGTCTGTAAGGAATCGTGTGATTCGGAAGTTGTAATGAGACATCCTTAGTGGATATCCTACTCGTTGAGTAGAAGAGTGATCAGAGCTTTAAGTGCTCAACCACTTAAAAACGATCGTGTCATTTACATTCATATCATAACCGCTATATCTCATTAATTGCCATAACTACCTCACCCTCATTTCTCCATTGCTTGGTAAAGAAGATTAAAACAAATATTTATTCCGCTAAGTTTTAATCATTATCAAAGAACAAGTTTAAAACGAAAAGATTTTTAAATATCTATTCAACCCCTTCTGGGATAGCTATTGTGCTAACTAGAACTAACAAATAGTAATCGGGTGAATAGTACCCGTGAATAAAACTTAAGTGAATAGTAAACTGCGACATGAAAAATACCCCAAATACCCGAAATCGAATAATATTATAGTGAATAGTAACCAGTGAATAAGAATCGTGAATAGTTACCCAGCATTAAAATACCCCCAAATACCCGATTGAATAATATTATAGTGAATAGTAATCGGGTGAATAAGAACCTGAAATAGTAACTCGTGAATAGTATCCCGATATGAAAAGTGTCCCGAATACCCGAGTGAATAATATTATAGTGAATAATAAATCAGTGAATAAGACTCGTGAATAGTACCACGGTGAAAATATTGATATTTAATAAGAAAGTTCAGATCAATATTCCAATTAAACGATACTAGATGAAGCGCAAAACTTCAAGGATATCCCACTAACCACTGACGATCCAAACCGTATACAGATTAAAGTTAAAGAAGAGTGGACAGACAACGAGAAAAGAGTTGTCCAACTTGATAAGAAGGCTAAGAACATCCCGTTCCAATCCTTAGAGGACGATCTGTTTGAAAATGTTGTAAACAGCAAAACAACTAAGGAAGTTTGGGAAGCTCTACTGATCATGCACGAAGGAACTGAAAAAGTTAGAGAACAAGCAACATCTTCTTCTAACACAAAGAAGACAAAATGTTCGCTCATGTGCAAGGAGAAAATGTAACTGCCACCTATAAAAGATTCAATGTTTTACTCAACTCTCTACGAGCATATGGAAAGGTCTATCCTAACAAAGATCTGACCATAAAATTCATGAGAGCCCTACCAAGCAGGTGGGATGCCAAGACCACTGCAATAAGAGAGTCAAAGAATCTCAACGAAATGACAGTTCAACAACTCTATGAAAATCTCCTGACATACGAACTGGAGCTGACCCAACGTGCTGAAACCTTATCAGAAGGAAGAAGGAAGGATAAGGGTGTTGCTCTCAAGGCAACTGAAAGTGCATCAAAGGTCAACACTGAGATTGACTCTGATGATGATGAAGACGATGATGATGACTTTGTTATGCTGGTAAAGAGACTAAGAAGGTTCATGCGACAAGGCAGAATCAGCAAGCCAAAGAAGGTCAGCAATTACAGTAGTCAAGAGCAAATGAATGACTTATGCTACAACTTCAAAAAGCCTGGCCACTTCATCGCCAACTGCAACAAACCTATCAAAGAAGAACTAAAGAAGAAAACACATGCTAAGAAGGAATACAAAGGAAACAAAAGGCCTCAAAAATGAGACAAAGGCCTGGTAGCTGGAGGATCGTGGAGTGACTCAGACAATGACTCAAATGCTAACTCCGGAGATGAGGAAGAACCATATATGGCCAATCTGTGTTTAATGGCCAAACATGCAAAGGACAAACAAAGCCTCAATATACATGATGTAAGTCTCGATGACATATTTGATTTCAATTCACCTGATGTAGACATGAATGACTTAAGAACTGCATGGCATAACTACTGATCTACATCAATACATGAAGTGGTTCAGAGTCTTGTCTAAAGATCATTCACTTCTTCAAGAGGAAAATAAGAAAGTTTAAGAAGAACATGAAACAGCCCTTCTAAGTACTAATCTTCTTTCCAAGCTTGAGGCTGAGAATGAGACCTTAAAACAGACAAACACACTCAATGCACAAAGAGAGTCTATTCTAACCTCTAAAGTTGAGGACCTAGAGAAGATTATCTCTGCATGGAACAAATCCTCATCATCCATGGACTGCCTGCTCTCTAGTCAGAGAAGCACTTTCGACAGAACAAATTTAGGCTTTGGGGATTTCATCTCAAAGCCTTGTGTGGAAAAGACAGTGGAAACTAGCACTAGTAATGCCTCAAGTTTTGATAGAGACATTGCCTTTATGAAATCCTCACAGTTGGAAGAGCCAGTTCAACCTTGTTCTACTGTTTCTAGTTATACTCAGAGAAGTAAAGGATCTCACGCTGGCTTGGGCTTCATAAAAGAGAAGAGTAATCCAACCTCTACTCACCAACCTCAAGAATCGTAGAGTCAAGCAAGACCAACTCTACGAATCAACTGGGAAGGTATAGTAGAAGTAAGGCACACTCATCATTATTTATGAAACCTAAGGACACATGGAAGAAAGAGAATCAGTTTAACAGAAGGTTAACTAAAGAACCACACAAGTCCAAATGGAAGATGAATCATCATTACACATACGTATACGCATCATAATAGATGTTTCATATGCAATAAATATGGTCATAGGGCCACAAATGTTATTATAACTCCATGCATGCGCGACCCAAGATTAGATGATTTGGGTCCCCAAAGGTACTAACAATGAAGGACCCATGCAAATATGGGTACCAAAATGAAGGTTCAAATATTTTGACAGGAAAAGAGCTCCACGACCTCAACATGGTATCTGGACAGTGGATGCTCGAGGCATATGACAGGGAACAAAGCTCTATTATCTAACTACATAGAAAAGAAAGGTCCCTCAGTCATCTTTGGAGATAACGGCTCGAGAAAGACAAGAGGATATGGCTCTGCTGGCAATGGTGCAATATCTTTCAGCAAAGTAGCCTATGTGGAAGGTCTTCAACACAACCTTCTAAGTATCAGCCAACTCTGTGACAAGGGTCATCAAGTGACATTCCTCAATAATCAATGTCAAGTCAGAGATTTGAAGACATCTGCTATAAAGCTAACCGGGACAAGAGAAGGAAATGTCTACACAGTGGATCTTGATCAACTAAGCTCAGATGAGACAATATATGTTTTCCGCAAAAGCATTTGAAGAAATGAGCTGGTTATGGCATAGACGGTTGTCTCACTTAAACTTCAAAAGCATGTCCAAACGGCATCAAAGACCTAATAAATGCCTCTACCCAAGTTCAACTTCGTGAAGGAAAGGCCGTACGATAATGTCCGTCACCAAAGCGGCACTGAAGCTCATTCAAGAGCAAGACCGCCAACTCTATTGACAAGCCAACTGCAGGTTGCTTCACTTGGATCTCTTTGGGCCAATCCCAACAACCAGTCTTGGAAGAAAAAAGATACTCTCTAGTGTGTGATTTACGTATCACACCATTCATACGGGGTATTCTTCCTAACTTCAAAGAATGAAACGAGCTCCGAATTAATCAAAATGTTCAGACTGGTGATGAACGAGAAAGGAGAGAAAATCAAGGCCATAAGGAGTGATCATGGCAGAGAATTCGATTTCTCAGAAATGGATCAGTTCTGTACAGACAATGGGATCAGTCACAACTTCTCAGCTCCTCGAACTCCTCAACAAAATGGAGTAGCTGAAAGGAAGAACATAACCTTGAACAGGGATAAAATATTGATGATGGACTTTTAAATCTTAGAAGATAGTAAAACTCAATCTCTACTTGACTCTTCTAATGGATTGTTGTTTCCGCTGTAGTTGTTGATCTAAAACTTGTTGTCGATTATATTCTATCAGATTTTTCCCTGTTGAAAACTAATGATAATTTGTTGTATATTATCTTAGTCATAATATTCTTTACTGGGCTAGTTGAGCTCAGCCTTTTTGTTCCATTTTTCTCAGGAGGCGAGAATATAGTGGGAACTAGTCGGGGTGCGGAGTGATGTTTTCAGTCAGTGGTGTTAGCAGTCCTCACTATTTTATAAAATAGTGTGATAATAATTATAATAAGGACTCCTTTTGAGTTTGTATACTCTCTAGTAGAGAATAATTGTATTCAAACTCACAGTATTGGGTTGTTGTATTTTTACACAACAATTGTATTAATGAAGTTGTAGTTGTTTCTGTACCAAGTATTTGGCAACTCATTATGGGTGATGTATACCTATTTTGGGGGCGTCACAAGTACTTTCCCAAAAGTATTCGTCACATGAAGGAGGTAGAGTTCATCAAGTTGGAGCAGAACAATATGACCGTGTCACAGTACGAAGCTAAGTTTGTCGAGTTATCCCGATTTGCGTCCCACTTGGTTGATAATGAGGAGAGAATGACGCGGATGTTTATAAGAGGTTCGAAACTCGAGATACGTCAATACTTAATTTCTCACAAACTATGTTTGTATTCAGATGTTGTAAATAGGGCTCAATTATTGGAGCGTGATAACGAGTCAACCCAACCGAGAGAGAGCAGCCGACAAGTCGATAATATCAGTGGTAGCAGTCATCGAAGCGGTGACAACTAGCGTGGAGGAAATCAACATGCCAGAAATGGTAATCACTTCGGTGGTAATCATGGCCATAACAATAAGAGTGGACATTTCAAGAAGAGGAGATTTAACAATGATGGAAAGACGTCAGCATCAGTACCAATGGTTAAGGAAGGAGAACGACCACCTATCATATGCTTCAAATGCGGAGGGGAGGGACATATCGGTCCAAACTAGCGATCTTCAGTCAAAGCGTGTTATAATTATGGAAAAGAAGGTCACCTAGCCCAATTTTGTCGTTCACCAAAGACAAGTTCATCTAGGATGAAGGCACCAAAGGCCGTCCCAGAAAAGTCAAAGCCGGTAGTTCAAGGGAGAGCGTTTGCCGTGACCTCCTAGAAAGTAAGGAACCCGAACGAGGTCATCACGGGTAAACTTATCATAAACTCTAGCGAAGTCTATACCTTATTTGATACCGGTTTTACCCATTCTTTTATTTCTCCTACTTGCGCTCAACGTTTAAATTTGACTCCAGAGAAGTTAGACTTTGACTTATCTGTTGAAACTCCGTTGGGAGAAACCTTTATTACATCCACTGTGTATAAGTCTTGTTCGATTCAAATCGGTAACCACACTTTACCTGTCGATCTTATTTCCTTAAAAATACTTGCATTTAACATAATTCTAGGGATTGATTGGTTAACTACTCATCATGCTAAAATTGATTGGTTTCGTAAAGTTGTTAGCTTTCATATTCCTAACCAACCTATTATGCGAATTCAAGCAACCAAACCATTAAAATCAATCATTGTCATCTCAAGCCATAAAGCTATTCGTTTATTGAAAAACGGATGTTAAGCTTTCTTAGCTCATGTCACGGATTTAAATAAAAATACGCCGGTTTGAATGATATTTCTATTGTTAATAAATTTCCCGACGTATTCCTCAAGAACTTCCGCTACTACCCCGGAGAGTGAAATTAAATTTTGTATCGACCTTGAACCCGGTATAAAACCCATTTCCAAAGCCCCATATCGAATGGCTCCTATTGAAGTTCAGGAGTTAAAAACCCAACTACATGAATTATTAGATATCGGTTTCATTCGTCCCAAAGACGTCTCCTCGGGGTGCTCCTGCTCTATTCGTGAAGAAGAAGAAGATGGAAGTATCGACTTTGTATTGATTATCGAGAGTTGAATCATGTCACCATCAAAATAGGTACCCGCTGATTGCCTCGCATTGATGACCCGTTTGACCAGCCATAAGGTGCCAAATTCTTTTCAAAGATCGATCTTCGTTCTGGATATCATCAGCTGAAGGTTAAAAATGAGGATATTTCAAAGACTGCCTTCAGAACGTGGTACGGGCATTATGAATTCTTAGTCATGTCTTTTGGATTGACTAATGCTCATGATGCCTTCATGGACATGATGAACCAAGTATTCAAAGAATATTTGGATCACTTTGTGGTCGTCTTTATTGATGACATCCTCATATATTTCAAAAGTCGTGAAGATCATGAGCAACACTTGAGGCTGATACTCCAAAAGCTTCGTAAGAATAAGCTTTATGCCAAGTTGAAGAAATGTGAGTTCTGGCTTGAGGAAGTAGCATTCCTTAGGCATGTAGTATCAAGTCATGGAATATCTGTTGACCCGGCAAAGATTGAAACTATTCAAAGTCGAGCAACCTAAATCGATGGATCGAAATCGTAGCTTTCTCGCTTATTTGGTTATTATTGGAGATTCAATAAAGGGTTTTCTCGAATCGCTACTCCATTAACTCAAATGACTCGAAAAGGTACAAAATTCTTGGCTTGAAGCAAGGAATATGAAAAGAGTTTTCAAGAACTCAAGAGAGACTCATTTCAAAGACTGCTTACGACAATACCATCCGCTCTGAGGATTTTGTCATCTACAAAGATGCTTCGAAAGGGTTAAGATGTGTTCTCATGCAACATGGGAAAGTCATAGCTTTACGCCTCACGACAACTCAAAGAATATGAGAGAAATTATCCTACTCATGATCTAGAGTTGGCATTTATCATTTTTGCGCTTAAGATTTGGAGGCATTACCCATGGATGGAGAAGGTGGAGATCTATACGGATCATAAAAGCCTCAAATATTTCTTCACCCAAAAGGAACTCAACATGTGACAACGACGTTGGCTTGAACTATTGAAAGATTATGATCATACCATCTAATACCATCCTGGAAAAGCAAACGTAGTAGCTAACGCATTTAGTAGAAGATCATATGCGGGTACGAGTGCAATATTGTCAACGCAAAGGCCCATTTTGTGTGACTTGCAAAGGATGGAGTTAGAGATAAAAACTCCAGGGACCCATGTGATGATGGTGAATATACGAGTTGAATCGACTTTAATCAATAAAGTTAAAGCTACTCAAGCTACAGACCTGGAGCTGATGCGTATGAGGAAGAAAGTACAAGAAGGTGCTATGCCGGAAGCAAGAATAGATGAAGAAGGAATACTTCGAGTCAACTCCAGACTTTGTGTTCCTAACAACCCTGATTTAAAGAATAAAATCATGATGGAGGCGCACAACACACCGTTTGCAATCCATCTTGGGAGTACCAAAATGTATCGTGATCTTCGACATACATTTTGGTGGAGCAATATGAAGAGAGAGATAGCAGAGTTTATCTCAATGTGTTTAACTTGTCAACGAGTCAAGGCGGAGCATCAAGTGCCAAAAGGTCCATTGCAACCACTTGAAATTCTAGAATGAAAGTGGGAGCACATTACCATAGATTTCGTTACTGGTCTTCCCAAGGTTTCTCAAGGCATAGATGCGATTTGGGTCATTGTTGATAAATTGACCAAGTCTGCTCATTTCCTACATATACAAGAAACTTATACACTTGAACGTCTTTCTCGTATGTACATAAACGAGATTGTAAGACTGCATGGTATGCCAGTATCCATAGTTTCTGATCGAGACCCAAGATTCACTTCAAGATTTTGGGTTAGTTTGCAAAAAGCTATGGGCACGGATTTACGATTTAGCTCAGCATATCATCCTCGATCGACGAGGCGAATGAGAGAGACCATTCAAACTCTTGAAGATCTATTAAGACTTTGTGTCCTCGACTTCAGGGAAGTTAGGATAAGTTCCTACCATCGGTGGAGTTTTCCTACAACAACAGCTTATCAAGCAAGTATTGGCATGGCTCCATTTGAGGCGTTGTATGGAAAGAAAGTGTTGTTCTCCAAGATGCTAGGATGAGGTGGGTGAAGCAACGTTGTTGGGACTAGAGTTGATGTATTTACTACGAAAAAGATTCAAACGATCCGATTAACGTATAAAAATCTCACAAGATCAACAAAAGAGTTATGCTGATCTTCATCGAAAGGACGTGAAATTCGATATTGGAAATCATGTGTTGTTACGTGTTGCTCCATGGAAGGGATTTACGAGATTTGGAAAGAGAGGAAAGCTCAACCCTCGATTCATTGGCCCATTTTTAATCCTCGCTCGAGTAGGAACTATGGCCTATAGACTCGCCTTACCGCCAAGTATGTCTCGTGTTCATTACGTTTTTCACATATCGATGTTGCGAAAATATGTGAAAGACCCGAACCACATTATTGAATTAGAACCGGACGAGATAGCGAAAGATTTAACGTATGAAGAGGTATCTGTTAAAATCTTGGATAAGAAGGATCATATTCTACGCTGCAAGGTTATACCTCAAGTCAAAGTTTTGTGGAGAAACCACGATGTTGAGGAAATGACCTGGGAGTTGGAATCTGAAATGAAGTCAATGTATCCTCACCTCTTCGACATACCAGGTACGCACCCTAATTTCGAGGACGAAATTTCATAAGAAGGGGAGGTTGTAAGACCCCAACTTTTATGAATAAAGAATAATTTTTCTCGAAATATATTTTTGAATATTATGGTATGGAATTGATATAATGTTATAGTTGTGGGTATTATTTACAAATTTTGCAAAGTAAGCAAGTGGTTATATAATATTCAATTGGTCGGGGAATATTCGTTTTAACAGAGAATATTCGTACGACGGCACAATCATTGGTGGACCCCACAACGGAAGTATTGTCGTAATTAGAAAACGACAGAATTATCTTTTTATAAAAGTAACGGCAAAAGTTTTACCGTTAAATCAGTTGAACTACCCGATAGTAAAAAAGTACAATGTCCTGGTAGTAAAAAATACGATGTCTGCGTGGTTGCATAGTAGAAGACACAAGATGATTATTGATGCTTACGTGAGAAGTCACTCGCTTATACTCAATTATTACTACGATGATTCACTGCATCATATTATCGATTCAATTATTGTCACAAAGATTCATCTCTGCATGCTATTTTATATTATTAAATCAATAATTGAGACGACAAAGTTATTCATATTATTATTTGAAATATTGACAATGTCTAGAAGTTACATCGAGGAGAGGTTAGATAATCTAATCATTGGCTAATAGGGAGAAATCCTTATCGGAAAGCCCTCTTTCCGGGACGACACGGTTGTTAAATATTATGAGTTATAATATTAATGATGAATAAGTTGTGTTGATTAAAGATGAAATTGATAGTTCCATTGTGTTGGGATTATTAGTGTTAACGAAAATCGACATCTATTTCGATGATAATTGATGTTTGGGGGTTATATTGATAAATCGGGTAATTTATCGGATAAATGAGCACTTAATTACTACTAATTCACATGCTTATATAACTATTTGTTCACATGTGGGTACTATTGAATCACATTCATATATTATTAGGGGAGTTTGTACAAGATTAATAATACTTGCATGACTAAGTTAAAAATGGAGGTATAGTTGAAGGTACAATACTGTAATTAATTTTTTTCACATGATTATACTATTTATTCACATGATTGTACTATTGATTCACATTATTTACTATTAGGGGAGGTGGTGAAAGTTTGATAATACTTGCAAGACTAAATTAAAAATGAAGAAAAAGAGGAAGGTATTATACTGTAATTTTTCGAGCCCCAAAACGTATAATTATCGAAACTATATTTTCCTATAAATAGAAGCTCATTCTTCCTTCATTTCTCACCAATTCACTAAAGCTATAGAGCACTTATTATAGAGAGAGAAGAAGAGAAGTCTGCTACCTCTTTATTCCAGTTTCCAGTTTTTCTAAAGGTAGGGAGTATTATTTCTTTCTTATCTATGAAGAGAACTTCTGTTATTCCATTCTTTATTATTCTATTGAATAACTCAGATACGCTGCTACCCTATACTTGGTGAAATTCTTACATTATTTCATTCTTTATTATTCTCACTGGAACATCCATGCATAAGCGTTCTACCGGACCGGTTCCGCTCTTTATTATCCTCGTTGAATATCCTCATCTGCATGCGTTTCGCCGCACTGGATTCCGCCTTTATTATTCTGTGGAATATCACATGCATGCGTTCTACGCCGGGGACACAGTTCCATTATTTATTATTCTGTTGGAATAACTGCACGTGTATTGGCCTATCGCATGCCTGGTGATTTCTTTTGATATTCCATTCCTTATTATACTCAGTTGGTTAAAGTTTTGACTTCTATATTCCATGAAATTAGTGGAATATTTTTGATATTCAAGGCTTCATCCAAAGATCTTTTCATGAAAATATTCTTCTGAGCATTCTTGAATTTTACTCCACAAAGCAGTATCATGTTGACAATTTGGACGTTATTAGTTCCTAGATAAATTAATTCTTATACTTGTTTTATTAAATTCTTATATCATTGTCATCATCCTCATGTTTATATTATGTTGAAAAGTCATTTGTGGCCCATAGTGCATAGATGGACTTGGTATAATTATGATCGTGGATTATTCGGATAATCATGGCTTAATAATAATGTTACAAATGATGTGGTAAAAGTCCTCAATTGACCAGAGTGCATTGAGAGATGATTGTTAGCATGATCATGACCATTGATGAATACATGAATATCCTCGGCCGTGAGCAATGGATAATGTGTGGTTGTGATACTAAAGAATATCCTTGGCAGTAGTCATGCGGGGTGATTCGATGATGTGGATTATTTATTAAGTTGAGTCCCAGCGATAAAAGTGATGAAAAATCTTTTAAATCATAAAAGATAGTAGATTTTATTCTCTACTTGACTCTTTTAATGGATTGCTTGTTCCGCTACAGTTAAACTTGATGTTTGTTATATTATATCAGTTTAACACTGTTGAAGTCTAAGGATAATTTATTACGCATTATCTTAGTCATAATATTTCCTACTCTTGGGCTAGTTGAGCTCACCCTTTACTTTCATTGTTCTCTTGAGAAATGAGAACGTGGCGAGGACCAATCGGGAACGGAGTGATAGTCCAGATGTCTGCCTTAGTAGTCCTCAGTATTTTGTGAACTAGTGTGACAATAAATGTAATGAGGACTTTATTTGAGTTTTTATACTCTCTATGAGACATTATCAATGTTGAAACTCTCAGCTATGTTTTGGCGTATTGTACACGTCAGTTGTATAATTAAGTTTGTATTTGAATTTTTGTACCATATATTTGGCGACCCAAGATGGGTGATGTATACCTATTTTGGGGGCGTCACAACAACTCTCAAAACGACACAGTTTTAATAATAGAATTAAATAAATAAATTTTAATTAAAAAATTTAAATAAATTTAGTTTAAAAAATTATTTAAATTTAAATAATTTAAATTATTATCTTTCAAGTATTATTTAAAAATTATTATCTTTCAAGTATTTAAATTATTTAAAAAATTATATACACGACCCGAGCCGAAGCAGTAGGCGTACCGGATTGGCATGACGACACAGACGTGTGGGGGTTCAAACTGGCCTTGGCTGGAGTCCTCTCCTTCCATTAAAAGTGGGGTGCCCCTTGGGGCCCAAACCCAATATCACTTTTCTTGTATATAAACATATAAACTCTTTAATTCTTAACCTATGTGGGACTTAGTTTTTCTCACATGTATTTATTATCTTTCAAGTATGATCTTTGGGAGTTAATATCTCATTCATTACTCTATGGATTTGAGCTTCCAAATACTTAATTTAATCTACTCATGGAGTAGAACACATTAATATATGGAATAATTAAAATTAATTAATGACACCCATATTAATTTAGACTCAAATTCCAACAATACCCTTGTACCGTGCTTGTGTAGGTTGAGTTCCATCAGCTATAGTGGGAATTCCTTCCTCAACTAAACCCCAATACTCCTTTGATCGCAAGAGATTTTTCATCAATATAGACCAGTGGTCATAGTGATAATCAAATCTAGGTATAGCAGGTTGGGAGAAATTGTTGTTCTCTGCCGCCATTGGTTGACTCTCTCAATAATCCTGAGTGTTTCTCTCAAACTCTACCTCTCTGTTTTACTCCTTCTCAACCTGAAAACTCAAAAATAAAATAAAATTAAGGCACTCTATCTCTGTGCACACAATATATTCTGGAGAATGCTTTTTCTTATTAAATTCAAGAACTGACTGGTGGCTTTATAAGCCTTCCAAGTGAATGGAAAAAATGTAGATAACAACCACGTATAGCATTAACTAAAAATGTGTAGATAGCTAAGAAAATATTCAAACATAAACTACCCTAAATAATAGGGATTATTCAAACAGAATTGAATAAGCAATAACTAAAACAAACATATCCAACAATAAATACAAAAATGATTCTACACTAATATTATCTTACTCAGGTATATATTATTTGTTAATCTATCAATCGAATGTCTATATATATATATATATATATATATATATATATATATATATATATATATATATATATATATATATATATATATATATATATATCACCCAGCTCACCTTTTTATCCATTTTAGCGGACATTAGCATGGACAATTCGATCATACAATCATCATCTATACTTTTTAAGCGCGGACAACATATAGCGTCGCTAAAAAGTATAGTACGACGATTATCAGACAACAACCGTCACGTCCGTCGCAAAGAGGGTGAGTTCTAGTGAGTCGATAAGAGTGAACTTAAGATCCTGGACCGTATATATATATATATATATATATATATATATATATATATATATATATATATATATATATGGGGATCCAAATCAGACGCCTTGACCGGGCTAAAATACGGACCCCAAATATTTTATTTTATTTTTGTTTTTTTTTTAAAACAACTAATTTTTTTTAATATTTTATGGAATTAATTTTTTTTATAATACAGTGTTTTGAGTGTGATTGGGATACACATAACAAAAGATGTTTGTACAGTCTGTACATACATATTTTGTTATGTGTATCCAAATCACACACAAAGCACTGTATTATGAAAAAATTTCAATTCCATAAAATATTAAACTTTTTTTTAGTTATTTTATAAAAAAAAAAGCAAAAAAAAAAAAAAAAGTCCGAACGATACTTAAATTCGGGCGTCCAGACTCATATATATATATGGCAAAAAGCATTTTTTGGCCACTGTGGTTATAGTGATTTAACGAATTAGCCATTGTATTTTTAAAATATTGATTAATGGCTGAACTTTTTAAAAATATTGATAAGCCATTTAAATCCAATTTCTTGGGCAGGCGTTAACAAATTACTACGTGGCATTGAAAAAAAAATAATTTATTTTACGATGTGGCGGCATAAAAAAATAAAATAAAATAACACCATTGATTATGTTATACAATACATGTTGACTTTTTATTTAATTGTATAAGACCAATTTTTTTTTTGAATTTTTAGACAAAAAGAAATAATGCAAATTAAAAACATAAATAAATTAATATTTATAAACATAAAGAAATAATGATTTTTCTTTCTTTTCTTTACCTAAATATTTATAATATTTATTAAAATAATAATAAAATTAATTTTATTCATCTCATTTCATTATTTCTTTATGTTTATAAATATTAATTTATTTATGTTTATAATTTGCATTATTTCTTTTTTGTCTAAAAATTTTAAAAAAATTGGTCTTATACGCTTAAATATAAAGTCAATATGTATCAGATATGCCATATCAATCACCGTGTTATTTTATTTTTTTTTATGTCATTAAAAAAAAAAAATTGTTTTTTTTTCAATGCCACGTGTAATTTAGTTAACGTCTCATCAAGAAATCGGACGGAATGGGCTTATCAAACATTTTTAAAAAGTTTCAAATGGTTAATCAATATTTTAAAAACACAAATTGCTAATTCGTTAAATCACTATAACCATAAATACCCAAAAAGTGTTTTTTGCCATATATATATATATATATATTCAAATGACAATATAACTCATATAAATAATGCACACGCAGAAAAAATTCATAAAAAAATTATCATAATTTTCTTTACAACTATTAAATATAATTTAAATCTATTATGTAGATTTAAAGTGGCATATTATAATTAGTTTATTTGAAATTGAAGAAATTATTATTATTATTATAAATATTGTCACTCAAATATTTGTAATTTCTAAAGTCTAAAGTCTAAAGGATATGTAGTTTCTAAAGATTATCAGTATTTAGCATTGGTTAATAAAACTCGTTTTATTTTTAATTTAGTCCCTCAAATTATATTTTTTGCTCTTTTATTTTTTTTTAAATAGTTTCTTTTTGTTGATAGTTATTAACTTACAAAATTGTTACTACTTCGTATTTTTTGGGTGTTTTACATACGAATATAATGGAATCAAAATGATGTTTTATGAACTTTCACAAATTTAATATTTTAATAATAAACTACAAATTTTTATTTTTTCTAAAATTGTTGACAAACTTTAGCTTAACATGTAATTAAAGAAATAAATAGTCAAACGAAGTTAACTAATGTTTGTTCAACAATTTTAGAAAAATAGGATTATTGATTAAAGTTAAAAAAGTGTAGTTAGTTGATAAAAATAAAAAAATTTGTAAAATTCGTTAGTTTTTAGCGTCAATTATTCAATTTTGAATGGAGTATTTTATTTCTAAATTATTATTATTATTATTTTTTTTAATAATTTGAAAATATATGTTATATATATATTTTTTAATTTAGTAAAGATTAAAGAAAGAGAGCTTTGAGAAAAAGCCAGGGTTTGCCCATTGGTTTCACCACCACCGCTCGCTCCCACTCCCCTCTCTTCACTATCTACAACGAACAACCACAAGGAAGAGGAAGAGGAAGAGGAAGAGGAGGAAGAAGAAGAAGAAGAAAGAGATAATTATTAGGGTTTGGGTGGTTCGAAGAAATTACGCATGGATCCGGTGCACTCGAGCGCTAATGGCAATCTTGACGAGGAAATTGCGCAGCTTATGCAGTGCAAACCCTTATCTGAGCAAGAGGTTCAACTTTATTTCTTTTCTTGTCGATTCCATTTTTTTATGAATATTTATTTTTTTATGTTCCGTTGGGCATCATATTTGGTTTTATACGGTTTGTTTTAGTTGGAAAGTTTGAGTATTTTTCTGATTCATTGTTTGATTGATTGGTGATTGGAGTTTTGAGATGATTTTAGGTTTTTTTTGGTGTTTGAATTGTGGTGTATATGAGATCCGTTCATTTTTCGTGGATTTAGCTATGATTTTTAGCGGGAATGAATTCCGAATCTTCAGCCCTGTGTCTTGAAAATTGAAAGAGAATTGGTGAATGAAAGATTAAGCTTTTCTTAAATACAGCCCCGGGATCCGCCTTTAAAAAAGTGAATTCATTCTATGCCTGGGTATCATGTGAAACAGAACAACAGCAGGAATAATCAGTGAAGCAGCTTACACAAGGCAGTTTGCTTGATCTTCTTCGTTTGCCGAGCTTTATTCCTGGGTATACTGATGGTATCTGTTACTTGAGGTGGTGAAGAATACTATAAAATGATAGGATCAACGTGGCATATCAGGTTAAGGTGCTTCTTGCAAAAGGGAAGATTTCCACAAGGTACTTATCACAAAGTTTGGATCTTGCAGAATTCCGAAGAGATTTGGACCTAATGCCTACTTCTTGGAGCGACAATATGAGTCCTTTTTTCCAACCAGGCCATGATTCGGGAAACGTAATTATCCCATCTCATAACTGAACAGATAAAACTATAGAAAACATTTTCGAGTTAACAATTTTGTACACAAAGGAAGGTGCGACTGAAAAGATTCTTGTTAAGGGGAGACTATGAGATAACTGAGAATACAAGGATCACACTGTTGGATCCAAGACTTTATCAAAGGTATATGCAGACCAGATGACCAACTCATTATGAGTTATGACTGGGTTCTTCTCATATGTGGGTAGTTGATGCAGCTCATAACCAGCACTTGGAAGTATTCAGGCGCAGGTTTCAGAGATATTTTTGGGGATATATTTCGTTAATATTATATTTGGTATTGTTTAGAGTATTTGACTTTGATTTATTGGTTTGGATTGACTTTTTTGAACTATTTATAATTATTTTTGCACTGGTTAGAAGAGTGGATTTGGAAATTATGTTGTAGGTTTAATTATGGGTTATAAGAGTGATGGGATTGGGATGTTTGGGATAGTTTTTGGCTCAAAAAAAGTTTTTTTCTGAAGAGAAGACTGGTGTTAGAGTCTCTCTCTTTTCATTTGATATTGTTGTTTGTGCTAAGATCAGATATCTAATGAAAAAAGGCCTTTTGTCATCTGTTACCGCTCTTGTTTGTCTTTACTGCATGAGATAGCCTGCATGCAGAACGCCTGAATGTACTTAGAAAGGGAGCTTAGAGCACCTTTTTTTTAATAAAAAAATATTTTCTTATTTCTTTCCACAAGATTATTGCACTAGGACTGCACTTTGGTGTTGGATCTACTCTGTCTGCAGTAGACTTGAAATCAAATCTGATGATGTACAATGCTAAACACATTCTCATAAGTTTTATTAGGAAATCTATTGTGGAGCTTTGGTGTGTTACTTGTTATATAAACAATGTAAGCTCATCTTGTAAAAAATGAATACAGGGTGAGAGGAACAAAAGCTACATCCTTTCCTTAGATAACTCTCGGATATGTTTTAAATTTTCTTATATTTAATTCAAGTGAGTATAGTTGGTTCTGTAATCTGTTTGCTGATTTTATATGTTACTTGTTTGGAAACATTAATCCATTTCCTATAAACTAAGAACTTGAAAGAAAAATATCCGAACCTTTTTGCCCTTATTTCTGAGATGATTCCTTTTGAGAGCTGGAGGTGTTTTGAATTTTCCTCTATTATTTAAATTGGGTGTAGTTGGTGCTTAAAATCTTGAAACGGTTGTGTGTATCTTAAACAAGAAAGTAATGAAACAATGTTGTGACATTTCTAGATTTTGAAGACTTTTAGCATGAATAACATAAGGTAGGATGGCGTGTGTCAGATATGTTCTTGTTTGTTCTTAAATTAGTAATAAACCTCGAACGCTATTGCAATGTTCGAAAAAGTTAAAAGCGGTATGACGCATTTTTCTCCGGACGAGGCGAGGCGTAAGCCTCAATTTGAAAACCTAAAAGTCCCCAAAACAATTTATATATGCGATAATAGGAATTATAAACAATTTATATAAACAATTTACATAAATATGTAAACAATTTAATTAAATTGTTTATATAAATATGTATAAATATGTAAATAATTTAATTTATATAAACAATTTAAATATGTAAACAATTTAATTTACACATTTATATAAACAATTTAAATATGTAAACAAATTAATTTATATAAACAATTTACATATTTAATTTAATTTACATAAATATGTAAACAATTTAATTTACATATTAAATTAAATTGTAAATTGTTAATATGTATAAATATTTACATATTTATATAAATAATTTAATTTATATAAACAATTTACATATTAAATAACAATTCAACGTAGTAATTTTTTTTTGCCTAAGATCATTAATTGAAATTTAAAAACATATTCACAGTAATGTTATTACTTATTAGTTATTCTTGATTTATCAGTATATACATTAATACATATGATTGTTATATATATATATATATATATATATATATATATATATATAATTGTAATAAAAAAATTTGTTGCTGCAGCAGAAGACTAAGGAGACTGAATAAAAATAAACGAGATAGAGAAGACGGTAGAGAACGAGAGGGAGAGAAAAAGAAGAAGACGAGTAGCCAGCAGAAGAAGACGAAGACGAAGAAACAAACCTATCGCAAGTCGATCGGCTGGTGGAAGTCGGAAGTCGCAGTTGTCAATAGGCTTATGTGAAGCAATGAACAGATTTAAGGGCTTTTTTATAAATCAACTGAAGGCGCAAGCCTTGACCCGCCTCAGGCGCAACGCACTGAGGCGTTAGCCAAATAAGGCGCAAGCTTACGCTTTTGTCGATCACGGTAGCCTCGCTTTCTGACTTCCTCCCTTCTCGCTTCTGAGGCGCCTCAAGCGTCACGCCTCAAACGCCTTTTTGAACATTGTGCTATTGTTCTCATGGTGGTGTCAGAGAGGAAATTGATTTCGTAAAAAATGAAGGGAAGTCGTGATAATACCCATATTTTTTTGGGATGAGGAGGCTAGGTTGCTGTTGTGGTGCTCTTAAATTGGAGAAAGGATAGAGAGGTTTAAAGTTTTAACTCTAAAGTGATAGTTCTTGCCTTTTGGAAGCCAAGTGAAAATTAATATTATTTAAGACTTTAAGTTTGTAACATTGATTGTTTACTATTAGTTAGACTTCTTTTGCGTATATAGTGCCTCCTTTAAGAGGCTGGTTTTGATTTTGAGATGGGGAATGGACATCTAATCTACTTTTGTCATCGCACAGAATTTCCTTGTTAAAAGCTATTGTGTTTCGGTCTGTAATCTCTCTATTTTAAGAACTCTCTTTCTGTTCCCCTTATGAAATGTTTTATTTCTGTGGTATAGGTTAGGGTGCTGTGTGAGAAGGCTAAGGAGATTCTAATGGATGAAAGCAATGTGCAGGTTTGCCATTTTGTCTTTTGTTTTCGCCCATTGTTGTTGTTATTAACAACTGTTACAATATTATATAATTATGTGTTCAGTTTAATTTTGATTTAAATTATCTCGGTCATTTATTGTATAATCCATCTTAGGCTTCATTGGTTCCAAAAATAGTTTTTGTTTTAAGGAATGTATTTTCTAGAAGACTATTTAAAAACAAAAAATGACATGTAACTTACTTAGTTCCAATGTTCTAAAAGGCGGGCGGCTAGGGGGCCTAGGCGGCGCCTATGCATGATTTTTTATTTTAAGTCAGTTTTAATATTTTATCTGACATTTATCCAAACAAAATAATAATATAAAGTAAAACAATCTATAATAAAGATAATAAAGGCCTTTGCTTAAAGTTCAAACACATATCCATATTGTCAATGTCAAAATTCAAATACAAACATGCAATTGTTCAAAGTTCAAACACAAACAAATTAATATTAATTTCTTAAAAATCAATTTGAGATATTTTAAATTTTAAATAAATGTTATTTTTAAAAATTAGTGTGAAGTTTATTGAATGAGACATTTGATATTATTAATTATGAAATTATTTTTATGTGTAATCTTCAAAATTGAGGACTTTAAGAAAATGACAAATACCATATGCTAAGTATGGCTAACAATTCATAAACAAGATTGCTATTAAATAATAAAATTTAAATTGGCCGCCTAGCCTGCCTAATTTCTCGCCTAGGTCGCCTAGGCCCTGCT
This sequence comes from Panax quinquefolius, assembly GCA_020205615.1. Taxonomy (NCBI): domain Eukaryota; kingdom Viridiplantae; phylum Streptophyta; class Magnoliopsida; order Apiales; family Araliaceae; genus Panax; species Panax quinquefolius. The sequence goes on along the minus strand of CM035151.1, from coordinate 86,166,465 downwards.
TAGTCGCTTAGAGAGATTTTTTGCCGCTTTGGACCTAGGCGAGGCGTCAGGGGGCCTAACGCCTAGGTGGCTTTTTAGAATAGTGATAGTCACAAGTACACTTGTCAAAATAAAATGATAAAATAAATAAATCTTGAAAAATTATTTTTCTTTAAGTCTCCATCAAAGCATAGACTGAAATATTGAATATGCATATATTATGAACTTTAAAAGTAAGATTTAACTTGAAAATTGACACTCCTGCTTTGTTCCATTCGAAGAATATCAATTGAGATTCGAGATATGACTTGTATATATAAAAAAGAATATCAGCTGAGATCTGGTTTCAACATTTTAATTTGTCTTTTATTTGCGTCCATTTCAGCCTGTGAAAAGCCCGGTGACGATTTGTGGTGATATTCATGGGCAATTCCATGATCTTGCAGAGCTGTTTCAAATTGGGGGGAAGGTATCTGTTCTCTATCTCTACCCTCCTGATTTTTCTTTCCTTCTGGTTTTTGCATTTTGCAATTTTTGGGCATGGAACCTTCGAGTATTTGTAGGAATGTATTTAAATTTGCTAATTCAGATTGCTACTTAAAGTAAGATTGAATTTTATAATTTAAGATCAGCCTTTGCATCAAATTTCTTTTCTTTTCCATCATGGTCAGTGGGATTAAAATATCAGGTCATTCGGTTGGACCATGGCTTGTTAAGAGAAGGGAAACATAATTCTTTATAGTTAGTGCAGATATATTATATTTATGAGGCTCAATTCTAGATGGTTCTTGGCATCTTATTTTACTGGGATATTTTTTTAATTAATAATGTGTTGGAGAAGTTGTTTACTCAGAGGATCTATTTTTTTTAAATGAATTTGAGCTGGCATCTCATCTCTATGTGGTGGCTGCATCCTAAGCAAGGTTATATGATGACGGTAATGATATTTATGTTAGTTTAGAGCATTGTAATACGGGATTTTTGGTTTTATTTCTCACTCTCTCTCAGCTTTGAACATATTGGAGTGATGTGAAGAAAATGGGTTACTCAAGCTTTTCCCATTGTGTAGCTCTACTTTTTTTGTACTGGACTATGTGGTTGAGAGAAGCACTATGATGTTATATGCTACTTCACAATTATTTTATTTTTCAATGCTCTGTTGGCTGCATTTTTATGCTTCTGGAGTTCTTCTCATTGAACATTGAATTAAGCCACTTGAGCTGCAGGTTCATGCAGATTATAATTTGAATACTCTAGTTTGTAATAGATATCTTATTGTATTCATGCCTTGATACTTAGCTTGAACTCTTAACTAATCTAGTTTTCTTTTTTTGTAGTGTCCAGATACTAATTACTTATTTATGGGAGATTATGTTGATCGTGGCTATTATTCAGTTGAAACAGTAACGGTAAGTGTAAACTGCTATTGCATATATGTTGGATTACAAACTACAGGTTAACTCCTTTGAACTTAGAGCATACAAGTTTATGAAACAAATGTCTAAACCACAATTAGAGCCGTAGAGCATCACTGTAGAAGGTTTCCTTCCTATGAATCATCGATATGGATGCGCGATACGGATACAACACTAAAAAACAATATGTGATATGACGTTATTAAAACAAGTAGGTTATGATACATTTAGAATAAGTAGAATATGACGTTGGGTCTATTGAGCGAAGCCTAAGTTGTAAATATGCCATGTCTTTAAGCTTGAGATATCCTTCATCAGTTTCACTGGTTCGTTTTACCAAGTTCACTAGGAGTCTAGGATGGCAAACTATTTGCCAAATTAAAAAATGATACATGTAATTACCGTCGACTCTTAAGCCTGCCTCAGGCCTACCAACTTCTGGAGTTTCACAAATTATTTAGATATTTATAATCAATGCTAACCTTTCTAGTGTTCTAAGTGACTCTGCTTGTGACAATAGGTTTATGTTATTGTGCTTTTAAGTTCTGAAATCCTCTCTCATACATATAAGCCCATGTTTTGCTCGTACTAACATGAAATGTTTGCGTTCTTGTTATGAATTATTCAAACTAGAAGGATGGTTTGTCTTGCCTTTGTGAATTGAGTTGCTGTCCTTGTTGTCTCTGATACCACTTTTTTCACCTTTTCAGCTCTTGGTATACGCTCAAAGTGAGGTATCCTCAGCTTAATTACTATTTTGAGAGGAAACCATGAGAGTCGTCAGGTATAATTTTTCCAAGTATTTTTTTATTTCATGTTCTGCCTTTTGCTTGTTTAACAGCCAGGTTATGGCTCCCATTTTGTCACCCAGGATGTGTTTCTCTGAATTGATATTTTATCTTTAGTAGGAGCCGGGTGATAGCTATAGTTAAATATTGTCAGAAGTTCTATTCTGATGTCCTCTTCCATACAGGTTTAGGTTTAAGTATTTATTCTATTCCATTATGGCCTTTTGATTTAATATCAGCACTATATCATCATGGCTCCTTTTTTTATTTCTTGCAGATTACTCAAGTTTATGGATTTTATGATGAATGCCTAAGAAAGTGAGTTTTTCACAACCTTGTCCTGTGAGATGGCATTTCTGGCAGAACAATGTCTTGATGTCACGTGGTTGCTTAGGTGTTGATTTTGTTTGTGGCTTTTCGCCACATATACGAGCTCATGGGAATATACTTATATTATTGAAATATCTTTGTTTGTCTTCTTATGGTATATGGTCTCATGCTGCCTTTCTGTAAAATGAACAATATACGTTTCTTATGGTTACATCGATATCTTAATTTTTTTTTGCATGTTTTAAACTAGTAGAAATGAGACTATGAGTGTCAATGAAGAGAGGTTACTTTTTTATTTTCTACTCCCTCTGTCCGCCAAAGGATGTCTTGAGTACAATTTTGACACATTAAGAAAATTAAATTAGAGATTGTAAAATGAGTTCCAATTTTACTTGTCGTGGACCTCACTCAAGTACATTAATGATTTTTCTTTATTAAAACTAGTGGACTCCATATAAGTACATTTTTGGGCTTAAAACAGTATCATTTTTTTTTTCATTTGAATTTTGTAGTTGTGTCATCCTTTGGTGGACATTTGTTTGGGTGCTCATATCATCTTTTGGTGGATGGAGGGAGTATTTAAGTCCTTACTGTCTGTAGTACACATGTAGGAGGACATGAACCTATTTATGAATATTCAGGATGCACAAGAGTATTAAGAGAAATCCCATGAGCTAGCTGATAGAAGGAATAACTTGAATTTGAAATAATCCTCAATGACATGCAGATATTGGACAACTTTACAGTTGAGCCGTATGCATTTTTGAATTTAGAAACTCATTGTACTCGTCTACCCATATGTCTCATGATACATGAGTCTATGACATGCCTAATAGGTATTCCTGCTTGACGAATATTTTCTGTATGACGAGGGTTTTTACTTGCTTGAAAATCCATATTCGCCAGGCAAGAACTGTTTTTTGCACTAGTAAACAATGTTCACATATATTTTCTAGAAGGCATGTATTAAATAACAAAACTGACGACATCAGTAGTTCAGAACAGTTGCCTCCTATTTTTGTCTCTGTTTATACCTAGGATATAATGTTATTTTATATTTCTAGGATGTGTGCTACCTTTTATATTCTTTCGGTAGAACAATCCAACTGCTCGACTTTTTTGGGGACAGCTCTCTATCGTTTGCTGTGCTGTGAATTAGGATCATCATTCTTCCTTCTCGTTGGACCATTATAGGCATTCTGTGCCTGATCTTTGTAGAGATTGGAGAACCTTTTTCCAATTGTTAATTTGCTATCCGTGTCTCTATATTCTTCTAATAAAATTTCATTTTCTATAAAGAATGTAATGATATTTGATCTGGTAAGTGTACTTTGTAAGTGTGTTTTGGTGCTAATCTTTCTTGATAGGTTAATTTATTAACTAATTTAATTTTCTCTTAAATTTCTTCCCTCTACTGCTTCAGATACCTTAATTTCCCTCTTTGTCTCTCTGGCTATTTATTGTTCTCTGCATATTGGTACTCATAACCTACTGTTGGTTTTTGCAGATATAGTAATGCCAATGTGTGGAAGATCTTTACAGATCTGTTCGACTATTTTCCCCTTACAGCATTGGTTAGTATGATTATATATTTTTATCTTTGGACTTTTTGTTTCTTGGGTAGCAAAACTTGTATTCTAACTAGAGTAGGGAAGTGTCACAGTTTATAAGTTTTGTTTTTCATTTACTCCCCCCATTCCACATAATGAGTCCCATTTGTAAATTTTTTTTGTTCCACAAAAAGTTTCTTTTTAGAAGTTTGTTGTATAAAGTTGCATAATGTCCTCAAGCTTGACATCATAATTTCATTATCAAACCACACTACTAAACTAACAACTTAATATTTTTAGGGATATACATGGAACAAAAAAATATCATTAATATACGTAAATTTTGTAAATGGTACTCTTTTTGTGGAACGCAGTGAGTAATATTCATACACTGAGAAATAAGGAGTAGCTGTTGAAAGTTTCAAATTTCACTTATTTGGCTGCGCACCTTGAATTCATGTACATTCAAGCAAGGTCAAAACTGAATTTCAGTCTAGCGAACTTGTATCCTAAACAAAGTAGAAAAGTATGGATGGTTCTAATTAAGTTTTGTTATTCACTTAATAAGTTAATACTTTATCTACTTTTTAGGAAATAAATTGTTTTACGAGAATATGCCCTAATAAGGGGGATGGGATGTCAATATATATGAAGAAGTAAAAATCCTCCTTTCTATCCATGTGGATTTTATTTTTCAGGAACTAGTTCACGGGAATAATTAACAGACTTAAAACGCTGCTAATTAATTTTACTTATGTGAAGCTTTGCTAGGCATAATATTCATTGCAGGTGTGCATTTGGAAGTAAAACAAACGGAATTTTTAAAAAAAGTTGTATCACTAACTATTTGATTTGACAAGGTAGACATATTTTGGGGTATCCCAAAAAGATAATTAGGACAATGTCTTGGGGATAAACGACGCTGCAAAATAATATCATGTCTTGGGGTTCGTAGACACATGAACAAAGATTAGTGGTGGTCATTTTCTTGTAATAACAATTTTTTATTCAATTACACTGAATAACGCGTATCTGATGCATTTACATAGTCGAAGTGTCTATGCTCCCTAGTCAAGTGAGCATGATATACAAAACTTATATGAAGGAATATGCATGTGAAGAGATGGTAACATTTGAGTTATTTCCTAAGTATTAATATCCTATTTTGATAAACATGTTTTATCTGTATTGGTGTTTAGCAGTGTCGGTATTCGTGCTACTTAAGTCTCAACAAACAGTATATAGTGTTTGGAACATGGTAGCTATAAATAGATTGCCCTCACTGTGAGCTCATCCTTCTAGCTGTTGCTTGTTGGATGCTGTGTGAAGACGTGGTCAATGCATCTGTCAGCTGGAAGGGAGAGCTTGAGCACTTTCTTAAGGCTTTTAGTGATCGTACCGTTGCACATTCCTGAAGTTGATACTCTACTATACCTTGATATTTACCTGAAACAAACTGGAGTTTAGGTTCAGTTCTAAATGCTAGCTTTGTATTTACCAGTAGTTGTATTAATGAATCATCTTAATCAATGTTGGATTGTAATTCTTTTACCTCTTAGCCGATTCCATCTTCCTTGTCTATGATTTGTTACTTCTAATGTTGACACTGTTATATTGTAAATTTTTAGGTCGAATCAGAAATATTTTGTCTCCATGGTGGATTGTCTCCTTCAATTGAAACCCTTGATAATATTCGTAATTTTGACCGTGTTCAAGAAGTTCCTCACGAGGGACCCATGTGTGATCTTCTATGGTCTGACCCTGATGATCGTTGTGGTTGGGGAATCTCGCCCAGAGGCGCTGGATATACTTTTGGCCAAGTATTTTGCAACTTCTCCTTTTGTTTTATATTTATGGATTTCATAACTTGAGGAAATTAAGTTATATCTATGATCACTGTATTTTGACAGGATATATCTGAGCAGTTCAACCATACCAACAACTTAAAGCTTATTGCTAGAGCACATCAGCTTGTTATGGAGGGATTCAACTGGGGCCATGTAACTACTGGAAACTCTGGTTGTCGATTTGTTTATAGTGCTTAGTGACTGGCATTTCAATTGAATCTTTGAATTTTTTTTCTTTTGACAGGAGCAAAAGGTGGTAACTATATTTAGTGCACCCAATTATTGTTATCGATGTGGTAACATGGCATCGATCCTAGAAGTAGATGATTGTAAAGGACACACATTCATTCAGGTCTCTCTCTCTCTCTCTCTCACACACACACACACGCACACGCACACGCACACGCACACGCAGGCTCACAGAGACACACATACATGCACGGAGACAGACGTGCACACAACACAAACTCGCACACAAACATATATGCAAAAAGGACAGGCTTCCCCTAGGCACACTTTACATGGGCCATTAATAGTATTTTGATTATTCCCGGGGATGAAATTTTGATGTGAATATGTTATTGTGTTGCATTAGAAATTATTTTGCAGCTAAGGAGTTAAAATCAAATATTAAATTTTAATGCAGTTTGAACCAGCTCCCAGGAGGGGAGAGCCTGATGTAACTCGAAGAACACCAGACTATTTCCTATGATTCAGTAGGATAAATTGCTGAATTTCGAGCTGTGAGTGCCTGCTAGCTGCTTTATGTGTTTTAGGAGCTATCTAAAATATTTGAAGTCATACTATGATGAGTTGGGTAGTGAAAAACATGTAAAATGGGCAGTGTAACATCTACTTTGGCTCGGTTATTATCCTGGAACCATATGGAGATACTAGAAACGAGGCAGTGGAGCTGGTGATATCATGTATGCTGCGTAATGTACCATTTACTGCATAACAATGCGGCATCCTCTCTTCTCATTCACTTCAACCTTTAGTTCTGCTCATTTTGTCTGTTGTAGAAGGATCAACAATTTGGGATGGGGTGGGGTTCTGTAGATGCAAAAGTAATTTTTTCCTTCCTTTCCAATTGTTCAAGGGGTGTTTTGTTTTTAGTTGTCGACACATTTTAAGTTTGCTGATTATTTTTCCACACATCAGATGCTGAATTGAATGATTGTTTCTTTTTTCACTTCTCTCAATGTAGAAGGAGTGTTTGTGTTTATGCTTGCTGGCTGGCTTGCTGTGTTGTTGCGTGCTTGCATCTATTGGTGTAATTTATGACCCTCTAAGCTGTTAATTGTTGTTCATGTTAAAATTTAAAATATCCCAATATACTCTTAGCTAACTAGATTCTAGGGATTGACATAGATGGTTTAGACTTTTGCATATGATTTTACTTTCTTCATGATGTTTTTGTTGGAGTTTGTACTAAGATGTGTTCATTCGTTGCCCAAGACAAAAACCATGCATGGATATGAGTAGACCTTCATTACTCTGTTTGCTTCTTCTTTTTTCTGTTCGTCTGCAGTTTCTCACTGGTCTTGTTTAGGGTAGAAACTTGGAAGTTGGAACCTTGTTCACCAGCAAACCGACTGCTGGACCAATTGGAATTTTATTTGTACATTCATCTCCTATCAATTAAGAGGAGTTAATCGATAATTATTCTGCGTAAAATTGCTTGATAAAAACGTCTGTTTGATTGTAGTGATATTTTCCCATTCTGTATGAATTTTTTTGGGCTCTGTTTTGTAGAATGAAAAGTGAACGAGTAGTTACCATTAGAGATGGGCTTCATTTCTTGTGTAAAAGCCAAGCTAGAGATTTTGTGTATACCAGAGGTAACATGAGATTTCTGTCTTGGTTCTACCAACATAATTGCATGCAATCTCTTTGTCAAGTTGTCATAGTTAGAACATCTTCAACAATAATAGCAAAAAAATAAAAATTAAATTGAAGTTTGTTGACTTACGTGACAATTTGAAAAATATTATTTGTTACTTTAATATTTTACGCCTTATCAGTCTCTTCAATTTAATTAATGCAGTATTTGAAAAAGGAATGATATTAAATTTTAAAATGAGCTATACATCAAATTCATCGAGCAAAATAAATATTTTTAGCCTTGTTTTATATGATTTTGGTTTTTTCAAAACAAAATAAATGTTTTGAAGAGGCAAGGTCAATTTATTATTTTTGAAGAGAGAATGAGGTTACATTTAATGACTAAGGTAGATAACTTTTTTAACGTGGCTCAGTATATCAAAATAGTTGAAGAGCTCTAGAGATACTCTTACCCTCAATTGCATCAAATATCTTCCTATTAAACATTAAGAGGGCCACAAAACAATTCACTCGCATCACATCCTTCTCTCTCCCAAATCATCAGCTCAGCCGCTCACATGGGCTGTTCTCCAGCAAAAATTAAATCGCTTGACTATTTTATTTTTTCACTTATTCATTTAAGATCATTTGATCAATTCGACTCTTAAAAATCAATATTTTTTTTATAATTATAATCAATTTTTACTAAAGTCGACATTCTCAATGTTATAGAAATATCCACTTTATCAATTTCATTTTCAAATTTTAAGTTTGACCTTTTACTGAAACGTTAAATGTTGACTTTGACTAAAAAATCAACCATGACACAACACTAAATAGTGTTTAGGTCTATTTTGGCTAAATTCGACATTTTGGACTCAATTTCGCAATTCGTTCGTCAAAATTCCATTATGAACTTAAGATTTGACCTTTCATCATAAAAGTTAACCGTTGACTTTGATCGAAAAGTCTAACACATTTCGTTTATAGTCATTTTGATGCAAGAGGATCCGAGTCCGACGATACTGACCTGTCAGATAGTACATTGTTAGCATTAAAGTACCATGAGTTGGAGGATCGACATAAGAATGGCGGTCGTTGACTTCTTCGGGTTCGGACTCAAGTTTAACTTCGGGCATTGATGTCTTCAGGTTCGGATGTTCGGCTTTGGATGGTGTAATGACTTCGGTGGTTGTTATGACTTAAGGAGAGTTCAGCTCTTCAGGAGTTCGCATCAGATTACTATTGGTTTCGATAACTATTATTTTCGATAACTATTATTTAATTTTTTTTATGGTAGTAATGTTTTATTAGAAAGTTAATTTTTTATTATTACGTAATATAGAAGTTGTTACTTATTAAGAGTTTATTTCCATAATTATAGGAATTCTGTTCTGTTTTGATAAGCAAACCATTAACTATAAAACTCGACTTGTGGGTTGAATTTAGGGCTAATCAAGGAACAAATTTATTTTCGAAATCGCACCAAAATCACACAAACCTCAGCAATTAAAATCGCACCAACAGTTTCGACGTATGTGGCGGTTTTAGGAGGGTTGAAAAATCGAATTTACGGTTTAGATTTGGTTATTGGCAAAAACCGTATGCATAAAACTGAAACCTTACCATGCTTCTTTTGAGTTTTTTTAAAAAAAATTCAAATTATATGGCCAAAAAGCCCAAAACGACGTGTTTAGTTCTTCATGCTTCTTTTGAGTTTTTAAAATTTAATGTTTAGACTTTAGACAAAATATGATAAATAAGGTTGTGCGTGTTATCAAAGTGGTATTTGATATTGTGTGATACAATATTGTTAATTTAAATTGCATAAAATTTTGTTGTTTCAATTGGTTTTTGAACCGAAATCGTACTAAATGAAATCGCATAGCACGGTTCAAAACTGCATCGTACCAATCACAAGCGATTTCATATGCGATTTTGGATTTGTCAAACTGCACCTAAGCGGCTTTGTGTGCGTTTTGGACTTCAAACCACACCATGCTCACCCCTAGTTGAATTACAAGGAGCTTTTGTTTTGCTAAACATAATTTACACATTAGAGAGATTTCTCTATATTTAGGGTAATTCTTTTACTTTCTTTGCCTGTGAATTTATTGTTACCTTAGCTCATAGGATAATCGTTATTCTGCCCGACGTCAGTTGATATCAGATCATCAAAATCTTTTGGGGAACAGATTTCATTAGTTTCAATGGTTGGTGGTCATGGTCGTCGAGAGCAGGTTCCAATTGAGGAAGTCCTGAACAGTGATCGTAACGTTCAAGACGTGATGATTGAGGATTTACAAAAACAAGTTGCAGAGTTAACCCAACATCTAGTGGCGCAAAATCTGGGTCGTCATGGACAAATTCCGGCTGAGGAAGTCTTGTACTTTAATCGTGATGAGGAATTTTACGATTCTGAATCCAGTTTTAACAATTCTTACCACTATAGGGAGCAATTATGGGAACGACGTGGTCGTGATAATCGTCGTAGGGATTTGGGTTTCAAATTGGAACTACTAGAATTTACGTGTACGTTGCAAGCAGAATGATTCATTGATTGGATGAATGAAGTGGAACACATTTTTGAGTATAAAGAGGTTCCAAATAATGTTAAAGTAAACCTAGTTACAATCAAATTGAAGGGTCGAGTATCTGTTTGGTGGGAACAGATGAGGCGAATGCGAGAGAGACAAAGGAAAACTAAAATAATGAAGTGGGAGAAGATGAAGAAAAAAAAATGAAGAGCCACTTTCTTTCTTTTGGCTACACTCAATACCTGTTTAAGCAACTGCACCTGTTAAGGCAAGGCACCAAGTTAGTTGATGACTATACTGATAGCCCGTAACGATTTGTCTGAAATGAAGGAAAAATTAGTGGCACGGTATTTGGGTCCTTTACGACTGCCCTTGCAAGATGCCTACTGTTTTCATTCAGTACTATGGACTGTTTCTGAGGTATACTATTGAGCATGTGATGCGAAGCACCAACAGAACATGAGGCCGATGATGAGGAGCAATACAAGTAGTAGAACCGCACCCCCTCAACCGTGACAACCCAAAAATTTATAAGATTTATAAATAAAATCTTGAATGATTAAATAAAGGTTAAATAATAAAACCTAGATTGGAAATAGAAGACTGAGTAAAAAAAAATTTTAATAACCCATACGATTTGATATCTGAAAGAATATAGAGAAATTAAATGTGAATGGTATAAATGTTTAAAAGTAATAAGGAATGAAAAAATGAATAATAGAAGTGTGATATGTAGAGGATAAGTAAACATTTTAACCAAATCTAAGTCTTAGGGTTTAAATGTGAAAAAATATGGGTTACTGAACATTCAAAAAACTATAATGGAGTTATATGTATACTTGAGGTATATTAATGATAAGGTATTATGATACCTTTAAATTTATGTGAATTAATGAAATAGAATATGTAAGGATATATGAGGAAAATTTATTAAGGAAATAAATTTTGAATAAGGAAATATTACAAGGTTAAAATAAATGTGTATATGTATAACTACATATAAACTTAGATTTGTGCTATCTAACTATATTTTAGCCAAACAATAGAAATGATTAACTAAATTGATCATACAAGAATAAACGAAAAGCTTAGTTATACATAGACCTGGCAAAGATGGCCCGAGCCTTCCATTACGGGCCGGGCTTTGGTCAATTTATATTTTAGCCCACTAAAAGTCGGGCCTTTTTGGCCCTACTTTGTGAAGGTTTCGACCAATGAAATGGCTTTTAATCGCGTGTCTGCCGACTATTTTTATTTTATTTTTTAACAAAATGTTGCTACTTGTGGGTTATGAGGCTTGAACACAAGACTTGTAAATAAATAAATAAGAGTTCAAACCAACTGAGCTACAACAACTGTTTATTTTTAATGAAATCTTCAATATAAAAATATATTTTTATACAAAACTATTATATGCTAATACGGTATTTAACTATTATAGTTGTAGTAAATAATAATTGTAGTTTGAAATTTCTTAATTTATGTGGTACATTAATAAGTCCAATAAAACAAGCTAATTGATTAAATAATGAGATATTGGGTAATGCCTAAAATCATGTCATGCAAATCTTCTGAGAATCAATTTAAATATTCAAAGTGCTAAAATCTTGGCATCTCCAAGTTCCAACCGTGTAAATCTTGGAAATTAATTAGATATCTCTTGGAACAATATTGGTGGAGTCATGAATGCATTTTTAAAAGTTAAATAAATTATATTAATTTTAAAGTATAATTTTAAAAAAATCAAATTTGATTATATACTTTGAAAGTAATTTATAATACTATTAAAATTTTAATTGATTGAGATATATAGTTAATGTAGGTGATTAGAATTATTGTTTATTATAAATTATTTTATTATTTGTAATATTTATTATTATTACTATTTTTGGTGTAACAAGATTTTGCAAAAAAAAAAATAGGGAAGAAGCACATGGGCAAATGACTAACTTCAGACCACAGGGCCTCATATTATCAGCCCGCCAAAACCCGGGCAATTTTTGGCCTGGTCCCGCCTGCCCGTTTGCCAACTCTAGTTATACAAGCTTGTGGAATTAAACCTAACCTTGTAGTCAAGTGTTAGAAATTTTTTGTAACTTATGTAGAATGAATATGTGATGGAAGAATACATGTGAATGTATATTTTTTTTATAATGAACAAATAAAAAGAAAGCTATATAACCTAATTTTATATATTAGGAATGAGAATTAAATAACCTAAGAGTTATCGTTATTGAAGAATTCTAGTATTTAAAATAGAGTAATGTTACAAACAAACTATTCTACAAATATTTTACAAACTGCTGATGTGGCACTCTACCTCAACATATTGATCAACAAATTGCTTCAATGTAGTCTTCGGCCCCACATAAAAAGCTGAGGTGGAGTATGACACATTAGCAATTTGTAAAATATTTGTAGAATAGCTTGTGTTTCTGTATCATTATTCTTTAAAATATGTACTAACTTAAGAGATTAATTTTATTATATCAATTTATTAATTATTTTAAACCTAATTAAAGCAAGTCTAATTGGATTATATAATTAAACTCATATGAGTAATTATTTAAAGTCCAATATAATTGGACTACAAACTCTAATTAAATAATTAGGGTAAGATAAAATTAATGTGTTGGACCATGCTATTTTACATGGCTCAAACAATTTATATTAAAGCCAAAACAATTAAATAATTGGCCCAAACTTTGGCCCAAATTAAATTAGACTTTCTAGAAGTTAAATAAGCAAATTAACCAAATAAATAAAATAAAAAATTTGGGCTAAAATGGTGGGGATGAATCCCCGTGGAGAGGGAGAAAAATGTGCACATGTGCATTTGATTTTTTTTTAAGCCACCTTGCAAAGTTATCTTACTAACTTCCTAGCCCTAGCCCTAACCTCATTTGATTTGCTAAGATTGCTTCAGATATGCAAGATATTGGAGATTGTTGGGAGATTTGCATATACATATAGATGTTATATATATACATTTCTACCAACTATAAATTATACCCCACATCTATTTTGTAAATAAACTTTTCATCTCATTCCTTAAAAGCTTAGAAAAGAAGTAGAAAGAGAGCGAGAGAATGGGAGATTTAGACAAGAGAAGAAAAAGAGGAAAACATTTTTCATAGAAATTTACCGACACTAATTTGCATCTGAATATCCAATGAGATCAAAACTATGAGAGACGAGATAATATAAATCAAGATTAATTATTTCACAAAGGTATTTAAATATTACAACTTTAAGATGATGTTCTTTAGGTTGGATGTAAGATCCCAACTTTTTATGAATAAAGATTTAATTTTCTCTAAATGTTATTTTGAATAATAAGGTGTTGATTTGATATAATAGTATAGTTATGAGTGATATGTGCATATTTTGTAAAGTAAGCAAGTTGTCATAAAATATTCATTTGGTCGGAAAATATTCTTTTTATCGAGGAATATTCGTACGACGGCACAATCATTGGTGGACCCTACAACGAAAGACTGTTGGGTATAGAAAGCGACAAAAATAATCTTTTCATAAAACAACGACAAGACTTTTACCGTTAAACTGTTGAAATACCCGGTGATAAAAGTACAGAAATACGCATTGTTCCACAGTGGTACGCGATTTTTTACAGTAGCACACGATATTGCACAATATCTCTAATTATTGATGTTTACGTAAGAAGTCACTCAATTCATTTAATAATTACCTCAGTAGTTGCTGCATAGTATTTCATATTATTGATTCAATTATTATCACAGTATCATTTGCACAATATTTTATATTATTAAATCAGTAATTGAGACGACACAGTTATTCATATTATTATTTGCGTTATTGACAATGTCTAGAAAGTTCTGTCGATGAAAAGAGTTAGGTTATTTAATTGCGCGCCAATAAAGAAAAATCCTTATCGGAAAGCCCACTCTTTCCTGAGAATGATCTGGTTGTCAATATTGTGAGTTATAATATTAATGATAAATAATCGTTGAAAGATTAAAAATGTGCTTATTGAAGATAAGTGATTTGTGGTAAATATTTATTCAATTTTTGATATAAATAGAGGGGTTTTTCATGAAGTATTTGTTGTAAGTTTCACTTATTACATAGACCCCCACTTACTCATTTTTCAAAATCGTAGGTAGAAAGTTGTCTCAGTTTTGTTTTATTATTATTATAATAGTAATAAAACAGATTTTTTTTAATTTAAAACAAAATACTTTTTATAACATATATAAAGTTATTTATTTTATTAGATTATAATTAGAATATATTATATTATATATAAAGTTTTATTTTATTAGAATATTTTATTGCATGTTGATGAATAGTAGAAATAAAAAAATCAGTAAAGAATTTGTCCAGTTGCTTAGTTTTTCACCCAATGAAGATTTTAAATAGTGCCTGCAATTCTCCTATAAATAGGTTGCTTAGTTAAGAAATAAAATCACACCGTAATCGGAGAATTCTTCTTCTATAATATTATGCGTATTTCTTTCTAGTATAAGAATACTTTGAGTGTTGCTAATAGTGCAAGATTTTCTCAAGAATATCTCCATTATACCTGTCAGATTTAGTCTCCTACTAAGGTAATGGATATTATTTTTCGTTCAATATTCGTAAGGAATATTATTTTCTTCCATACTCTATAGCATGTAAGTGATATTATTTCGTTTCATATTCCTAAATCTACATTTACTTTGATAAGTATTGCTTCTATAATCCCTGAAATTAGTAGAATATCTTTGAGTTTTGCGTTTCATCTAGTATCATTTCACTTAAATATTTGTCTGAACCATCTTATTACATTTTAATAATTTCATTTCAGGTACTATTCCTGGGGTAATATTCACAGAGTAATATTCACTCGGGGTACTATTCACGACAAAATTGGTTTCTTTTCTGTCTAAATTATTTTTGATACATGAATATCATTCTTGAATTTTAATCCATAATTAATTATCATGTTGACAATTTGGACATTCTTGAACTCTGGATAAATTAAATTATAAATTTATAATATTTATCCTTGATCTCACTTGATTGATTCTTTATATCATTGTCATCATCCACATGCTTATATTGTGCTGAAAGTCATCTTTGGCTCTTAGTGCAAAGATGGGCTATTGATTGGTATGATTATGACCATGAATTATGTATTGGTATAATCATGACCTTTAATGTTACAGATAAATATTTGTGATGAAAGTCCTCTTTGGCCCGTAGTGCATAGATGGACATGTGTTTGGCATGATCATGACCACTGGTGATGTTAATGATTATCTTTGGCCCATAGTGCATAAATTATTCGTTGATTGGAAATAATTATTGATTGGTGTTACAGGGATAAAATATTGATGATAAACTTTTAAATCATAGAAGATAGTAGACATCATGATTTACTTGACTCTTCTAATGGATTGTTATTTCCGCTGCAGTTGTTGATCTAACACTTGTTGTCTATTGTATTCTATCATATTTTTCCCTGTTGAAGATTAAAGATAATTTGTTCTACATTATCTTAGTCATAATATTCTTTACTGGACTAGTTGAGCTGATCCCTTTTCCTTTTGGTTCCATTATTTTTCTAAAAATGCGAGAATGTAGCTGAGACTAGTCGGAGAGTGGAGTAAAGGTCCAATGTAAGACCCCAATTTTTTTAATGAATAAAATTGAATTTTCTTCTAATTATTATTTTGAATAATAAGGTGTTAATTTGATATAATATTTTGGTTATGGGTGAAATGTGCAAATTTTACAAAATAAGCAAGTGGTTATAAAATATTTATTTGTCGGGGAATATTCGTTTGTTCGTGGAATATTCTTTACCGTGTGAATATTCATACGACGTAGCGTACCCATTTGTGGACCCCATAACGTAATAATCTATTTGGATGAAGAAAATGACAAATTTGAGTTTTTATAAATAACGGCGTAGTTATTCACAATTAACATCGTTAGATTACACAGTGGTTAAAATACGATAATATTCGTGGTTGCACAAAGAAGCACGGTTTTTTGCACATATTTTTGAATTATTGATTCTTACGTAAAAGGCAATACTCAATAATTATTACGATAATTATTGCTCAATATTTTATTTTATTGGTTCAATAATTCTTTGCATTGATATTTTATATTATTATTATTTCAATAATCGTCATCGCTTGCGATTTCCCATTATCGGATCAATAATTCATATTATTTGAATAATATTATTAGATAGCATTATTGACAATGTCTAGAAAGTTACATCAAGGAGGGTTTGGTCACCTAATTGCGCCAAAGAAGAGAGAAATCCTTATCTGAAAGCCCCCTCTTCCTGAGGAGCGACTGGTTCATGTCATAAATGTGATTACATGTAATATTATTTGTGAATAATTAATTATTAATTCATATGATAAGGAAATATTTATTTGATGTGGATATAAATGATGGATTTATTTATGTGGTTATAAATGAAGGAATTAATGTTTAGGTGTTTTATCAGTATTTTGTCGGATTGGAGGTATTAAAAGATCAAACCAATGTTCTTGAGATATATTGCGTGAGTTATAATTTTTAATCCGACCGTTGGATCGTTGTGATTTTTGGATATGTTATACATATATAAGTTGAGTATATGTCTACAAATTTTGAACCGGTAAAAATGAACGTATAATTTGTTATGAATTTTAAGAGGTGACTGATTCGGAAATTAGGGTTATAAATGATTTTGGTGGAAAATTCTAGAATTAAGTGGGCCCCACTTTTGGTTGGTGAAGAAATGTGCTGAATTTTTATTCAAATGTGGTGGGTGAGAATAGTAGCAGGTAAAGCCATCAGGTTGCAGGTCAAGTATGCTTCGGCGTGCTAACATTTTCCTATAAATAGAGGGCTAAGTTAGAATTGAAAATCACACCAAAAACAAGTTTTCTCTTTTTCTCTCTCTATATTATCGAGTGTATTCTTGTGAGT
This sequence comes from Panax quinquefolius, assembly GCA_020205615.1. NCBI lineage: Eukaryota > Viridiplantae > Streptophyta > Magnoliopsida > Apiales > Araliaceae > Panax > Panax quinquefolius. The sequence goes on along the minus strand of CM035151.1, from coordinate 86,149,238 downwards.
ATTTTGATACTTTGAGTGTTGCTATATCTGATGCAAGTTCCTTGACTATATCCAATATTCCAAATCGAAGTCTTGTCTTTTTTGAGTAAGAGATGTTATTTTCTTCGTAAATGATATTATTTCTTCGATATAATTATGCCGAAATATTGGTCTGAATTTTTTTATCAAATTTGGAACTTTTTTGTGTCGGGGTTACTATTCACGTATACGGCACTATTCACCGAAAAATGAAATTTTCTCCTTTTTGTCCAAGATGTCTATTATGGTTACTATCTTTGGTTGTATCCATGTTTTGATCTTTATTCTTGAATTTTACTTCAAAATTGGTTATTATGGAGTATTATTGATCTTGGATAAACTGTAATACAAATCTCTAATATTTGTTATTTTGTTTCACTGGATTCATTCCTTTAAAATATTTTTCATCATCATCAGTCCTAAATGATGATATTACTGAATATCTTTGGCCTGTAGTGCAAAGATGAATGATTATATGATGAATATCTTTGGCCCGTAGTGCAAAGATGAACAGGTGTTGAGATGAACATGACCAACTGGTGATACAAATGAATATCTTTGGCCCGTAGTGCAAAGATGAATATTTGATTAAAGATGTGTATTGATTGATGTTACAGGGATAAAATATTGATGATGGACTTTTAAATCTTAGAAGATAGTAGAATTCTTTCTACTTAACTCTTCTAATGAATTGTTGTTTCAGTTGCGATTGTTGATCTAAAACTTGTTGTCTACTATATTTTATCGATTTTTCCTCTGTTGAAGACTAATGATAATTTGTTGTATATTATCTTAGTCATAATATTCTTCTTTATCGGGCTAGTTGAGCTCACCCTTTTCTTTTTTGTTCCATTTTTCTTCTCGGGAGGTGAGAACATGTAAAGCAGAACTAGTCGGGGTACGGAGTGATGGTTCTAGAAAGTTGTTTTAGCAGTCCTCACTATTTTGTAAAATAGTGTATAAATAATTGTAATGAGGACTCCTTTTGAGTTTTTATACTCTCTATTAGACAATAATTGTATTCAAACTCACAATATATGTGTTGTCGTATTTTGCACCTACAATTGTATTCTTGAAGTTGTATTTGTTTTGTACCATATATTTGCGCGACTCGTAATGGGTTGGATGGAATGAACCTATTTTGGGGCGTCACGATTAATATCGAGCTTAGGATATGATCCCGGGTGAGGTGTGAGACAAGAACTAGGAGGGGAGAGACGGGGAATTCCTTCGCTAGTATGACCTACCTAAGTTTATTTGGTATTTAATTGGTCGGTCAGAGTATAGGGATAATGTGTGATATGTTAATTTGTTAAGTAACCCTTGTTTTATGGAAGTATTTAAGAATGGCAGCAGAAAATATTAACGATGGAGTGAATGAGACAGTGGAGACACCTTTAATCAATACCCAAGATAAGGTGCAACAGGAAGACAATAATCCTCAGGTAAAAAACAACACCGATCAAATGATGAACGATGGGATGTTCAGAGGCTTTATTCAATTCATGCAACATCAGGCGAAAGCAGTTCCTATTCAAAATACAGGTGGAAACAATGGCAACCCACGGTCGGTCACCGCTAAGAAGTTCAAGGAGCTGGGACCACCGGAGTTTTTGGGAAAGCCAGAACCACTTACGGCAGAGACGTGGATAAAGCAGATCACCAAGATATTTGATGTCTTGGGATATTTTGAGGAGCAAAAGGTTCCCTTTTCCACCTTCATGTTGCGAGGAGAGGCAGATTACTGGTGGGAATCTGTAAAGCGTACTCAATCTGCCGCACTGAAGATGTCTTGGGAGAAGTTCCAAGAATTATTCAACGACAAGTACTTTCCCGAAAGTATTCGTCACATGAAGGAGGTTGAGTTCATCAAGCTGGAGTAAAACAATAAGAACGTGTCGCAGTACGAAGCTAAGTTTGCGGAGTTATCCCGATTCAGCATCCCATTTGGTTGATAATGAGGAGAGAATGATGCGAATGTTTCTGCGAGGTTCAAACCCCAAATACGTCGATACCTCATTTCTCACAAACTTTGTTTATATTCGGATGTTGTGAAAAGGGCTCGATTAGTGGAGCGCAATAATGAGCCAACCCAATAGAAGGATAACGAGCAACAACACGATAATAATTGTCAGACGGTGGCAGCGGTCATCCCGAACAATGATAACCATCGTGGAGGAAATTATCATGCCGTAAATGGTAACCACTTCGGTGGTAATCATGGCCAAGATAATAGAAGAAATGATTCAAGTGGAAATTTCAAGAAGAGAAGATTTAACGATGACGGAAAGACATCGACAACAGCACCAGTAACAAATTCTAGGGAAGGAGAACGACCGTCAGTTAGATGCTACAGATGCGTAGAGGAGGGACATATAAGTCCAAACTGTTCACAGATTTCCAAGAAATGTTTTAGTTATGGAAAAGACGGTCACATAGCTCGATTTTGTCCTGTAGCGAAATCAAGTCCAGTTGGGACGGTGGCACAAAAGGAGGATACGGACAAAACGAAGTCAGTGGTTTCAGGAAGAGCGTTTTTCGTGACTTCTCCAAAAGCGAGTGACCCGAACGAAGTTAGCACGGGTTAGTTAATTATAAATTTTTGTGAAGTCTATACCTTATTAGATACTGGTTTTACCCATTCTTTTATCTCTCTTGCTTGCGCTCACCGTTTAAATCTGACTCCGAAGAATTTAGATTTTGACTTATTGGTTAAAACTCCATTAGGAGAAACCTTCATTACATGTGCTATCCAAGTCTTGGATAAGAGTCACAGTTTTGAATGATATTTCTATTGTTAATAAATTTCCTGACGTATTCTTAAAGACTTCTTAGCCTACCCTAGAGCGTGAAATCGAATATTGTATTGACCGCAGTACAAAACCCATTTCTTAAACCCTAAAATATTTTCTTCACCCAAAACGAACGTAACATGCTCCAAAGACGTTGGCTCGAGCTTTTGAAGATTACGATTATACCATTCAATACCATCGTGGGAAAAGCGAACGTGGTAGCTGACGGGTTGAGCAGGAGATGGTATGCGTTTATAAGTGCAAATATACGAACCTACGTGAAGATAGTAAATATACGATTAGAACCGACGATAAAGTTAAAGTTACTCAAGCTATAGACCCGAAGCTGATGAATACGAAGAAGAAGGTGAAAGAATGCGTTATTCTAGAAGTAAGAGTCGATGAAGAGAAGAAAGCTCAAGCCTTCGATTTAGTTGAAATCCTCGATTTGACGTATAAAGAGGTTCCTGTTCAAATCTTGGATAAAAAGGAACATATTCTACGCTCCAAGGTTATACCTCAAGTCAAAGTTTTGTGGAGAAACCACGATGTTGAGGAAATGACTTGGGAGTTAGAATCTGAAATGAAATCAAGGTATCCTTACCTCTTCGATATACCAGGTACGTACCCTAATTTCGAGGGCGATATTTCATAAGAAGGGAGATTGTAAAACCCAACTTTTGAATAAAGATGAATTTTCTATAAATATTATTTTTGAATATTATGGAGTGAAATTGATATAATGTTATAGTTGTGGGTAATATTTATAAATTTTGCATAGTATGCAAGTTGTTATATTATATTCGATTGGTCTGGGAATATTAGTTTTAGCGGGAATATTATTAATGCAATGGCAAGAATCATTGGTGGACCCTACAATGTAATTATTGTCGGATTGAGAAAACGACAAAAATATTTTTATAAAAATAACGGCGAAGTTTTACCGGTTAATCTTGTTGAACTACTTTCGGTAGTAAAAAAATACGATGTCTGGCGGTTGTTGTATAGTACACTGCGGTATTGATTATTGATACTTACATGAGAAGTAATTACATTTTGTTCAATTATTGCTATAGTAATTGTTGCGACAGATCTCACGCTTATTTGATTCAATTATTGTCGATATTTATTATATTGTTAAAATCAATAATTGAGACGACAAAGTTATTAATATTATTATTTGCAATATTAACGATGTCTAGAAGTTACATCGAGGAGAGGTTTGGTCACCTAATTGCGGCGCCAATAGGGAGAAATCCTTATTGGAAAGCCCCTCTTTCCAGGAACGACCAAAATCGATTAATATTGTGAATTGTAATAAAGATGATAAATGTTGTTAAAATTATTAAGGTGATTTTATGAAGTTTGCTTATTTAATGGATTCTTATTTACCCATTTTTAAAATAATCGGTGAGAAATTATTTAAAGGTGGGGCCCCGTGTGGGGGGCCACATGTGGGGCCCATATGTGTTGGAAAAATAATTTTGGAAATGGAAGAGTATACGTATGGAAGTATATGTATGTATTGAGTATATAGTGGGAGAAAGTGATATGTGAAAGTGATAGGTGTATGATGTGTGTGTGTGTGTGTGAGGGAAATGGTGTAAAAGTGGTAGTGTGATAGTGATGTGTAAGAGTGTAGTGAAATTGATTTTTTGGGTGAGTGGGGGATTGATGTTGGTTATGGGGGAGAAAAATTAAGTGGTGTATATATAATATTGATATATATAAGTTGAAAACATGTGTTTATGTATATGTATTATATTTTAATTTTGTTGTGATTTTATTGGTTAGTTTATTGACTTTATTGTATTTGGTTGAAGAAATAATTACTGCGAAATAATTACGTCATAAAAAGACACTTCCATTCTCCTATAAATAAAGCTCATTCCTTCATTTATTTCTTACGAATTCAATTGAAACTCTGAGAGAGAAAATTATAGAGAGAAAGAAGAAAAGATTTTTGCTACTTAACTACTCTTATATTCAGTTCTTTTACGGTAAGGAGTGTTATTCTTTCTTATTCATGAAGAGAACTGTTGTTATTCCATTTCTTATTATTTTGTTGGAATAACATGTATATGCGGTCTACCCTATACTTGGTGACATTCTTCTATGATTCCGTCTTTATTATTCTATTGGAATATCTTATCATGCATTTCTGGGGACCTAATTACATCTTTATTATTACATTGGAATATCATATTCAGACATTTTACGCCGGACGATTAGTCTTTATTATTCTATTGGAATATCCTGTCATGCATGCGTTTTACGGGACTGGTTCCGTCGTTATTATTATTACATTGGAATATCACATACATGCATTTTACGTTGGACTGATTAGTCCTTATTAGTATTACATTGGAATAACTTGTCTGTCTGAAATCTTAGTATGCATGGTGATTTTTTTTGTTATTCCATTCTTTATTATACTCAGTTGGTTAAAGTTTTGACTACTATTGATGAGTAAGTTTTATACACATGAATTTGATACATTCGGGCTTAATTTATTGTTGTTCTCAAGTTTTTTAGAATAGTTTTTAAGATTTTGTGTCCATTCATGCATGTTTTATGTTGTTTTATAGGAATTGGGACAAAAGTTACTTAGATCGACGTTTGGGGTGGCTAGATGCGCGTTTTCGGCTTGCCATTTACACAGCTGTCACTTCAGAGCCAATTTGAGTATTTCTCGGAACATTATTTTGAAAAACTCAAAGAATAAAAGTTGTAGATCTACTTCTCCTCTTTCCGGATCATCTTGAATTATTAAAATCGGAGTTGGACGAAGAAGTTATGGTCATTTTCCCAAAGGACGTCAGAGCAGAAAATGTCAGAAAAAGTAGCAGCGCCGGGGCGCCCATTTTAGGCCTATGCCAAGCGCCGAGGCACTGGGGAGCAGAGTTTGAGCATCGTGCCTTGTTATTTGAAATGATTGAAGAAAAAGAAAACTGGGAAGGCTTGGACGCATTTTTGGGCGAATTTTGACACCTTTTTTACTCCAAATAGGATTTGGTTTGTTCCTAAGCTAAAAATTGGACTTGTAACCTATAAATACATGATGTAAGGCATAAAATAAAGGGAGATTACATAGATTAGACTAGATTAAATACTCCATTAGATTAGAATCTAAACCCTAGTTCTTAATTAGCCATTGGAGATTGAAGCCAATTGAAGAACACCTTGAAGATCGAAGAAGCGAGAAGCAGAGGGGAGCATCGAGTTCTTGACAATGCATTCTCTTCTCTTCTCTTATCATACTTTTATCTTTTAATGTCTATTCAATTGTGGATTCTTGGTTTTAATTCATTAATTATGAACTAACTCTTTTGTTAAGATTTTAATTGAACCTTTTATGGCTATGAATTAGTTATTCATTATATTCCAATTATTTGTGTCAAATTGAGTTGTTTATCTTGCCTTATGCTTATTGATTAATTATCTGATCAGTAATTACCTTGTTACTCTAGAAGGAATTGGGAAAGGAATTCTAGGATTAGAACTGGGCATGATGACATGTGACTTAGTTATTTGCACACGAATAATAATTAGGTTTGTGAATAGAATGAGAATATCTATTTACCGCATGTAACACATAAGGAATTGGGATTGTAAAGAGTTTAATTTAATTTTTTTGCATAGGGATATAGCAAAATTAACTTGGATTAAATAGAAGGCAAATGATCACTTGAGAAAGGGCTTTTGACATTTGAGAATTCCTGTTAACAATTCAATAGACATAATAATTGAGATAATTGGATAATTGGTTTATAGTTCATAATTGGGGATATTGGAGTCTTAGCCTTTATTTATTTGAATTCATTTATAAAGTAACCTAGTTTTAATTGGTTAATTTAGTTTTCTTAATTAGAAAAATCACGATTTGAGATTGTTTAAATAAAATTAGTTTGGTTAAGAATTAGTACTTGGTGATTTTTATAAAATAATTCCTCGTGGGAACGATACTTTTCTTATCACTTTATTACTTGTTGACCGTGTATACTTGCACGTATTCATTGATTGTGAAATCGATCAACAACTATACTCCATGAAATTAGTGGAATATCCTTGATATTTGCGCTTCATCCAGTATCTTTTCATGGAAATATTCTTCTGAGCATTCTTGAATTTTACTCTACAAAGCAGTATCATATTGACAATTTGGACATTATTAGTTCCTAGATAAATTAATTCTTATACTTGTTTTATTGAATTCTTATATCATTGTCATCATCCTCATGTTTATATTATGTTGAAAGTCATTTGTGGCCTGTAGTGCATAGATGGACTTGGTATAATTATGATCAGGGATTATTCGGTATAATCATGACCGTAATGTTACAAATGATGTGGTAAAAGTCCTCATTGACCCGTAGTGCATTGAGAGACAGTTGTTGGCATGATCATGACCATTAATGAATACACAAATATTCTTGGCCCGTAGTGCATGGATAATTGTGGTCGTGATACTAAAGACTATCCTTGGCCGTAGTGCGGGGTGATTCGATGATGTGGAATATTTATTAAGTTGAGTCTCAAAATGATAATGATGATGAAAAACCTTTTAAATCATAAAAGATAGTAGATTTTATTTTCTACTTGACTCTTTTAATGGATTGCTTGTTCATTGCAGTTAAACTTGATGTCTATTATATTTTATCGGTTTAACATTGTTGGAGACTAATGATAATTTATTCTGCATTATCTTAGTCATAATATTTCTTCTTTGGGCTAGTTGAGCTCACCTTTCTTTCAACTGTTCTCTTGAAAAATGAGAATATAGTTGGGGACGAGTCGGGGAGCGGAGTGATGGTCCAGAGGATAGCATTAGTAGTCCTCACTATTATGTGAAATAGTGTGATAATAATTGTAATGAGGACTCCTTTTGAGTTTGTATAGTCTCTAGTAGACAATATTTGTATCCAAACTCACAGTTTATGTTTTGTCGTATTATTATACCACGACAGTTGTATTAATAAGTTGTATTTGAATTACATGCCCATGTATCTCTGCGACCCAAGATGGGTGATGTATACCTAATTTTGGGGGCGTCACGATTGGTATCAAAGCTTAGGGATATGATCCACAGCTAAGATGTGAGACTAGAACTAAGAGGGAGGCGGGGGAATTCCTTCGCTAGTATGACCTACCTAAGTTTATTTGGTATTTAATTGGCCGGTCAAAGTATATGGATAATATGTTATATGTTAATGAACCTTTGTTTTGTGGCAGTATCTGAAAATGACATCCGAAAATGTTGAAAATAGCAATGGAGCACAAGAAACCGTTGAGTCTCCACATATCAATAATCAGGAGAATGTGCATCAGGAAGGCGACAATCCTCATGCAAACAACAACATTGACCAAATGATGAATGATGGACTGTTCAGAGGCTTTATGCAATTCATGCAACATCAGGCGAGAGCGGCTCCTGTCCAAAATGTAGGTGGAAACACTGGAAACTCTTAGACGGTCACTGCTAAACAGTTTAAGGAGCTGGGACCACCGGAGTTTATAGGAGAGCTAAAACCACTTAAGGCGAAAACATGGATAAAGCAGATCACCAAGATATTTTATGTCTTGGGATGCTCCGAGGAGCAAAAGGTTCCTTCGCCACCTTCATGTTGCGTGAAGAGCGATTCTTGGTGGGAATCACGTAAAAGCGTTACCGACTGGCCTTTTCAAGATGTCTTGTGAAAAGTTCGAAGAGATATTCAACGACAAGTACTTTCCCGAGAGTATTAAATCACATGAAAAGAAGTAGAGTTTATCAAATTGGAGAACAAAATAATATGGCCAGTGTATGTCGCAATGTCTGAGGCTAAATTTACGGAGTTATCCGGTTTGCATCCCATTTGGTCGATAATGAGGAGCCGAATGACGCGAATGTTTTAAGAGGTTTGAAAGCGGAATCGTCGATATCTTATTTCTCATAAAGCGTGTTTGTACTCGGATGTTGTAAATAGGGCTCGATTATTGGAGCGCGATAGCAGTCAACGCAACTAAGAAGAAAGCGGTAGGCGACATGAAAATACCAATGGTATCGATCGTCGTGAAAGCAGCGACAACAAACAAACATGAGGAATCAACATGCGAAATGGTAACCACTTGGTGGTAATCATGGCGAAGACAAGTAAAATGGACATTTCATGAAGAGGAGATTCAACAATGATGGAAAGACGTCGGCACCAAAGACACCCGTTGTTAAGGAAGGAGAACGACCACCTATCATATGCTTCAAATGCGGAGAAAGGGACACATCGGTCAAATCTGCGCGATGTCGTCAAAGCGTATTTATAATTGTGGAAGAGAAGGTCACTATCTCGATTTTGTCATTCACCAAAGACAAGTTCAAGCTAGGATGGAGGCACCAAAGTCAGTCCCAAAAAGTCAAAGCCAAGATGGTGCAAGGGAGGCATTTGTAGTGACCTCCCGAAAAAGCAAGAACCCAAATGAGGTCATCACGGGTAAGCTTATCATAAACTCTAGCGAAGTCTATACCTTATTTGATCTGGGTTCTATCCATTCTTTTATTTCTCTACTTGCGCTCAACGATTAAATTTGACTCAGGAGAAATTAGACTTTGACTTATCTGTGGAAACTCCGTTGGGAGAAACCTTCATTACATCCACGGTTTATAAGTCTTGTTTGGTTCAAGTTGGTACCCACACATTACACATCGATCTTATTGCATTAAAAATACTTGCATTTGATGTAATTCTAGGGATTGATTGGTTAAATACTCATCATGCAAAAAATTGATTATTTTAAATAAGGTTGTTAGTTTTCATATTCCTAATCGACCTATTATGCGAATTCAAGCAACCAAACCATTAAAATCAATCACTTTGTCATCTCAAGCCATAAAGCTATTCGTTTATTGAAAAATGGATGTCAAGCTTTCTTAGCTCATGTCACGAGATCTAAACAAAAATACGTCGATTTTGAATAATATTTCTATTGTTAATGAATTTCTGACGTATTCCTGAAAGAACTTCTGGCCTACCTCCGGGCGTGAAATTGAATTTTGTATCGACCTTGAACCCGTATAAAACCCATTTCTAAAGCCCCATATCGAATAGCTCTATTGAACTTGAGAGTTAAAGACTCAACCGCGAGAATTGTTAGATATTGGCTTTATTAGTCCTAGTACTTCTCCTTGGGGTGCTCTGTTACATTAAGTGAAGAAGAAAGATGGGAGTATCGACTTTGTATTGATTATCGGGAGTTGAATCATGTCACCATCAAAAATAGGTACCCATTGCCCGTATATTGATGACTGTTTGACTAGTTGCAAGGAGCCAAATTCTTTTCAAAGATTGATCTTAGTTAGGATATCACCAATTGAAGATTAGAGCCAGATGACATTCCAAAGGCGGCTTTGAACTCTAAGATGCGAGCATTATGAATTCTAGTCATGTCCTTTGGATTGACTAATGCTCCTGCTTGCCTTCATGGATATGATGAACCAAGTATTAAAGGAATATTTGGATCACTTTGTGGTCGTCTTTATTGATGACATCCTTATTTATTCAAAAGTCGTGAAGATCATGAGCAACACTTGAGGCGATACTCAAAAAGCTTCGTGAATATAAGCTTTATGCCAGTTGAAGAAATCACGAGTTACTAGCTTGAGGAAGTAGCATTCCTTGGGCATGTGGTATCAAGTCGTGGAATATCTGTTGACCAAGCAAAGATTGAAGCTATTCAAGGCCGAGAAACCTAAATTAATGGCCAAAATCGTAGCTTTCTCGGCTTAGCCGGTTATTATCGGAGATTCGTAGAAGGTTTTCTTGAATCGCTACTCCACTAACTTTCGGTGACTCGAAAAGATCTGAAGTTCGGTTGGAGGAGAGGAATGTGAGAAGAGTTTTCAAGAACTTCGAGAGAGACTCATTTATTTTGTTACGACAATACCATCTCTGGTTCGGAGGGATTTGTTATCTCTGATGATGCTTGAGCAAAGGGTTAGGATGTGTTCTCATGCAACATGGGAAAGTCATAGCCTATGCCTTAAGACAACTCAAAAGAATATGAGAGGAATTATCCTACTCATGACCTAGAGTTAGCGGTATGGTCTTCGCACTTAAAATTTGGAGGCATTACTTGTATGGGGAGAAGGTGGAGATCTTTACGGATCATAAAAGCCTTAAATATTTCTTCACTCAAAAGGAACTCGACATGCGACAATGACGTTGGCTTGAACTGTTGAAAGATTATGATCGTACCATCAATACCATCCTAGAAAAAGCGAGCGTGGTAGGCGGCGCGTTGAGTAGAAGATCATATGCAAATCTGAGTACGATATTGTCAACCAAAGGCCCATTTTGTGTGACTTGTAAAGGATGGAGATAGAGTTAAAGACTCCGGGGACCCATGTGATGATGGCGAATATCTGAGTAGAGCCAGGCTTTAATTGATAAAGTTAAAAGGCTGCTCGAGCTATGAGACACAGGTGATGTGTATGAGAAAGAAAGTCAAGAAGGTGCTATCTTTAGGAAGCAAGAATCGATGAAGAAGGAATACTTGAGTCGACTCCGGACTTTGTGTTCTAACAACCACGATTTAAAGTATAAAATCATGATGGAGCGCCTGACACACCATTTGTAATCCATCACAGGAGTACCAAAATGTATCGTGATCTTGACATACATTTTGGTGGGGCAATATGAAGAGAGAGAGATGGCGTTGTTTATCTCGAGGTGTCTAACGTGTCAACGAGTTAAAGTGAACATCAAGTACCAAAAGGTCCATTGCAACCACTTAAAATTCGAGAATGGAAGTGGGAGCACATTACCATGGATTTAGTTCTGCGGTCTTCCTAAGGTTTCTCGAAGGTATAGATGCGATTTGGGTCATTGTTGATAGATTGACCAAATCTGCTCATTTCTTACCGTCTGAGAAACTTATACACTTGAGCGTCTTGCTCGTATGTACATAAACGAGATTTTAAGATTGCATGGTATGCGGTATCCATAGTTTTCGATCGAGACCCAAAATTCACTTCACGATTTTGGGTTAGTTTGCAAAAAGCTATGAGCGCAGATTTACGATTTAGCTTGGCATATCATCCTCGAGCAGACGGACGATCGGAGAGGACTATTCAAACTCTTGAAGATCTATTAAGACTCTGTGTCCTTGATTTCAAGGAAGTTGGGACAAGTTCTTACCATTGGTGGAGTTTTCCTCTGACAACGATTATCAAGCAAGTATTGGCATGGCTCCATTCGAGCGTTGTATGGAAGAAAATGTCGTTCTCGATATCTTTGGGATGAGGTGGGTGAAACAACGTTGTTGGGACCGGAGTTGAGTACGTATGACTACGAAAAAGATTCAAACGATCCGTGACGTATAAAAACCTCACAAGATCGACAAAAGAGTTATCTTGATCTTCATCGAAAGGGCGTGGAATTCGATATAGGAGATCGTGTGTTGTTACGTGTTGCTCCATGGAAAGGAGTTATGAGATTTGGAAAGAGAGGAAAGCTCAATCCTCGATTCATTGGCCCATTTTAATCCTTGATCGAGTAGGAACGTGGCTATAGACTTCGCTTTCTGCTTGAGTATGTCTCGTGTTCATAACGCTTTTTCACATATCCATATTACGTAAATATGTGGAAGACCCGAACCACATTATTGAGTTAGAACCGGACGAAATAGTGGAAGATTTGGCGTATGAAGAGGTTCTGTTCAAATCTTGGATAAGAAGGAACATATTCTACGCTCGAGGTTATACCTCAATCGAAGTTTTGTGGAGAAACCACGATGTTGAGAAATGACTTGGGAGTTAGAATCGAAAATGAAATCAAGGTATCCTTACCTCTTGATATACCAGTCGTACCCTAATTTTGAGGGCGAAATTTCATAAGAAGGGAGATTGTAAAACCCCAACTTTTGAATAAATATGAATTTTCTATAAATATTATTTTTGAATATTATGGAGTGAAATTGATATAATGTTATAGTTGTGGGTAATATTTATAAATTTTGCATAATATATGCAAGTTGTTATATTATATTTTGATTGGTGGGGAAAATATTCGTTTTAGCGGGGAATATTAAATGCAACTGGCGCAATCATTGGTGGACCCCACAAACAAATTATTGTCGGATTGAAAAATGACAAAAATATTTTATAAAAATAACGGCGGAAGTTTTACTGGTTATATTTGTTGAACTACTAGGTAGTAAAAGTATAATGTCTGGCGTGGTTGCGTAGTAGCACAGGTATTGATTATTGATGTTTACGTGAGAAGTAATTTAGTTTTGTTCAATTATTGCTATAGTAATTGTTGCATAGTATCTCACGTTATTTGATTCATTATTGTCGATATTTATTATATTGTTAAAATCAATAATTGAGACGACAAAGTTATTAATATTATTATTTGCAATATTAACGATGTGCAGAAGTTACATCGAGGAGAGGTTTGGTCACTAATTGCGCGCCCGATAGGGAGAAATCCTTATTGGAAAGCCCTCTCTTTCACAGGAACGACACAGTCGATTAATATTGTGAATTATAATAAAGATGATAAATGTTGTTAAAATTATTAAGGTGATTTTTATGAAGTTTGCTTATTTTATGGATTCCTATTTACCCATTTTTCAAAATAATCGGTAGAAAATTATTTAAAGGTGGGACCCACATGTGGGGTCCATATGTGTTGGAAAAATGATTTTGGAAATGGAAGAGTATACGTATGGAAGTATATGTATGTATTGAGTATATAGTGGGAGAAAGTGATAGGTGTGTGATGTGTGTGTGAGTGGGAAATGGTGGAAAAGTGGTAGTGTGATAGTGATGTGTAAGAGTGTAGTGAAATTGATTTTTTGGGTGAGTGGGGGATTGATGTTGGTTATTGGGGAGAAAAATTAAGTGATGTATATATAATATTGATATAAATAAGTTGAAAACATGTGTTTATATATATGTATTATATTTTAATTTTGTTGTGATTTTATTGGTTAGTTGATTGACTTTATTGTATTTGGTTGAAGAAATAATTCGTTCATAAACAGTACACTTCTAGTCTCCTATAAATAGAAGCTCATTCCTTCATTATTTCTTACGAATTCAAACTTTGAAAGAAAAAGATAGAGAAAAGAAGAAAAGATTTACTTTCTTAACTACTCTTATATTCGGTTCTTTTTATGGTAAGGGTGTTATTCTTTCTTATTATTGAAGAGAACTTGTTGTTATTCCATTTCTTATTATTACATTGGAATAACTTATATCTGTGATCTACCCTATACTTGGTGACATTCTTCTATTATTCCGTCTTTATTATTACATTGGAATATCACTGTGCATGCATTTTCTGGCGGACTTGATTCCGTCTTTATTATTACATTGGAATATCCTATTGCGTTTTCTGCATTTACTGGACTGATTAAAATCCTTTATTATTTTTATTATTATTCATTGGAATATCTTGTGCATTAGTTTTTTACGGACTGATTAAATTCTTATTAGTTATTACATTGGAATAACTTTCGGTCATCTCGAAGTACCGCATTATTATTACATGGTGATTTCTTTTGTTATTCCATTCTTTTCCATTATTATACTCAGTTGGTTAAAGTTTTGACTACTATACTCCATGAAATTAGTGGAATATCCTTGATATTTAAAGGCTTCATCCAATATCTTTTCATGGAAATATTCTTACGAGCATTCTTGAATTTTACTCTACAAAAGCGATGTCGTGTTGACAATTTGGACATTATTAGTTCTGGATAATTTAATTCTTAAACTTGTTTTATTGAATTCTTATATCATTGTCATCATCCTCATATTTATATTTTTTTTAAAGTCATCATGGCTTTTGTAGTGCATAAATGGACTTGTTATGATTATGACCGAGGATTATTCGGTGTAATCATGGTAGTAATATTACAAATGATATGGTAAAAGTCCTCGTTGGCGTGTGGTGCATTGATGGATGATTGTTGGCATGATCATGACCATTAATGAATACACAAATATTTTTGGCCCGTAGTGCATGGATAATTGTGGTGCGTGATACTAAAGAATATCCTTGGCGTAGTGCGAGGGTGATTCGATGATGTGGAATATTTATTAAGTGAGTCTCGGCGATAACGATGATGAAAAACCTTTTAAATCATAAAAGATAGTAGATTTTATTTTCTACTTGACTCTTTTAATGGATTGTTTGTTCATTGCGAGTTAAATTTGATGTCTATTATATTTTATTAGTTTAACATTGTTGGAGACTAATGATAATTTATTACGCATTATCTTAGTCATAATATTTCTTCTTGGGCTAGTTGAGCTCACCCTTTTTCTTTCACTTTATTCTCTTGAAAAATGAGAATATAAATTTGGGGACGAGTCGGGGAGCGGAGTGATGGTCCGGAGGATAGCATTAGTAGTCCTCACTATTACGTGAAATAGTGTGATAATAATATTAATGAGGACTCCTTTTTTTGAGTTTGTATAATCTCTAGTAGACAATATTTGTATTCAAACTCACGGTTTATGTTTTTTCGTATTGTACACTGCTGATTGTATTAATAAGTTGTATTTGAATTACATACCATGTATCTGGCGCGACCCAAGATGGTTGATGTATACCTAATTTTGGGGCGTCACAAGCATTATTAGCAATGTCTAGAAAGTTCATCAATGAGAGGTTTGGTCACCTAATTGCCATGTAGTAAGGAGAAAATCCTTATCGGAAGCCCCTCTTCCACGAGAATGGTGGTTGTCATAAATGTGATTCTGTAATATTATTTGTGAGTAATTAATTATTGATTCATATGATAAGGAATATTTATTTGATGTGGATATAAATGATGGATTTATTTATGTGGTTATAAATGAAGGAATTAATGTTGAGGTGTTTTATCAGTATTTTGTCGGATTAGAGGTATTAAAAGATCAAACCAGTGTTCTTGAGATATATTGCGTGAGTTATAATTTTTAATCCGACCGTTGGATCGTTGTGATATTTGGATATGTTATACATATATAAGTTGAGTATATGTCTACAAATTTTGAACCGTTAAAAATGAACGTATAATTTGTTATGAATTTTAAGAGGTGACTGATTCGAAAATTAGGGTTATAAATGATTTTGGTGGAAAATTCTAGAATTGAATGGGCCCCAGTTTTGGTTGGTGAAGAAATGTGCTGAATTTTTATTCAAATGTGGTGGGTGGGAATAGTAGCGAGTAAAACCATCGAGTTCTTGGTCAAGTCTCGCTTCAAATGACGTCTTAACATTTTCCTATAAATAGAGGCTAAGTTAGAATTAAAAATCACGCCGGAAACAAGTTTTCTCTCTCTCTCTATTATCGAGCTTATTCTTGTGAGTATTTTGATACTTTGAGTGTTCTTTATCTGATCTAAGTTCCTTGACATTATATCTAGTATTCCATTCGTAAATCTTCGTCTTTTTGAGGTAAGAGATGTTATTTTCTCGTAAATGATATTATTTCTTCGATATCATATGCCGAAATATTGGTCTAAACTTTTTATCAAATTTGGAACTTTTTGTGTCGGGGTTACTATTCACGTATACGACACTATTCACCGAATAATGAAATTTTCTCCTTTTTGTCCAAGATGTCTATTATGGTTACTATCTTTGGTTGTATCCATGTTTTGATCTTTATTCTTGAATATTGCTTCAAAATTGGTTATTATGGAGTATTATTGATCTTGGATAAACTGTAATACGAATCTCTAATATTTGTTTTTTTGTTTCACTGGATTCGTTCCTTTAAAATATTTTTCATCATCCTCAGTCCTAAATGATGATATTACTGAATATCTTTGGCCTGTAGTGCAAAGATGAATGATTAAATGATGAATATATTTGGCTTGTAGTGCAAAGATGAATTATTACCTGATGAATATCTTTGGCCCGTAGTGCAAAGATGAACAGGTGTTGAGATGAACATGACCAACTGGTGATACAAATGAATATCTTTGGCCTGTAGTGCAAAGTTGAATATTTGATTAAAGATGTGTATTGATTGATGTTACAGGGATAAAATATTGATGATGGACTTTTAAATCTTAGAAGATAGTAGAATTCTTTCTCTACTTAACTCTTCTAATGAATTGTTGTTTCCGTTGCAGTTGTTGATCTAAAACTTGTTGTCTACTATATTTTATCAGATTTTTCCCTGTTGAAGACTAATGATAATTTGTTGTATATTATCTTAGTCATAATATTCTTTACTGGGCTAGTTGAGCTCACCCTTTTCCTTTTTGTTCCATTTTTCTTCTTAAGAGGTGAGAACATAGCAGGAACTAGTTGGGGTACGGATTGATGGTTCTAGAAAGTTATTTTAGCAGTCCTCACTATTTTGTAAAATAGTGTATCAATAATTATAATGAGGACTCCTTTTGAGTTTTTATACTCTCTATTATACAATAGTTGTATTCAAACTCACAGTATATGTGTTGTCGTATTTTGCACGACAATTGTATTACTGAAGTTGTATTTGTTTTTGTACCATGTATTTGGCGACATAGAATAGGTTGGATGGAATGACCTATTTTGGGGGCGTCACATCCAAGATGGTTATTATAGTAGTCCTCGCTATTTTGTAAAATAGTGTGACAATAATCGTAATGAAGACTTTATTTGAGTTTGAATATTGTCTACAAAATAATATTTGTATTGAAACTCACAGCTTATATTTTGTCGTATTTTACATGACAATTAATAGTTGTTTAAATAAAATTTGTATTTGAATTCTTTAACATGTATTTGACGACTCAGAATAAGTTGTGTAGACATATTTTGGGGCGTCACATTGGACTTGAAATCTAGCTAGCACATACACATACGTACATAATACATGGCCTAGATGTAGTTAGATAAAGCAAGCATCATATCATCTCCGTACTTGGTTATCTCAATATCTATTTATGTAGTATCAGTAGTTAGCTTAATCGTAGTACTCATTGGAGTGGCTTTTGGCTTGGTATTTTCATAGCCAAACCTTTTAAGAATTTATGTACTTTAATCAGTGAATGAAAATTCCCTCCTTAGTATGTTTGATTTGAACTCAAAATATTAGTAATAACACCAAAAATTCTATCATCTACTTAAATTTGAACGATAAATATATCATTACCACTATTTTTAATAAAAAGAGTAAAATCTATTTTACCTCGGTTGAAGACATTGTCCAAGAGAAACTTATTGAATCTATATTCAAGTTTTGGATTAGTAACAAAAAAAATATTTGTTTTAATTTAGAAATAAAAAAAGTATAATATTCCAACACCTATATTTACAAAAAAAAAATACATTTTCAAGTATAATTAATTGCAAATTGAACTAAAATTAAGATTAATATGTATACGATTTGAGTTATGAGTATAAGTAAGTTGAGATATTTTATCTTAACGATTTGCCATTTGTTCAAAATTTATTTTAGGATTTGTTCGGTTATTATTTTCGTATTATTCGCAATACCGAGATTTATGTCTTTATGAACTGTTTAGTTTTTAAAACTGTGTTTTTATTAAAAATGATTTATTCAAAAATGAAATATTATGAGGTATGTTTCAAAATTAATACTCCTTCCGTCCCATAGTTATAGGCTGATTTCTTTTGGCATATAGTTTGA
The DNA here is from genome assembly GCA_020205615.1 of Panax quinquefolius. Lineage (NCBI taxonomy): Eukaryota > Viridiplantae > Streptophyta > Magnoliopsida > Apiales > Araliaceae > Panax > Panax quinquefolius. The sequence continues at coordinate 86,130,813 of CM035151.1, read as the reverse complement.
GAAAATCAGTTTAAGTGATAATTTTTAACATAATTTTCCATATATACCCCTTAATATGGAATTAATTAATAAGTTAATTACTCATTAGTTATCACACTGGAACTCTCAACTTCATTGATTGATGTGTACTGACCATAAAAATTCATAACCATAGAACTTTAACCAAAAAGAATACAACAACATTAAATGTGGTGATAAAAATAATGACATTGAATGTTATTTCTTCAAAAAAAGAGTAATGATTAAATATTTATTATAAGGGCATAAAAGTAAAACAATGAACGAACTAAATTTTATAAATAGTAAGTAGCCTATATATTGGGACATCTCAAAATGAAAAATCAGCCTATAACTATGGGACGGAAAGAGTATCTTTCTTTAACCCTTTCGTTTTGATTAAATTGGCATGCTCTTATTTTAAAATTCAGATTAAGTATTTATTATCGAAATAGACTTTTGATATTATATGATTTGAATTGTAAAACAAGTATAATTTTAAACACGGATAAGAATATGAGACCTTTTTGAAATTTTTAGTTCTACTTTATACAAAACCCATTAATATTTTCACTTAGTTCTATAACAAGACATAAATACCCTACTAAGTTGCGCACGCCTTTTAGATACCCTTTGAAAATCATGCACTTTATAGATAACTTAGTAGGGGGTGTTGTTAGAGTTTATGCCCTAGAGGCCAATTATTTGATATAATTGCTTAACGTTTTGATATTATATTTGATTAAATAAATATATGATTTTATTATGGTTTTATTTACTGCGTAATATAATTGTTAACATAATAAAATTCCTTAGAATAGTGATACAAATTATATAGTTTCAAGTATGTGATTTGAACATGAGATTATATAATTACAATTAGTATCATTGTTCTTAAATGTCCCTAGTCGAGTATCATTGTTGATGGGACAACAATGATGCATTGAGACTAGTATGTGGATTGACTGATGACCAAATCTCATTGGTCATAAATATATGAGATATTAAGTCAATGCATAGATGCATGTTAGAGAACGATGTCGGATGGACCCACCACCATGAGAATTCATATGGAGCATTATGCGAGTGTCATTAGCAATTCTCATAGTGACAATGATGTAATAGTCCTCCGACCTGAAATCGCTATATTACTACACGAGAATTTATGTACTTTGATATCATCAAATGTCACCTTTAATAGGGTGGACTATAAAGGTGATTATTGGGTTCATCATGAATTGTGTGAGAAATATGAGTGATCTAAATGGAATTTAACCATCCTATATATTATGGGTGATATCCATAGGCCTCTTGATTGAGTAGGACTATGAAATGCATGGCCATGTTCAAATAGTGATTTGTTTCATATAGTCTACTCATTAATCAAGAAAAACACAGATTAAATTATGAAGAGTATGACACATTCCATGACTCGAGTTTAATCTAGGATATTAAGGTTAAAAAGATTAAATTACATTGAAACATTGGTCACAAAAAGGTTGCATCGAATCATCGATCTTATTATTACTTGGGTAGCAGTGATGCATTACTAGATGTCGCTCACTGTTTATAATTTTATAATATGATTTTAAAATTATTGCCAACGTAATAATAACCTATAGGGTCACACACATAAAACGTAATTTAAAAGGGAATTAATTTAAATTTTAAGGATTTAAATATATTAATATGATTAATAGTATTTAAATCACGAATTTAAATTAAAAGGATAATTTGTATATATATATATTAATTAAGTAAGACTTAATTAAGATATATATATATATATATATTCGGATTTTATGAAATTAGGTTTTGATTTGATTAATTCCTTTTAACTATTATATATATGATATATAGCAGCTACTTAGGGTTACATCATAATTGAAAAACCATAGCCGCTCTTAGAGAGAGACTAGAGAGAAAACAGTTTCACAATCGTTCCTTTGGTGGCTAGTACCGCGAGTCCCTCTTATTGCAGAATCGTTCGACGATTCGTGCGACGTTCGTGTGGATACCGTAGAGACGTGGTTCTAATTGGATTGCATAAAGGATTCGAAGCTACCAGTTCGTGTGGATACCATAGAGATGTGGTTCTAATTGGATTGCGTAAAGGATTCGAAGCTAGTTCAGAACTTTTTCATAATCGGTATAATATCTAAACCACTGAATTAATTTCAGTTTCGCTTGGATCCTGTTTTTGGTTTCGAAATTGCTTTGATTATTTTTAAATTTCAGCTGCGTTTTTGTGCCGAAAACCCAACAGGTGTGAACGTTGATATTATTGAATTTTTGGACTGTGTTACAGGACTATTGTAACCTTAGTAGATAGGGTTGTGGATTAAATTATATATGTACGCATTGATATAATTTTGAACATTACATTTAAATGTTATGGTTTGCAATTAGTTTTTATAAGTATGTTTATTATCAATAGAAATTTTCCTTTTGATAAAAAAATATTTTGCAAATTATACTCGATCTATCTAAATAGAAAAGATCGTCACTTACTAAGCTTTATTGTTCACCCTTTTACAGATTACACTGTGATAACTAAGGGGGTGTTTGATAAAAACTGAATAAATCTGAATAAGCTGAATCTGAATGAAAAAAGTTGTTTTATTAGTTTACCCCCTCTAAAAAAATTCAAAATTGTTGTAAATTTATTTAATATTACTTAATATTTTTTTTAATTTTTTAATTTTTTTTATTTTTTAATTTTTTTTTCTTTATTCAAATTCTCATTCAAATTTCAAAAAATCGACTTAGCCATTCAAATTGTCCTATCTTACCGATTCAAATTATTCAGATTCAGCTCCATTCAGCTCTAATCAAACACCCCCTAAGCCTTGACATATGTATTATGAATGAGTGAAATTTTAAGTTTAATGTGTCAAATTTTGTTTGTTATTTGAATGTTGATAAGAATAATTGATTTTGGGGAGTTACGTAACTTAGCATTATTAGATTAAATTTGATTTGATGTGAGACCCCAGATTTTATCAATAAAGATTTAAATTTTGTCGAAATAATTTTTTTAATATTATGGTGTGAATTTAAGATAATATTATAGTTGTGGGTAGTATTTATAAATTTTGCAAAGTATGCAAGTGGTTATATTATATTTGATTGGTCGGGAATATTCGTTTTAGCAGAAATATTCGTGATAACTACTCAATCATCGGTGGACCCCAATACGTAATTCATTATTTGACGAGATTGAGAAAACGACAAAAATATTTTATTGAAATAACGGCGGAAGTTTTACCGTTGATCTTGTTGAACTACTCGATAGTAAAAGTACAAAGATGTACGTGTGGTTGCATAAGTAGCACCTGCAGTATTGATTATCGATGCTTATGTGAGAAGTCACTCGGTTTGATTCCATTATCACGATTAATAATATGAATTATTATAATGATAATGACGCTTTTGTTTTATTCGTATTATTAACGTAATAAAACGAAACATCTTTTATATAAAATGTAATACTTTATTAAAGTTATTCTATAAATAAAATATATTATATTTTATTATGCATAGTGTTGCATAGTATTTTGCATAGTGTTTTGCATAGTCTTGCATAGTGTTTGCATAGTAAAATGTTTTTATATAAATAGAATATATTATATTTTATTTAAAAGATTGTACTTTAAATATGGATGAAATCGATTAAAGTAAATCAATCTCGACCGTTCATGGATTAATTACTATGCATTCTATTTTCCTATAAATAAAGCTCATTCCTTCATTATTTTCCTACGAATTCACTGAAACTCTAGAGAGAGAAAGAAGAAGAGTATTCTGGTACTTCACTACTTTGATATCCGGTGTCTTTTTACGGTAAGGGGTATTATTTGTTGTACTTGTAAAGTGTTATTATTTTTTCTTATTCATGAAGAGAACTTCATTATTCCATTCATTATTATTACATTTGGAATAACTTTTGTAAAAAGTGGTATACCCTATACATAACTTTTATATGCTGGCGTACCCTATACTTGGTGAAATCCTTATGTTATTCCATTCTTATTTATTACATTGGAATAACTCAGATACGCTGAATCCCTATATACTTGGTGATCTTCTTCATTATTCCATTCTTTATTATTCTGCTGGAATATCATATACGTGTGTTTTACACCGGATCCGGTTCCATTGTTTATTATTCGCATTTATTATTCTCATTGGAATATCACGTCATGTGTTTTACACCCACTGGTTCCATTGTTTATTATTCAAAGATTTATTATTCATTGGATCATCCGTCTTTGTGAATTTCACTTGACACGGTTCCGTTATTATTATTCTGCTGGAATAACTCGCTTTGCATGCATCAATGGCACCATGCATGCATGGTGATTTCTTTTGTTATTCCATTCTTTATTATACCCAGTTGGTTAAAACTTTGACTTCTATACTCCATGAAATTAGTAGAATATCCTTGATATTTGCATTTCATCAAGTATCTTTTCATGGAAATATTCTTCTGATCATTCTTGAATTTTACTCTACAAAACAATATCTTGTTGACAATTTGGACGTTATTAATTCCTGGATAAAATAATTCTTGAACTTGTTTTATTGAATTATTATGTCATTGTCATCATCCTCATGATATATTATGTTATCTTTGGCTTACGCAAGCATAGATGAACTTAGTATGATTATGACCGAGGATCATTCTTATAATAATCACGGCTTGTTATAAATGATGTGATAAAAGTCCTCGGTGGCTGTAATGCGGTGATGGATAGTTTTTGGTATGATTATGACTAGGGGTGATTCTAAGATAGTCACGACCATTGATAATTTGATGAAAATCCTTGGCCGTGGTACAAGGATGATTAGATATTATGGTTTATTCATTAAACCGAGTCTTAATGATAAAAATTTATGAAAACCTTTTAAAACCTAAAAGATAATAGACTTTATTTTCTACTGACTCTTTTAATGGATTGTATATTCCTACTGCAGCTTAAACCGGTTGTCTATTGTATTTTATCGGTTTAACATCATTGAAGGCTAATGATAATTTATTCTGCATTATCTTAGTCATAATATTTCCTACTTGGGCTAGTTGAGCTCACCCTTTCTTTCACCGTTTCTTCGTGAAATGAGAACATAGCCGGGACGGGAGCTCGAACGGGGAGCAGAGTAATGGTCCGAGAGGATAGCATTAGTAGTCCTCACTATTCTCGTGAAATAGTGTGATAATAGTTGTAATGAGGACTCCTTTTGAGTTTGTATAATATCTAGTAGACAATATTTGTATTCAAACTCACGCTTATGTCGTATTGCACTACCTACGCTTATATTAAGAAGTTGTATTTGAATTTATGTACCATGTAAGTGGCGACCCAAGATGGGTGACGTATACCTAATTTTGGGGGCGTCACATTTGAGATGTAATAAGTTAGTTTTTGGTTGTGTTTCATTATTTGAGTTTTATTTTATACTAGCTGTGTCCCGTGCCTCTGGCACTGTATGGACGATGAGATTTATCCAAAACTTTGAACGGCCCAGATGATTAATTGAGTGAGCGGGAAATTCAAAATCATTTGTATTTTATTATATAGATTTAGAGTTGCACTTACGACAGTGTTGTCTTACGGATCTTTGTGTTTGTGGCATGTAATACTTGTATTCCGTAATATATAGTATTATTTAATATATATATATATATATACACACACTAAAACAGAATTATAAAATGCAAATAAATCCGAGTCTTTTGAATTCACAAAGTCTCCTTAAAGCAAATTTATTCCCTCATTGGTGCTAAAGGATTAAATGAATAATTGCTTCCAAGATAAAACGGATTTCCAGTTCTTAATTAGAAGCACTTCAAAATTAAGAACTCTACGAACACAACATTATGTTATGTACTGAACTGTATGAATATAATGATGCATGCAAAAACTGGAAAAAAGATTACTGCTACCCTTTGACAGATAACAGGATTTTGCAGAAACGGGAAAGCAATGCAACACTCTTGCAGAGAATGGGAACGTGAAAAAATTACTGCTATGGAACAAAAAATATACTGTCTGTAAGGGAAGGAGAGGAACAGAGAACGGGAAACGGGATTAACAGAAAACGGAAATGCAAAACAATATATTGCAGAACGAAAATTTCAGAAAGGAAGGAGCAACAAAAATTGTGTGTCTGAAATGCTTCCCACATCGCATATTTATAGGATAAATATTTTCGTTGGCGCGCAGTTTATTACCGTTGGCTTCAGGTCAGGCTTCAAAACTACGTAGTATCATGACTGAAACATTAAATAAATTTTGTACGAACCACGACCCCGAGCCCGACCCGACTGACCGGACAGACGGACGGCGGTGGCACGCGCGTGTGGGTTTCAACCATGCCTTGGCTAGGTCCTCTCCCTTCCACAAAAGTGGGGTGCCCCTTGGGGCCCTTCCCATTGAGCAAACATACCATATATATGTTCTTCAATTTTCCCTCTAATGTCCTATGTGGGACTTTTGCAATTTACAACTTCAAGTAGGTGACTTTGGAGTCAATTTTCTCATTCAATTCTTAATGAATTTGAACACATAAATATACCAAGTTATACTCCTCAGTGCTTTACTAAGTACTACATAGTTAGGTTTGCCCATTGAACCTATATCTTGGGATCTCCAGTCAAATAGGTTGGGTTTCCACTATGACGACTCTTTAACAATAGGCTTTAAACCCATTCCTTTCGATGAACTTTCCACTTGCTCTCTTGTTAAACCTTTCGTAAGCGGATCCGCAATATTATCTTTTGACATTACATAATCAATTGAGATAATTCCATTTGAGAGCAATTGTTTAACGGTATTATGTCTTCGTCGTATATGGCGTGACTTACCGTTATATAAATGATTATGTGCTCTTCCAATTGCTGATTGGCCATCACAGTGTATACATATAGCCGACACAGGTTTTGACCAATTTGGAATATCCTCTAAGAAATTACGAAGCCACTCTGCTTCTTCTCCAGTTTTGTCTAACGCAATGAATTCTGATTCCATTGTTGACCTTGCAATACATGTTTGTTTTGAGGATTTCCAAGATACCGTTGCACTACCAAGTGTAAATACATATCCACTTGTGGATTTTGAATCTTTAGTATCAGATATCCAATTAGCATCATTATATACTTCCAATACTGCTGGATATCTTGTATAGTGCAATCCATAGTTTTGAGTATGTTTTAAATATCCCAAAACTCTCAAAATAGCTTTCCAGTGATCTTTACATGGATTACTCGTATACCTACTTAGCTTACTTACTGAATAAGCTATATCCCTGTCTAAGATCAGCTTCATGACATACATTAAACTGCCTATTATACGAGAATATTCTAGTTGAGATATGTTATTACCTCCATTTTTGGCTAAATGAAGATTTATATCAACTGGGGTCTTATTTAGAATTATATTATACTTATTAAAATTTTCAAGTATTTTCTCAATATAATGAGATTGAGATAATATAATTCCATCAGATGTTCTAGAGATCTTGATTCCTAATATTATATCAGCAACCCCCAAATCTTTCATATCAAATCTATTTGCCAACATCCGTTTGGTAGAGTTGATAACTTCATTGTTACTACCCATGATTAACATATCATCAACATAAAGACAAACAATGACATATTCTTTTTGAGTGCTTTTGACATAAACACATTTGTCACACTCATTGATTTTAAAACCATTTAATAACATAACATTATCAATTTTCTCATGCCATTATTTTGGTGCTTGTTTTAATCCATATAAGGATTTAACAAGTTTGCATACTATCCTCTCTTGTCCAGGAGCTATGAAACCTTCAGGTTGTTCCATATATATTTCTTCATCTAATTCACCATTTAAGAATGCAGTCATTATGTGACGCCCCCAAAATTAGGTATACATCACCCATCTTGGGTCGCCAGATACATGGTACAGAATTCAAATACAACTTACTAATACAATATAAGGTATGCAATACGACAAAACATAAACTGTGAGTTTGAATACAAATATTATCTACTAGAGATTATACAAACTCCAAAGGAGTCCTCATTACAATTATTATCACACTATTTCACAGAATAGTGAGGACTACTAATGCTATCCTCTGGACCATCACTCCGCTCCCCGACTCGTCCCAAATTTATATTCTCATTTCACAGAGAGAATAAAGAAAAGAAATGGTGAGCTCAACTAGCCCAAAAGAAGAAATATTATGACTAAGTTAATGCAAAATAAATTATCATTAGCCTCAAACATATGTTAAACCGATAAAATACAATGTACATCAAGTTTAACTGCAATGGAACAAGCAATCCATTAAAAGAGTCAAGTAGAAAATAAAATCTACTATCTTTTATGATTAAAAGGTTTTCATCACTTTTATCACGAGACTAACTCGATAAATAATCCACATCATTAAATCATCCTCGCACTACTGAGCCAAGGATATTCTTTAAGTATCACGACCACGAATTATCCATGCACTACGGGCCAAAGATAATTGTGTTTTCATCAATCTATCCCGATCATGCCATAAAACAATTCATCTTTGCACCCTTGGCGTAAGAGAATCCATAGCCATAATCATACCAAAAATCGTCCCATCAATGCACTACGGGCCAATGCGGACTTTTAATTTTCACATCATTTATAACATTACGGTCATGATTATACTTAATAATCCACAGTCATAATCATACTAAGTCTATCTATGCACTACTGAGCCACGAGATGACTTTCAATAAATATAAACATGAGGATGATGACAATGATATAAGAATTCAATTAAACAAGTTCAAGAATTAATTTGTCCAGAACCAATAACGTCCAAATTGTCAACATGATCTTCGCTTTGTAGAGTAAAATTCAAGAATGCTCAAGAATATTTCCATGAAAAGATATCTTTGGATGAAGCGCAAATATCAAAGATATTCCACTAATTTCATGGAGTATAGAAGTCAAAATTTTAATCAACCGAGTATAATAAGAATGGAATAACAAAAGAAATCACCATGCATGCGCAGATTGCGATGAGCGGAGTTATTCAAATGAATAATAATAACGGAACCGGTCAGTCGTGAAATTCACATCGACAGGATGTTCCAATGTAAATAATAAATGCGAATAATAAATGATGGAACCAGTCCCATATAGTACATGCATGTGATATTCCGGCAGAATAATAAAGACGTAATAATAAAAATGGAACCGGAGTTCGCAGATATAGCACAGATGTGATATTCAAGCGAGAATAATAAAGATGTAATAATAGAAGAATGTCACCAAGTATAGGGTAGCAGCGCGATATCTGAGTTATTCCAATGAACAATAAAGAAATGGAATAATAGAAGTTCTCTTCTTGAATACAAAAGAATAATATCCCTTCATCATTAAATAATACTTGATATAAGAGTAGTGAAGTAGCGAAAACTTTTTCTTCTATCTCTATAATTTCTCTCTCGAGAGTTCAAAGTGAATTCATAAGAAAATAATGAAGGAATGAGATTCTATTTATAGGAAAATGGAATGCATAAGAATTAATCCATGAACGGTCCAGATTGATTTACTTTAATCTGACGGTCCATATTTAAAGCAAAATCTTTTAAATAAAATATAATATATTCTATTTATAGAATAACTTTAATAAAGTATTCTGCTTTATATAAAAAGATTTTACTATAAAAACACTATGCATAATAGAATATAATATATTCTATTTATAGAATAACTTTAATAAAGTATTACATTTTATATAAAAAGATGTTTACATTTTATTACGTTAATAATAATGAATAAAACAAAACTAATAAATCAACAATAATTGAATCAAATAATGTGAGATCTTAAAAAGAACTATTGTAATAATAATTGAACAAAACCGGGTGACTTCTCACATAAATATCAATAATCAATCTGAGTACTACTATGCAACAACGCGTATCACTGTACTTTTACTACCGAGTAGTTCAACAGCATCAACGATAAAACTTCCGCCGTTACTTTCAATAAAATATTTTTGTTGCTTTCTCAATCCGACAATAATTCCGTTGTGGGGTCCACCAATAATTGTACCGTCGTACGGATATTCCCTGACAAAAAGAATATTTCCCGACCAATCGAATATAATATGACAACTTGCATAATTTGCAAAATTTATAAATACTACCCACAACTATAACTTTATCTCAAATTCACACCATAATATTAAAAAAAATATTTCAAGAAAATTAAATCTTTATACGTAAAATCTGGGATTTTACACTTTACATCCATTTGATGTTTTTCAAGTCTATTTAAAGATGCTATTGCTATTAGCATTCGAATAGATGTAATTCTTGTAACAGGTGAATAAGTGTCGAAATAATCCAATCCTTCCTTTTGTCTATAGCCTTTAACAACAAGCCTTGCTTTGTATTTATCAATTGAACTATCTGCTTTCATCTTCTTTTTGAAGATCCATTTATACCCTAAGGGTTTGGAACCAGGTGGAAGGTCCACCAATTCCCATGTATGATTTTGCATAATGGATTCAATTTCACTATTTATTGCTTCTTTCCAATGAGAAGCATCTGGAGTGGATATTGCCTCCTTGTACGTTCGAGGATCGTTTTCTAACAAAAATATTAGAAAATCCGGACCAAAAGACGTTGAAGTCCTTGCCCTTTTGCTACGTCTAGGTTCATCCAATACAGACTCTTTGTCTTTATTTTCAGGATTATTACTAGTAGCATCCAAAGGTCTTTTGTTTGAATTTGAATCTATATTTCCATTATATGGAAAAATATTCTCAAAGAATGATGCATCTCTTGATTCAATAAATGTATTAACATGAATATCATTAATTTCATATTTATGAACAAGAAAGCGATAAGCACTGCTGTTATTTGCATAACCAATGAAAACACAGTCAATTGTTTTTGGTCCTATCTTAACCTTTTTAGGTTTAGGAACCATTACCTTTGCTAGACACCCCCACACTCTTAAGTATTTATAGCTAGGTCTATGACCTTTCCATAATTCATAAGGTGTTTTGTGAGTTTTCTTATGAGGCACTTTATTAAGAATATAATTTGCAGAAAGCAAAGCTTCCCCCCCACAAATTCTGGGGTGCTCCAGAACTGTTTAACATAGCATTCAACATTTTTTTTCAATGTTCTTTCTTGCGTTCAAAGAATCTGGTTAGAATGAGGTGAATAAGGAGCGATGGTTTGGTGAATAATACCATGAGTAGAACAAATCTCTTCAAATGGTGATTCATATTCACTACCTCTATCGCTTCTTATTGCTTTAATCTTTTTATGCTAAGTTGATTTTCAACTTCATTTTTATAAAGTTGAAACATTTCTATTGCCTCATCTTTTGCTTCTTAGCAAATATACATAACAATATCTTGTGCGATCATCAATAAAGGTTATGAAATATTTTTCCCACCTCTTGTTTGCACAAATTTTAAGTCACATATATCGCTGGTGAATTAAATCTAGAGGTTCGATTTTTCTTTCAATGAATGAAAGGGTAATCTTGTCATTTTGATTCCACACAAATTTCACATTTATGTTTTTATTAATATCAAATTTAGGCAAGAATTCTAAATTAATTAATCTACAAGATATGTATCATAATTAACATGTCCTAATCTAGCATGCCAAATATTTGAAGATTCCAACAAGTAAGCAGAAGAATTTATTTTATTAATATATATATAGACTTCGGTACAACAGTCATTACATTCATCTTAAAGAGCTCATCATTCATGTAGCCCTTTCCTACAAACATATCATTCTTGGTAAGAATAAATTTATCAGACACAAACACCAACTTGAAGCCATTCTTGCTAAGCAGTGACCCAGATACTAGATTTTTGCGGATATCTGGCACATGAAGCACTTCATTCAGAGTCAGTTCTTTGTCAGATGTCATTTTCAGTATAATCTTTCCACGTCATTCAACCTTTGAACTTGAGGAGTTTCCCATGAAGAATTGATCATCATTCTCTACTGGTTTGTAAGTAGAGAACATCCATTTGTTGGAACAAATGTGGCGAGTAGCCCCAGTGTCCACGTACCATTATTTAGGATTTCCTACCAAATTACACTCGATCTGACCGCGAAAGATTAATGTCTGAAATATTTTCAGAAAGCTTTTCCAGTTCTGTCACATTAGCTTGAGGCTTTTGTTCTCTTTTGAACTTCTTTGGCTTTCGACATTCAGTTGATTTATGTCCTGGAATGCTACAGTTGAAGCATTTGCCTTTGAATTTCATCTTGGCTTTGAAATTAGAATTTCCTTCGCGCTTCCTTTTGTTATTGTTGTTTGGCCTTTGTTCTACCACATTTGTCTTTGCTTCATATAAATTTTTCCCACTCTTCTTGTCAGATACTCGATTGTCCTCTTTAATCCGAAGTCGCACAATCAGTTCTTCAAGATTCATTTCTTTGCGTTTATGCTTAAGATAATTCTTGAAGTCTTTCCATAACGGTGGAAGTTTTTCAATCACTGCAGCAACTTGGAATGAATCACTTAGTGACATTCCTTTAGCATGGATATCATGTAGAATCACTTGTAATTCTTGAACTTGGGTGATGACTGCTTTAGAATCTGTCATCTTATAATCAAGAAATCGACCGACTATGAATTTCTTCATGCCAGCATCTTCAGTTTTATATTTCTTGTCTAAAGATTCCCAAAGTTCCTTTTCATAGTTTAATCTGCATAATACATTGTACGATTGTATTGTCCATTCCATTTATGACATAATTTCTGCAAAGAAAATCAGCAAGTTTCCATGCATCAACTGCAGCCACTTTTTCCTTGTCAGTTTCTCCTTCAATAATAGTAGGAGAATCTTCTTGTAGAAACCTTGACAAATTCAATGTTGTGAGATAGAAGAGCATCTTTTGTTGCCAACGCTTGAAATCAGTTCCATTGAACCTTTCAGGCTTTTCTCCATGAGTCAAACTCACGACATGAATGGTGCTAGTAGATGCCATTTTTGTTAAACACAGAACACAATTATCAATAAACAGAAACCAATTTCAATTATACAAGACGTGTAAACAAAATTAACTGTTATATTAATATGCAAACAGAATATTATATATAAATCAGTTAAGATGATATATATAAAATAACATAATATATATAATTAACTAACATGTAATATTTACGTAATATATATATATATATATATATATATATATATAATATGAAATATTTAACATGTAATAAATTTCGTAACACGCAAAGACAATATATGTATACTTTGAAAAACCTTATTTTCTGTTCATAAAAAATAATACGATAATTACAGAAAATATAAATTTGCTTTAAGATTGTTTTCCGTAATATATAGTATTATTTAATATATATTGTGACGCCCCCAAAATTAGGTATACGTCACCCATCTTGGGTCGCCACTTACATGGTACATAAATTCAAATACAAACTTAATTATACATCCGTCAGTAGTATAACATACGACAATACATAAACTGAGAGTTCTAATAGGAATATTGTCATTTAGACAATATCCATACTCAAGGAGTCCTCATTACATTTATTATCACACTATTTCACAAAATAGTGAGGACTCACCGATCTTATCCTCCTGACCCATTACTCCGCTTCCCGACTCGTCCCCAAATATATTCTCATTTCACGAAGAGAACAAAGTGAAAGAAAGGGTGAGCTCAACTAGCCCATGAAGAAATATTATGACTAAGATAATGCGTAATAAATTATCGTTAGCCTTCAACAATGTCAAACCGATAAAATACAATAGACAACAAGTTTAATCTGCAGGTGAATAAGCAATCCATTAAAAGAGTCAAGTAGAAAATAAAATCGCTATCTTTTATGATTTAAAAGGTTTTTCATCATCGTTATAAATTTGAGACTCGACTTTAATGAATAAACCACAATATCTAATCATCCTCATTATCACGGTCAAGGATTTTCATCAAATTATCAATGGTCATGACTATACCGAATCACCCCCGGTCATAATCATACCAAAACTATCCATCATCGCATTACAAAACACCGAGAACTTTTGTCACATCATTTATATCAAGCCATGATTATACCGAATGATCCTCGGTCATAATCATACTAAGTTCATCTATGCACGTAAGCCAAAGATAACATAATATAACATGAGGATGATGACAATGACATAATAATTCAATAAAACAAGTTCAAGAATTATTTAATCCGTAAATTATTAACGTCCAAATTGTCAACATGATCTTTGTTTTGTAGAGTAAAATTCAAGAATAATCGGAAGAATATTTCCATGAAAAGATCTTTGGATGAAACGCAAATATCAAAGATATTCTACTAATTTCATGGAGTATAGAAGTCAAAGTTTTAACCAACTAGGTATAATAAAGAATGGAATAACAAAAGAAATCACCACGCATGCAGTGCTTGATGATAAAGTTATTCCAATAGAATAATAATAACGGAACCGGTCGTGAAATTCACAATTCCGCATGTGATGATCCAATGTAATAATAAATGTTTGAATAATAAACAATGGAACCAGTCCTGTAAAACACACGCGGATATTCCAATGGAATAATAAATGCGGAATAATAAATAATGGAACCAGTCCGTCCTGTAAAACACATGACGAGGATATTCCAATGTAATAATAAAGAATGGAATAACGAAGAAGATCACCAAGTATAGGGGATTCACGATACAAAGTTTATTCCAATGTAATAAATAAGAATGGAATAATATAAGGATTTCACCAAGTATAGGGTATCTGCCATGTCACAAAGTTATGTATAGGGTATGCCACTTTTACAAAGTTATTCCAACATAATAATAATGAATGGAATAATGTAAGTTCTCTTCATGAATAAGAAAGAATAACACCCTTTACGTACAACAAATAATATCCCTTCTAGTAAAAGACACCGGATATCAAAGTAGTGAAGTACTGAATACTCTTCTTCTTTCTCTCTATAGATTTTCTCTATATACTTTCTCTATAATTTCTCTCTCTAGAGTTTCAAAGAATTTGTAAGAAAATAATGAAGGAATGAACTTCTATTTATAGGAAAATAGAATGCATAGTAATTAATCCATGAATCGGTCCAGATTGATTTACTTTAATCTGACGGTCCATATTTAAAGCAAAATCTTTTAAATAAAATATCATATATTCTATTTATATAAAAATATTTTACTATGCAAACACTATGCAAGACTATGCAAAACACTATGCAAAACACTATGCAACACTATGCATAATAAAATATAATATATTCTATTTATAGAATAACTTTAATAAAGTATTACATTTTATATAAAAAATGTTTCGCTTTTATTACGTTAATAATACTGAATAAAACAAAACGTCATTATCGCTTATAATAATTCATATTATTAATCGATGATAATGGAATCAAACCGAGTGACTTCTCACATAAGCATCAATAATCAATACTGGTGTCTACTATGCAACCACACGTATTCTTTGTATTTTTACTACCGAGTAGTTCAACATTATCAACCAGTAAAACTTCCGCCGTTATTTCAATAAAATATTTTTGTCGCTTTCTCAATCCGACAATAATTACGCTAGGGTCCACCAATGATTGAGTCAGTTGTCATTTAATATTCCCCCTTAAGTTTCTAATATTCCCCACCAATCAAATATAATATAACCACTTGCATACTTTGCAAAATTTATAAATACTACCCACAACTATAATATTATCTCAAATTCACACCATAATATTAAAAATTATTTCGACAAAAATTTAAATCTTTATTGATAAAATCTAGGGTCTCACAATCTCCCTCCTTATGGAATTTAAGCCCTCGAAATTAGAGTGCGTACTGGTATGATAAAGAGGTGAGGATACCTTAAATACCTTTATCGTTAAAAATATTAAATTCATCTTCTGAATCCGCCAAAGATATTCATTAACAATTCATCTTTTTGCACTTCTGAAAGCAAAGATATACAACTCAGTAAAACCAATAATCTTTGAGACTCACCATAATAGTATCACGACCACAAATTATCCATGCACCACCGGGCCAGGATATTCGTGTTTTTTAATTACTACCATGATTATCTCGAATAATCCTCGTCATAATCATACCAAGTCTATCAATGCACTACTACCAAAGATGACTTTTACCACATCCATGAATTAATATTTCATTGCGAGACTCAAATTTCAATAATTAATCCTTATCATCGAATCATCCTGCGCACTACGTGCCAAGGATATTCATTAAGTATCACGACCACGAATTATCCATGCACTACTACCCAAAGATAATCGTGTATTCATTAAGTATCACGACCACAAATTATCCATGCACTACTACCAAAGATAACCGTGTTTTCATTAGTATCACGACCACAAATTATCCATGCACTACTACCAAAGATAATCGTGTATTCATTAGTATCACGACCACAAATTATCCATGACTACGACCAAAGATAATCGTGTATTCATTAAGATCACGACCACAAATTATCCATGACTACGGCCAAAGATAATCGTGTTTTTCAATTACTACGGTTATGATTATCTTAGAACAATCCCTCGGTCATAATCATACCAAGTCCTTCTATGCACTACAGGCGCCGAGATGACTTTCAACATAATATGAGCATGAGGATAATGATATAAAGAATCAATCAAATGAGATAAAGGATAAATATTAAACATTTATAATATAATTTATCCAGATTCAAGAATATCCCCATGTTATCCATAAGACCCCGATTTTTTTTTAAATAAAAGGAATTTCCTTTATTTATTATCTTGAAATAGTAAGGGTTGATTTGATTAATGTGGATAGTTAAGGGTTAAATACGCAAATATTTCAAAATAAGCAAGTGGTTATAAAATATTCATTTTTGTTTGGGAATATTCGTTTGGTCGTGGAATATTCAATCTTTGTCGGAATATTCGTATGCACGCCAGTGACCATGTAATGGCCCATAATGTGAAGCGATTAGATGAGGAAAACAATAAAGTTTGGGTGGTTATAAATAACTTGGCGTAGTTGTTACTGAATTAAGATCATTGGAATACCGTTGGTTAAAATACGATGAATACGCGTGGTTGCACAAGAAGACACCAGATTGCACATGATTGTTGAATTATTGATTCAGACGTAAAGAAGGCACTACTCAATAATTGTTAGAGTAGTTATTGCTTCAATAGTTTATTTTATTGATTCAATAATTGTCATTGCGTTGGTATTTTATATTATTCTTTGTTTCAATAATTGTCACCGCATGTGATTTTTCCATTATCGGATCAATAATTCATATTATTTGAATAATATTATTAGATAACATTATTGGCAATGTCTAGAAAGTTCTCACTAAGGAGAGGTTTGGTCACCTAATTGCGCCGCCAAGATGAGAGAGATCCTTATTGAAAGCCCCTCTTTCCTGAGGAACTACTTGTTGTCATAAATGTGATTCTGTAATATTATTTGTGAATAATTAATTATTGATTCATATGATAAGGAAATATTTATTTTATATGAATATAAATGATGGATTATTTATGTGGTTATTAATGAAGGAATTAATGTTGAGGTGTTTTATCAGTATTTTATCGGATTGGAGGTATTAAAAATCAAATCAGGGGTTTTGAGATATATTAATGGGGTTATAATTTTAATCCGACCGTTGGATTGTGGTAATTTTTGGGTATGTTATACATACATAAGTTGAGTATATGTCCACAAATTTTGAACCGTTAAAAATGCACGAATGATTTGTTGTGAATTTTAAGAGGTGTCGGATTCGGAAATTAGGTTTATAATTGATTTTGGTGGAAAATTCTAGAATTGAGTGGGCCCCACTTGTGGTTGGTGAAAAAATGTGCTGAATTTTATTTCAAATGTGGTGGGTGGCAATAGTAGCGAGTAAAAGCCATCGTAGTAGCAGTCAAGTCCGCTTGGTAATTTAACATTTTCCTATAAATAGAGGGCTTTAAGTTAAATTGAAAATCACACCGAAACAAAGTTTTCTCTCTTTCTCTATATATTATTGATTTTTTGTGAGTATTTAGATACTTTGAGAGTTGATGTTCAGTATAAGTTTCATTTAGCATCACTTCCGACCTTTCCTTCTGAAGTACTGATTCTTTGAGGTAAGGGATGTTATTTTCTTCTCAAATGATATTAATTCTTCAATATCATTATCTTTGAAATATTGGTTGGTACTTTTATCAAATTTGGAACTTTTTCATGTCGGGGTTACTATTCATGAGTTACTATTCACGAGTTACTATTCATGAGTTACTATTCACGAGTTACTATTCACGAGTACTATTCATGGCGTGAAGATGTTTTTTTGTGGAATTTCTATCTTTGGGTGTTTGAGTTACTATTCACGTGATACTCGGACTATTCACGATATCTGACACTATTCACGAATCGGACTTATTCACCGAAAAATGAAAATTTTTCTTTTCGTCTAAAAATATCTATTCGGATACTAGCTTTGATTGTATCCATGTTTTGATCATTCTTGAATTTTACACCACTATGATTATTTTTGAGGTATTATTGACATGGATAAAACCAAGTATGAATCCTTAATCCTTAATCCTTGTCATTTTGTTTCACCGGATTCGTTCTTTAAAATATTTTCATCATCCTCGGTCTTAAATGATGATATTATTGAATATCTTTGGCACAGAGTGCAAAGATGAATGATTTCAAGAATATCTTTGGCCTTTAGTGCAAAAGATGAGCAGTGTTGAGATGAACATGATCATCGATTGATGAATATCTTTGGCTCAGAGTGCAAAGATGAATATTTGATTTGAGATGAATATTGATTGATGTTACTGAGGATAAAATATTGATGATGGATTGTTAAATTCATAGATTATAGTAGATTTCATTCTCTACGTAACTCTTCTATTAATTATTATTTCATTGCGAATATTGATCCGAAACTTGTTGTTCATTGTATTCTATCGATTTTTCCTGTTGGAGACTAACGATAATTTGTTGTATATTATCTTAGTCATAACATTCTTTATTGGGCTAGTTGAGCTCACCCTTTTCCTTGTTGTTCCATTTTTCTTCTCGGAGGCGAGAATGTAATGAAAAGTACTAGTGGGTATGGAATGAAGGTTCTAGAGAGAGAGTTGTTTAGTAGTCCTCACCATTATTGTAAAATAATGTATCAATAAATGTGATGAGGATTTATTTGAGTATAAATATTGTCTAGAAGATAATATTTGTATTTAAACTCACGCTTTATTGTTGTGATAATAAAGTTGTAGTTGTTTCCATCTCATGTATTTGGCGACTCGGAATGGGTTGGATGGAATGGACCTATTTTGGGGTCGTCACACTGGTATCGAGCTTAGGGATATGATCTCTGCGAGATCGGGAATAGAACTAGGAGGGAGAGATTGAGTAAATCCTTTGCTAGTGTGTCCTACCTAAGCTTATTTGTTAGTTGGTCAGTATATAGGGATATTATGTGATATATAGGGATATACGCTTTACCATATAATGCATTTAATCATTCAAAAATGCCATACTCATAAGATATCATCACTAATTATCAAATCCTCAAAAAATATGCATATACTCTATATAGGATTCTCAAATTCTAAAATCCTATTTTCAACTTTTTTTACTTCACATAACATATTTAACTCATATGTTAAAGAACTAAACTATTTTCATGAAAAATACCAAATCAAGTACCAAAAATATTTCTTTTCCGGGATTTAGCATAATATAGTCCCATAATGAAAATATATTTTTCTCGGAATTTTTAAAATTCATTTACTATTTTTCAAAAATCAATTTCTAATTAATTCCTTAAGAAATTTCCTACCTCAAGTTTAACTCCAAAAATTCCCAAATCTTGGCAGGTCCTTACACATGTTAATGTGAGCCTCCAGCTTTAAATTTCATGGTCATCTGAGTTATAGAACTCCAGTTATAGCGCGTTTTTAAAAACCTAAATATTGAAATAGTCATAACTTGCTCATTTTAAGTCGAGAATGAGCTCATTTTTTGGACAGGAGGTACTTTATACCATATACCTTCATGTCCCAAAAGGCCAGAATTTTTCTCATAATTTAAGTGGCCGAAACAGCCCTCTAAAATCATGGCAAAGCAGCTTTTTTTCGTTTTTTGCAGCTTTGCACTCCTTTGCTAAAATCAGTCCACACAAAAATCTACAACACCTTTTCTAGTAATTCCACTTGGATTAGTTAGGTAACTCATAGATCTAACACTAGGACTTGACCACACTCAAAAATTCAAAATATAATAGGAGATATGGTCAATTGAATTTCATGTTACGTTTTCACCAAAATCGATTTTTCAACTGTTTGTGATTTCTAAGAAACTTTCGTGTTTTCACATAATAACCAACATAACTCATCATAACACTTACTAATACTTCATATACCCATAATTTTCATTAGTCCAATGCTTTTATTATGACTTTCATCATAATCCTTGTAAAATGCATCCTTTTAGTTGAAGAAATATTTGAGGTTTAAGAAATGGGTTTTTGTATCTTTGAAATCAATACAAAATTCGATTTCACGCTTCTAGGGTAGGCTAGAAGTCTTCAAGAATACGCCAAGAAATTTATTAATGATAGAAATATCATTCAAAATCATTACTCTCGTCCAAGACTTGGATAAGACGTCACATTAATACCAACTCATGACTTCTATCCCTAAACCTGATATAGACCTCACAATGATACCTATCAACTTGCCATCTTCATCCACGACGTCGCCTCTGAAAAATCTCGCTTTGCAGCATTCCACACAAGGAAATCAACAACGAAAGGATCGGGGCTCTTTACTTATGGCTTGATATAACAATGATTAACTTTAGGGTTTGGTTACTTGAATTACGCATAACAGTTTGGTTATGAATATAAAAGCTAACAACCTTACAAAAAGCATGATGAGTAGTTAACCAATTGATTCCTAAAATCACATCAAAGGCAAGTATTTTCAAAAAATAAGATCGACAGTAACGTGAAAGTGTTTATTTGAATCAAACAAGATTTAAAAATAGTAAGCGAATGAAGGCTCCTACTAACGAAGTTTCAACCAATAAGTCAAAGTCTAACTTCTCCTGAGTCAAATTTAAACGTTGAACACAAGCAAGATAGATAAAATAATGGGTAGAACCTTATCTTATAAGGTATAGACTTCGCAATTTATAATTAACTAACCCGCTCTTAACTTCGTCGGCTTACTCGCTTTTGAGAAGTCATGAAAATGCACTTCCTAAAACCAACGACTTTGTTTTGTCCATATCCACCTTTGGTGCCACCGTCCCCAAATAGACTTGACTTTGGTGCACAACAAAATTGAGCTAAATGACCTTCTCTTCTTGCAATTTCCACTTCTATTATCTTTGCCATGATTACCACCGGTGGTTACCATTCTTAGCATGATAATTTTCCCACGATGGTTATCATTGTTCGATATCCGCTTGCCACCAAAGATGATTATTATCGTATTGTTGGTCGTTACCTTTTGTTTGAAATGAATCAACACTCTCATGTGCTTCATTGCTTATCTCAAAGATTTTCGGATGTCATTCTCAAACACCACACAAAACAAGGGTTAATTAACATATCACATATTATCCCTATACTCCGATCGACCAATTAAATACCAAATAAATTTAGGTAGGTCATACTAAAGAAAGAACTCCCGTCTCCCTCCTAGTTCTTATCTCACATCTCACCAGGGATCATATCCCTAAGCTTTGATACCAACCGCGACGCCTTCAAAATTAGGTATACGCCACCCATCTTGGGTCGCCACTTACATGGTACATAAATTCAAATACAAACTTAATTATACATCCGTCAGTAAACATACTTGCAATACATAAACCGAGAGTTCTAATAGGAATATTGTCATTTTAGACAATATCCATACTCAAGGAGTCCTCATTACATTTATTATCACACTATTTCACGTAATAGTGAGGACTACTAATGCTATCCTCCGGACCATTACTCCGCTTTCCCGACTCGTCCCGGCTATATTCTCATTTCAAGAGAACAAAGTGAAAGAAAGGGTGAGCTCAACTAGCCCAAAGAAGAAATATTATGACTAAGATAATGCGAATAAATTATCGTTAGCCTTCAACAATGTCAAACCGATAAAATACAATAGACAACAAGTTTAATCATAGCGTGGAATAAGAATCCATTAAAAGAGTCAAGTAGAAAATAAAACTACTATCTTTTATGATTTAAAAGGTTTTTCATCATTGTTATAGCCGAGACTCACTTTAATGAATAAACCACAATATCTAATCATCCCTCGCATCACTGGCCATTCGAGGATTTTCATCAAATTATCAATGGTCATGACTATACCGAATCACCCCCGTCATAATCATACCAAAACTATCCATCAACGCATTACAAACTATCGAGGACTTTTGTCACATCATTTATATCAAGCCATGATTATACCGAATGATCCTCGTCATAATCATACTAAGTTCATCTATGCACGTAAGCCAAAGATAACATAATATAACACGAGGATGATGATGATGACATAATAATTCAACAAAACAAGTTCAAGAATTATTTAATCCGTAAATTATTAACGTCCAAATTGTCAACACGATCTTTGTTTTGTAGAGTAAAATTCAAGAATAATCGTAAGAATATTTCCATGAAAAGATATCGATGGATAAACGCAAATATCAAAGATATTCTACTAATTTCATGGAGTATAGAGTCAAAGTTTTAACCAACCCAGTATAATAAAGAATGGAATAACAAAAGAAATCACCATGACGCGCATATTGATGATAAAAGTTATTCCAATAGAATAATAATAATCGGAACCAGTCGTTGAAATTCACACAAGCGGGATGATCCAACAGAATAATAAATGTTGAATAATAAACATGGAACCGTGTCCGTGTAAAACACACGACATGTGATATTCCAATGTAATAATAAATGCAGAATAATAAACAATGGAACCCGTGTCCTTGTAAAACACATGTATGGATATTCCAATGTAATAATAAAGAATGGAATAATGTAAGAAGATCACTAAGTATAGGGGATTCCGTGATACGAGTTATTCCAATGAATAAATAAGAATGGAATAATATAAGGATTTCACCAAGTATAGGGTGTCTGCCAGCGTGTCTCAAAAGTTATGTATAGGGTATACCACTTTTTACAAGTTATTCCAACATAATAATAATGAATGGAATAATGAAGTTCTCTTCATGAATAAGAAAGAATAACACCCTTACTAGTACAACAAATAATATCCCTTACTAAAAAAGATTACCGGATATCAAAGTAGTGAAGTACCGAATACTCTTCTTCTTTCTCTCATAGATTTTCTCTCTATAGCTTCTCTCTATAATTTCTCTTGGAGTTTCAAGAAATTAAGTAAGAAAATAATGAAGGAATGAGCTTCTATTTATAGAAAAATAGAATGCATAGTAATTAATCCATGAAGCGGTCCAGATTGATTTACTTTAATCTGACTATTCATATTTAAAGCAAAATCTTTTAAATAAAATATCATATATTCTATTTATATAAAAACATTTTACTATGCAAACACTATGCAACACTATGCAAAAACACTACGCAAAAACACTATGCATAATAAAATATAATATATTCTATTTATAGAATAACTTTAATAAAGTATTACATTTTATATAAAAGATGTTTCGCTTTTATTACGTTAATAATACGAATAAAACAAAACGTCATTATCGCTATAATAATTCATATTATTAATCGACAATAATGGAATCAAACCGAGTGACTTCTCACATAAGCATCAATAATAAATACCGTGTCTTCTACTATGCAACCACATTCATCGTATTTTTTACTACCGAGTAGTTCAACAAAGATCAATCCGTAAAACTTCCGTCGTTATTTCAATAAAATATTTTTGTCGTTTTCTCAATCCGATAATAATTACATTAGGGTCCACCAATAATTGAGTAGTTATTGCAGAATATTCCTCGCTAAATTTAATATTCCCCAATTAATCGAATATAATATAACCACTTGCATACTTTGCAAAATTTATAAATACTACCCACAACTATAATATTATCTCAAATTCACACCATAATATTAAAAATTATTTCACAAAATTTAAATCTTTATTGATAAAATCTGGGTCTCACACACACACACACACATATATATATATATATATATATATATATATATATATATATATATATACTAAAAATGTAATTATAAAATGCAAATAAATCCGAGTCCTTTGAATTCACAAAGTCTCCTTAAAGCAAATTTATTCCCTCACTGGTGCTAAAGGATTAAATTAATAATTGCTTCCAAGATAAAACGGATTTTCAGTTCTTAATTAGAAGCACTTCAAAATTAAGAACTCTACGAACACAACATTATGTTATGTACTGAACTGTATGAATATAATGATGCATGCAAAATTGGTAAAAGATTATCGCTACCCTTTGACGGATAATGTGATTTTTGCGAAACGGAAAGCAATGCAACACTCTTGCAGAGAATGGGAACGGGAAAAAATTACTGCAATGGAATAGAAAATATACTGTCTGTAAGGGAAGGAGAGGAACAGAGAACGGGAAACGGGATTAACAGAAAACGGAAATGCAAAACAATATATTGCAGAACGGAAATTTCAGAAGGGAAGGAGCAGCAAAAATTGTGTGTCTGAAAAATATTTCCGTTGGCGCACGGTTTATTACCGTTGGCTTTGTTTCCGTTGGCTTCAGGTCAGGCTTCAAAACTACGTAGTATCATGACTGAAACATTAAATAAATTTTGTCCAAAAAATATATACCATGACCAACCCACAATCCCGAGCCCGGACGAACGACGACGGCATGCGGGTTTCAACCATGCATTGGCTAGGTCCTCTTCCTTCTACAAAAGTGGGGTGTCCCTTGGGGCCCTTCCCATTGAGCAAACATACCATATATATGTTCTTCAATTTTCCCTCTAATGTCCTATGTGGGACTTTTGCAATTTACAACTTCAAGTAGGTGACTTTGGAGTCAATTTTCTCATTCAATTCTTAATGAATTTGAACACATAAATATACCAAGTTATACTCCTCATGAAGGAGAACACATTGATGCAAAGACCCGTCATTTTAGGAATGTGGGTCCCTCATTTGATTGAGCCTCAAAATACTCTAATATTTAATGTTTTCAAATCTCATTTCCAACAATACTTTTAGTCTGTTTCGGATTCGGGTTATTACGGTAGGCCTTTATTAGTGGCTTTGATTTTTATTTTGTTTGACAATGTGCTAGTTATATTAAAAAACATGATGTATGATTTATCAAGCACCATTTTATTTTTTATAGAACATGAAGAACTCCATTTCAAATGTTGACTTGGTAAAAAAAAGGTTGAAGAAATTGGCTAAATTGTATTTGTTGTAAAGGCATAAATGATTTGCTTAAAAAACAATGCAAATTTTAAATCGTTCAAAATAAGATTAATTTGCTGATTTTAATTTGGAACTAAATAAACATGAAATCTCTAGAAAATAATTATTTTATGGGAATTAGCAAAAATTGAGTAGGCTAAAAGAAGAATCAAAACATTGAGTTTTGTTTGAAATTTTAAGAATAAGACATTTTCTATGTGCGAAGAAGACTTAAAAGTACTACTTTTTATTAGTGTCAAGATTGGAGTCAAAGTAATTGTTACACGGTGCTCGTATTTGTACGGATTAGGAGTAGATAAAATGGCAATATTTTATGTTATTATTTTACAATTAAGAAAGGAAACGAGAAATAAAAAGATAAAAAATAGTTGAGACAGATGTTTTGCTTAGAGCCTGTTCGGGAATAACTTATAAGTCGGTCAAATCTAACTTATAAGTCATTTGTTACTATTCTCCTTCTCGGGGATGACTTATTTTTTTACTTATAAGTTAAGTTTTAAATATAAAAAAAGTAAGTATTTGTAACTTATTTTAAAATGAGTCATTTTAAAATAAGTTAGTTTGACCAAATATAATTTCTATTTTGCCTCCCTTCTATTTTGTCTCTCTTTCTATGAATGTCCTTTTTAGTAATCTTTCAATTGATTTTAATTTATAAGTTATTATGAATCGAACACTTTCATAACTTAATTTCTTATTTATAAGTCAAAGTAATGCCGAACACTTTTACTTATAAATTACAATTTAAAATAACTTATAAGTCATTCCCGAACAAGCTCTTAGATATATGGATTAGATGAGATGGTAGAAATTGGAGAGAAGGTTGTAGTTTTTGAGAGAATTGAGATATTACCCAACCTTTTAAATTTTGAAGTTTAAGTTAAAGTTATTAGTTAGCTTTAGAAGAAAAAAATATTCTTAAATTATCTTTTTACACAAAAGTCTTTACAACTTTATCATCATAGTACGAAGTGATAACATGATCATGCCAAAATTTCTATTTACTTGTTTGGTTAAAAGAGGTTTTTGTTGTGTTTGTTTATAAAAATTATATCTGAAATATAATTATTAATTTTAAGTATTTAATTTGTTTATAAATTCATTTAAAATTATAAAATGAAACAATAGTATTAAAATTATAATTATAATTACGTAATTATAATCATTAATGAATAAATATAATCTTAACGTTTGAAAGTTCAAAACATATTTCTAAATCTTGTTTACTTTAAAGAAATTTATTTTAAATATAATTTATTTAATTTACAAATATAATGTATAAATAATAACGAGTTAAAATAATGTAATACATTTTAAATTTCAAACGCTACCGAGTAGTACTATTTTACAAATTTCATAGTACCCAATATGAAACCGACCATATTATTAGCATAAAAAATAAAAAAAAATTACTACAAAGCAAATATTAAAAAAGATTGAAAAGGATGTGCACTATTGACCGCACATTTGACAAAGTTAAGCCAGCCAACCAGCCAGCCGCAATATGTCCCCGTACGGACCTCTCTCCTAACACCCAATTCTATTGGCTTTCCTAATAATTCTAGACAGAGAAAGTGTCCCTCTTTTTTCTAGAGAGAGAAACAAGATATTTTTGCTTTTGGGTATCGATCGCCTCCCCCATGCCATAGCACCAAACAACTTCCATCTTCAAATTAGGGTTTCATTTTTCACCAACTTTACGCTTCTCAATTGTACGTATGTTCTTCCTTCTGTGTAATTTATGGTTTTGTTAAAGATTTGTTCTTTTTGATGTAATTTTGTCTTTTTGTTTTTGTTCTTTTCGAAATGAATTTTGTGTTGCATTTTGTAGATATGCTTTGTATGTGTCTGTGTATGATTTGGTTTGTTGTGACCGTCATGGATCATGGTTGGGGTTTGTTAATATTTTGATTGTTATGTTTGATCAGGGGATTTTGATGCTAGGCTGAAAGAGAAAGTAACTGAAGTTCTTTGTATTTTTTTTTTTTTTTGATGGTGACGAAAATTGTGCTGGTTGAATTGAAATTTTGATATTCAAGAAAGGATTTTGAGGGTTTTGTGAGGTGTTTGAAGAATAAAGAAGTGAGGGAATTGTGGGAAGGAAAAAGGTGAATTTTTGTTTGACTATGCCAACTTCGTGGGCTGATTCGGTTGCTGCAGCTGAAAACGCGGCTGCTGGTGGTGCTTCTGGGGGTAATCGACCGGCCTATGTTCCTCCACATCTTCGTAATAGGCCACCTTCGTCTGATCCGCCTTCTGCGGCTCAGAGTGGGTCAAGTTCTGGTAATGTTGCCGTAGGTGGAAATCGTTGGGCTGCGCCCAGGAATGACTACAATAGACCTGGGTATAGTTCAGGTGGTGGCCGTGGTGGTGGTTGGAACAACAGGAGTGGTGGTTGGGACCGTGGGAGGGAGCGGGAAGCTAACCCTTTTGGAGATGATGATGGTATAGAGCCAGAAGTTAGTGAGCAGGAGAACACGGGGATTAATTTCGACGCTTATGAAGATATTCCCGTGGAGACAAGTGGGGATAATGTGCCTCCTCCCGTGAATACTTTTGCAGAGATTGACTTAGGTGATGCACTTAACCAAAATATTCAGAGGTGCAAGTATGTCAAACCGACCCCTGTGCAACGGCATGCCATTCCAATCTCTCTTGCAGGTCGGGATTTAATGGCGTGTGCCCAGACTGGGTCTGGAAAGACGGCTGCTTTCTGCTTCCCCATTATCAGTGGAATTATGAGGGGCCAGTTTGCACAGAGAGCACCACGTATGCCACGGATGGCGTGTCCACTTGCTCTTATATTGTCTCCAACAAGGGAACTATCATGTCAAGTAAGTTTTTCTTATTCTGACGATTGAAAGGTTTTCTGATTCTTTGCCAAAATCTACATTGAATGAACTTAGACCTAATGATTGACTTTTGATTGCAGATTCATGATGAAGCTAAGAAATTTGCGTATCAAACTGGCGTCAAAGTCGTCGTTGCTTATGGTGGTGCTCCTATTACCCAACAGGTATCATATCTTATGTGCTATCATGTGTCACACTCTTAAAGTTTACTGGCTTCATCTAGTGGATTCTTCATCCAGAGCTGTTAGCTGATTGAAGCCGAAAGAAACTGAAAGGAGTTGTTTGAAGCAATCATCTGTTAAAACTTTTGTACTACACTCAAGCAGAAATGCATAATATACCCCATTAGATTCAATCTGACTGTCTTTATTGTTATCAGAACTTTCGTTATGATTGTTGCTTGTGGTTCCATTGCTTACATGTTATGATCTTAACTATTGACATAATTTTAATTTGTTTTGATCAATTTTTCTTTGATAAGGTTATAGCTTTATGATGATGATGACGATGGCAATAATAATAATGAAAATAAAATATAAATTGTATATTAAACCAACTTACGGTCTTTTTTTTTTGCTAATAAAAATATAGCCAACTTGTTTCTTGGTCTGTGGTAATTAGAAGGCTCCGTAGCAGGCTTAGATCCCATTTTCAATCAAGAAACAAATCTTGTTCATAAACTGACTATATGCTTTATTTTTGGCCAGCTCCGAGAACTTGAGAGAGGTGTTGACATTCTTGTGGCAACTCCTGGACGGTTGGTAGATCTGCTGGAGAGGGCAAGAGTCTCATTACAGATGATCAGGTATTTAGCGCTGGATGAAGCGGATAGGATGCTTGACATGGGTTTCGAACCTCAAATTAGAAAAATTGTGCAACAAATGGACATGCCTCCGCCGGGTGCAAGACAGACGATGCTGTTCAGTGCCACTTTCCCAAAGGAGATACAGGTCTATATTCTCTCTGTAAAGCTTTTTAGTTTGAACTTGTGTATACCAGACATGGACTTTTTGATGCTCTTCTAGGGTTCTTATCAGAGTTACCAAATATTCAGTGAACTGTGTATTGGTATTTGTGTACCCAAACATGGTACTCTTACGCATAGTTGTCAGAATCTTACATAATCTTACGATACGCGATATGTATCGCACGATACGATACGTAGATAATTCAATATGTATCACAGGGTGAATCTAAAAATTACATTCCTACGATTCAATTACGAACTTACGATTCGATACGATTCTTATGAAACGATACAATGCACGAGACTTTTTAAAGTTAGCAACCGATTGAAAAAGTTTTAATGTAAAACTAAAAGAGTAAAAACAAAACTTTTAAGTTTTCTACTATTTCAAGTGAGAGGTTTTTTAGTATAAACATATTCTGTATCGCTTGATGAACCTTTAATCACTTTTTAGAGTTTTATATCTTCTTCAAAATGTCGCTCTATTTTTCTCATGTCACTTTCTATAAGCAAATACATAAATCAATTTAAATTATTCTCTTTTGTTTTATAGATAAAAGGTGAATCTGAATTTTTATTTTATCTTGTTATTCTATAAAGATTACTAAAATAATATCTAATAAATCAATTTAGAGTATTTTGGCTACTATCTAACTGTAAAATTTGTTTAGTCTATAATAATATTTACTTGATTACTTTTATATATAGTCAAGCTAATATGCTTGATTGTCCAATAAATTATGTGTTTTATGTGTTTAAATATATATTACCACATTTTTCATTTCATTTCCGTATCGTGCAATACGATTCACGATACAATACATGAAACACAATGTGGGGGTCTTTCATACACGATTCGATTCACGATTTGACAAATATGCTCTTACGTGCCAATACTCTAAATTTAGCGTACCGAAAAGTTTCTTTGTTGTTTTACCTATAATTGCACAAAGTATCATTATTATAACTTAGTATTGGATGCTCAAACATTACATTTATACTAAATTATCTATAAAACAATCAACTTGTAAATTCAACTAAAAGTCTTCTATAAACTTGGGTTTATTTACATTCAGATTCTAAGGGAATTCCACTGCTAGAGGGTTGAGTCAAAGCCAGTGCTAACACCCTGATTCTCCATCACTTTACTGCATATCGGTCATGCTCTAATGATTGCACAATGATATGGAGTGGGCTAAAAAGCTTTCTCTATCCATAGTCTATCTCTTACTCAATTGAAGCAGATAGCTGTTATATATAATATGCGTGTATGTTTATTTCATTTGCAAAATTTGTGATGCTTTTGCTTTGGACACAGACACTGCAGATTTTGATAAATTTGCAATTTGGTTGACATGCAGAGATTGGCTTCTGATTTTCTTGCGAGTTATATTTTTTTGGCTGTTGGAAGAGTTGGTTCGAGTACCGATTTGATAGTGCAAAGAGTTGAATATGTTCAGGAGTCTGACAAAAGAAGCCACCTTATGGACCTCCTTCATGCACAGAGGGCAAATGGTGCTCATGGCAAGGTAACATCTAAGGAACCTTCATCATCATAGGTGTCTCTCTGCGCATGGCATGCCAGTGAATTGTTGAATTTTGTCAAATAGACTCCCCCCTTTCTTTTGGTGATGTGTTTTGGAGTACATAATTGAGCTTTTCTGCACAACACAATTGATCTAAACTTTGGATCTTGTATTTATGGGTAAATAGAGGAATGGGCTTCGTGCCAGAGTATGGGGAGTGAGTAAACAAATTCATATAGTAGAATACCTCTCTAAATTTTAGTTCTTACTAGGTTATTTAATTCTTTACTACATTTCTTCAGTAGCTGAGGTAAAGTGACAATAATGATCTTTGTATTGTTTCTAAAACTGAAGTTAATAAAATTTACGTAGAGTAGATTTTATTTGAAGAATTAGAACGAGCTATCTGTTTGGTATAGAATGCATGGTTGAAACTTGAAAGCAGTGTTGTTAAAGGCGCTTTACCTAGGCACTAAGGCATGACAAGGTGTCCCTGAAGTGCTTTAGCTCACTTCAGGCGAGACAAATATGATTAGGCAATGCCTAGGCATAGGAGTTGAGTGACGAGGTGATTGCCTGTTTATAATGCATTGCCGTCCTTGGATACCCTCTCCAAGTTGGTCTCCTATTTAAAGGATAGTGATTAGTGAATACTTTTATCCTGTAATATTACTACCTAAATAAAAAAGGGAAAAGGTTGAAATTTACTCATGTTTTGAAGGATGAGGAATGGAGGGTTATCTGTCTCTCTCACACACTCATAGGCACTTCTCATCCACATTCACTCTCCCAGTCTCACTCATATTCCCTATATCTGATGTGATAAAATTATGTACTGCAAGTGCACAATGTCTAATTGAAGAACTGACAAGTACAGGTCGAACCCACAGAGACTAGATTAATTTTAATGTTTCCTTAATATTTATTTTAGGCGAATTAGAAATAGAGATTGAGAATTAATTAACTAGAATATGAAAATAATTAATGACAAAACAATCTAGGAATCTGAATCCATTAAATAATAATCATAACATATAATTCAATCTCTTCTATTTTTATAACTCGCTATGATTTTGATCTTTTTTCCCTTTAATTTAGTAATTTACAATTAACGTGGGCAAGCATAGACTATGAAAATTTAAGGATTAACTATAACCTATCAAAACTTCTTTGAGCAAGCATGAATTATGAAAAACTCATATCTTAACAATAATCTATTAAAACCTTTTAATTAATTTAAATTCACATAAGAACTATAAAACGAAGGTATTTCAATAACGAACATGAAAGCGAAATCAATTAAACATAAAAGCATAAATAATAGAAGAGATGAAAAATATTATCACGAATAGTTATTTAATTTCATCTTCATCCTAGATGAAAGAATTTAACTAGACATGAAAATAAATAAATTAACTAAAATAAAGAAGTAGAAGATTGAAAATAAATAAGAAAACTCCCTTTAATTAATGATCATCCAACGAACGTACAATGAAGACGTAATTTAATCTACTTCTACTTCTAACATAAACTAATACAATACTTAATACTTTTGTCTCTAAAACAAGAGACCTATATATAGGGGAAATAACTTTGAACCCTAATTTAGATTCATTGAACTTGAACACTTTTGTTCTCTTTCCATGTAGGTTTAACTTCCTAATAGCAATCAACTTCTCAAAAAGATATTCTAGATAAACTTTCCTTTCTCTTGTTGAATTTGACTTGCACACCAAGATTGTTCCACCTCTTTCCTTCTCCTTGTAGGATTCTTCTTGGATATTCCTTGCATGAATAAGAGCATTAAATATCGTTTGATCACCAAGATTTTGACTTTATTGCAACAAATATTAAATCCTACAAAATAAAATAAAACATATTAATTTAATAAACTAATATAATTAAAAGGACAAAATTAGGGATAATTAAATGTATGAATTACGTGTCTATCAAATACCCCCATACCTAGCTTTTGCTCGTCCTCGAGTAAAATAAAAATAAAACAAAACAAATATTATACTACTCCATTTTCGTAGGAAACACGATTGCACTTTAGCATTGCAACAAGCCTTTAAACCCAAAGTTACCCTAAGTGGACGAGTTGTGTCTCGTGAGGGTTTGCAGTGAATATACCCACAAAATTCAAAAAATATTTTTGGATTCAACAAATTATGAAATTGAAAGAAAAATTCTAAATATCTATGAGCATTATACATAAGTAAGATTAAATTCAAAATCACACTTTTACCTTATCAAAAATACTCTATCTTTATTTTAGACACCATCCTTCATTAAATCAATTCCATGTGATGCATGCATGTGTATATGATGTAACTCTTAGTAGGGATTTTTATCATGAAAATCAAGCAAGCTCATTTTTCTTATCTTTTTTTTCTTTTTTTTCTTTTTTTTTTCTTTTTTGATTCTTGACTTTTGCAATGTCTCATTTTCTTAGGTTTTTCAGAGTTACCCATGTAGAGCGAGCGTTAGACCAATGACTCCCAAACCAGATGGCTTTAGGGCACTAGGTGTAGAGACACCCCTAAGGGCTTACTTACTCGAGTAACAAAGGCCACAAAATTAGACTAGTCAAGCTGCTTTTATCCATCACACTTTTCAGCGTGAATATCGATGCTTCCCGAAGCTTGGATACCCAGTTATTTCGTTTAATGGATATTGAAGCAGTTATTTATTCCTTCTTTTTTTCAACTTTTCTCAACCTCATTTTTTTTCGTTTTTTTTTTTTTCTTTTTTTTTTTTGAAATTACTCGAATCATGGTTTATACCCCACAACTAAGAATTAGTGCAAATGTGAATTGCAAAAATTCTTGTGAAATCAATTTTAATCCTGATGGTGTTTCGAACTAAGATTTTGTACCTTGTCAAAGATTCAAGAGTTCTAAATCTTTCAATCTTATTCATGAGTTTTGCTCCACAAACACTTATTAGAATTAATTCAATCCATAAAAAGTCAAATAATTTTTTTTATTTTTTTATAATTTTTTTGTGTTTTTTACTATACTTTCCTAAAAAGAAAAAAAAATCTAATACAATAATATACAAACAAACTCCCCCCATACCTAAATCATGCATTGTCCTCGATGTATGCAAATGAAGAAAAGAGAACAAAGATGTGAAAGAATTGTACCTTGTATGCGGGGCATTTGTTCTGCAAGAAGATGTGAGAAAGAAAACAAATGTACATATCTACAAATTTTATAAATCCTAAAAATTATGTGACTAAAAATGGATGTTACAAATGGATAAGTGAGTGCGAACTTTTCATTATTTTCAGGAGGTCTAGGAAATTGAAAGTAGTCAGAATTTTCATCACAATTATGCTTCAAGTTTACCTCAAGAAAACTTTCATTAACATGTTCAAATGATGGAAGAATTGGTTCAAATACATGTTCTAGTTTAGTTGACTTATTTGTAGTGGATCTCAACGGCTCATTGACCTTATCTAAATATTCAGATTAATTGCAATTTTGGTCAAGGTGAGTTAAGAAAAAATCAATTGGATCTTTTTCAATTAAGAGTATTTCAATTATCTCTTGGGTGAATGACAACTCTTGGATCATGTTTACTTTAATGGACTGGTCCAAAAAATCAGTGAGTGATTTTTTAGGAATAAGTCTTTCGAGGTATGAAACTTTAGGCTTATAGACTTTTTCAACAGACTCATCAAATGCAACATGATCAATTTTAGGCATAAACTCATAATTTGTAGACTCCTCAAATACGCTCGACTCAAATTGTGTAGAATTGAATACAAAATTTTCACTTTCCTCATTATTTCCACAACCATCAAGATTTTTAAAACTAACCTCAGAGTTGCTAGAAAATTCACGCACCTCTTGATCATTTATTATGGTGGCTAATTGACTCATTTGAATTTCTAGACGAGATATAACTTGATCCATGCTAAATTGATTTTCCATTAGAACTTCCATTAAAACTTCTGTAGTTTTCTCCAGGGCACTAAGTCTTTCCTCTTCTTCATTTGATAATTCTTGTGGATATTGAGGTTCTGGATCCGAATATGGATATGAATATGGATATGAACATGGATATGGACAAGGATTTTCATAAGTTGAAAAAAATTGATTTACTAGGTGCGGATTAAAATTTTCATAGGGTTCTTGATTCCAAGTAAAATTATTATTCCAATTATAATAAGAATCCATTTTTCCACAAATCACAAAACAAATAGACAACTAAACACGAAGGTCGCACACCAAATTTTTTATATATATATATATATAAAAAAAACTAAACTACTTTTGTTTTAAAAAAAATATGGAGATATGAAGTATCGAAGAAAGCGCAGCAAAAAAAAATCTTTATCTTTTCGCTCCTTCGATCCGCTTCAATAATCCTGAAAAAAATAGTTAGAACTAATTCGAATAAATAAAAATTAATTCTAGTCCCCGGCAGCGGTGCCAAAAACTTGATGTGATAAAATTATGTACTGCAAGTGCACAGTGTCTAATTGAAGAACTGACAAGTACAAGTTGAACCCACAGAGACTAGATTAATTTTAATGTTTCCTTAATATTTATTTTAGGCGAATTAGAAATAAAGATTGAGAATTAATTAACTAGAATATGAAAATAATTAATGACAAAACAATCTAGGAATCTGAATCCATAAAATAATAATCATAACATATAATTCAATCTCTTCTATTTTTATAACTCACTATGATTTTGATCTTCTTTCCCTTTAATTTAGTAATTTACAATTAACGTGGGCAAACATAGATTATGAAAATTTAAGGATTAACTATATTCATCAAAACTTCTTTGAGCAAGCATGGATTATGAAAAACTCATATCTTAACAATAATCTATCAAAACCTCTTAATTAATTTAAATTCACATAAGAACTATAAAACGAAGGTATTTCAATAACGAAACATGAAAGCGAAATCAATTAAACATAAAAACATAAATAATAGAAGAGATGAAAAATATTATAACGAATAGTTATTTAATTTAATTTTCATCCTAGATGAAAGAATTTAACTAGACATGAAAATAAATAAATTAACTAAAATAAAGAAGTAGAAGATTGAAAATAAATAAGAAAACTCCCTTTAATTAACGATCATCCAACGAACGTACAATGAAGACGTAATTTAATCTACTTCTACTCCTAACATAAACTAATACAATACTTAATGCTTTTGTCTCTAAAACAAGAGACCTATTTATAGAGGAAATAACTTTGAACCCTAATTTAGATTCATTGAACTTGGACACTTTTGTTCTCTTTCCATGTAGGTTTAACTTCCTAATAGCAATCAACTTCTCAAAAAGATCTTCTAGATAAACTTTCATTTCTCTTGTTGAATTTGACTTGCGGATTCTTCTTGGATATTCCTTACATGAATAAGAGCATTAAATATCGCTTGATCACCAAGATTTTGACTTTATTGCAACAAATAAAAGGACAAAATTAGGGATAATAAAATGTATGAATTACGTGTCTATCAATATCCAAGTTTCGCTACAATAGCATCACAAGTTCATGTGATGTTTCATTGCCCTTCATGCTTTATCTCTTCCTTGGCTTTTGTCACAAGTTCATCTTTCATGTGATTCTTAAGTCTGATCTTTCTTGTTTTGCAGCAAGCTCTTACTTTGGTTTTTGTTGAGACAAAGAAGGGAGCTGACTCACTGGAATATTGGTTGTGTAGTAATGGCTTCCCTGCTACTACTATCCATGGTGATAGAACGCAACAGGTACTTTTGTTTGAATCTTGGAATCTTGGTGTACTTGCATACTTTTTTTACACTGCTTATGTTTGCTTTGGAGTTTGGATGAAGTTCTGTTATAATATCGCTCTTTCTATTGTATCTTTTTGGTTGTGGATACTAGTTTTATTTAATAACTATAATATTCAGCGTGTCCAACTGCCTTCGGGATTTTCACCTTGTACTCCTTTTGCAAATCGCATTTGAGCGGATTGCACAGGAGAATCATTAAATTACATAAAATTGTTGCGGTGCTCAAAGGGGGTCATTGTTATTCATAGTTGTGTTACTTGGACTTATAAAATTTGAAGGCAAGTGTTTTTTATTTCTGATGACTAGGCTAGTGTCTTCAGAGCTGTGGCATTCTCTGTTCCAAATTATACTTTACTATTTTGTCAAGTGGGGATGAGTGGACATTAAGTAGATCCTCAAAATATTGTTAAAATAATAGTCGCTGTATAGTATGTTAATATCTGAAGGCGCAAAGCAGCAGGAAAGTGAGTCCTCGGTCTTAAGAAGAGCTTTTTTTTGCTTACTTTTCTGTAACTTTCCATGGACTAAAGGTTTGGGATTTGGAAATATCCAAAGCAGTAGAACTATAAATTAAATAAAGGATCAACTAAGCTAGTACCATGTGTCCCATTTAGTCGTTAGCCCCAACAAAGGAGGGAAGTGCGAGCGGGTGGTTCTCCAGAAATCCAGGATTTGGCTTGTTATGTTTCCCTAAAGAGGTGATTCTAGTGTGAATATTATGGTAGAAGACCGAATAAGGTCCTTAGCTATGTGCAACTGATACATGCAATGAATTTTCAGCACATGGACCAAAATTAATTATTGCCATTTTCTTGTATTTACTCAAATATTTTTGATATTTTTGATGTTGGGTTCTGCTTGTGTTCCTTAGTTATTACCTTGTTGGTAATGTCTTTGCAATGCTTGAAGAGGTAGGTGCAGCATTATTCCTTGTTGGTAATGTCTTTGCAATGCTTGAAGAGGTAGGTGCAGCAAATTTTTGTGACCTTTTGCAATTTAGTGTCGGAGGCTTCTTGTTGAATTATTTTGTTGGATCACTTAGACGCCAGTTACTAGAGAACTTAATGGAAGCCGAACACTGCATATAGGTGTGCATCGGTAATTCCATTTCAGCAGCTTTTGTCCCCTCGTTTAAAGAATTAATTACAACTTTGACGGTGGCTCCATTGGACATGCAGATCAGTTAACAGAGCTTGATAGGAATGTGTTAAGTAGAGCAATATCTAGAAAGGGTAACATAGTAATTAGCATAATATTAGTTTTAGAAGGTCTTACAGGCAGCTAAGGTTTACTCAAGTCTTTTTCTTTAATTTACATTGATGCTTTGTAATCTATCTCTATATATATGTTGAGCTAGGGTAATATTGTTAGCATGCTTTTGATATGAAATGAATTGAGAGAACTCATTTGAGTCTCCCTTATCTTCTTCCCTAAGTTATTCTATTTTCTCAGTCCCCATTCTTGCTTTTCTGGGTCTCATACTCTAATCTTTCTGTCTCCTCGGTCCTTATTTTCTGCTTAAGGTTTGGTAGTTGAGTTGAGCTCCTTGGAGGCTTGACAATCTGGTATTAGATCAATCAAACCTGCTTCCTTCTTCCTTTGTAGTCATCTAATCTCTGACCTTCTCTTCTGATCTACTTTTTTCGTTTCTCTCTCAGTTTCTTGTTTAGTCCTAAATCTATAAACTGCACACCAAGTGTTTGTTGAATTGTTTCAGTCAAAACACTCTTCTTTTCTTCTCAAAAACTCACTATCAATCTTCTCCTCTTAATCTCCAGTCCATTCTCTCTAGATCTAAACTTCTACTCCATTTTCTCACTCAAAAAACTATATAAACTCACTTCAGCTCATTTACTCCACTAAGTTAACATCCTTAATTCATTTCTAAGACTCAGAAACTCATTTTTTCAGAAGTTTCTAATTCTTTCCCGCACTTCTAACCATGGCTGGATCATCCTCAAAAAATCAGGGGAACCTCTTTCAACAGGACTTTCTAAGTTTCAGAGACTACACTAATGATAAGCTCCAGAGTTTGGATGAAAAATGGATGTGTTTATGGAGCATGTCACTGATTTGATAAGGAATAGGAGTCCTGGCAGAGAACCAGACTTTGTAGATCCTTTTGGGGCCAGAGAAGGGAATGGGAGGACTGCATTTTGGGCAAATGAATGCTAAGGGGTTCTTTAGAAATCCTAAGGAAGCTGAGAAATCCAAAGGGAAAAGGTCAATGAGAGAGCCTTTCTATGATGAGTATGGAACAGATGATGAAGAGGAATTCCACCATAGAAGCAGGAACAACCAGGAGGAAGAGGACAAGGATCTCAAACACTTAAAACTGGTTTTCCCTACTTATATGGAAGGAGAGGAAGCTATGGAATGGATCAAAGACTGCAATAAATATTTCAACATCTATGGGCTAAATGACAAAAGGAAAGCTGCCATTGCATTTGCATCCTTGTATCTCCATGGAGTCCATAAAGCTTGGTACAAGTCACACATGGTGGGAAGAGAAAGCATCACATGGGCTGAATTTTCAAAAAGTTTTGTGGCTAGGTTTGGTGAAGTTGGGACTGAAAATGTCTTTGAGCAATTCAAGATACTCAAAGACTCATGGTATTAATGAGTACTATGATGACTATGAAAAATACAAGGGCAGGTTGCTAGATAAAATCCCTCAGTTCACTGAGGAATTTATTGTAGGAAACTTTGTTGGTGGACTTCAAGAAGAAACTAAAGAGGTTGTCAAATTGTTGGAGCCATCAACCCTCCTACAAGCCAAATCAGATGAGACACCTATTCCTAAACCCCCTGGACCCTATACTAAACCACCAAACACTCCCAGTTTCACAACCCCAACAAATTAATCCCAAACAATACCCCCAATGTCTCCCAAAATTTTCCCACCAGCCTTGTAACTAGTCCCAGAATTCCATTCCTAACTTATCCTAAACAAACTACTACCTCCTTGAACCCCAAACCTATTACAGCTTCACAAAGAGGGGAAAGGAGAGCTAAAGTATTATGCTATTACTGTGATGAAATTCACCATGGGACATCAATGTGCTAAACCAAAGGAATTCATGATGGTGGGAGAGGATTACTTTGAGGATTATGAGGCTCCTCCCATCTTTGATGAAGAAATTCCTTAAGAAAAGTACTTGAACAAGGCGATAACACAGTTAAATCAAGCCCCACCCTAGCTGCTGTTCAGAAAGAGGATGGAAATGAAGAAAGTCAAACCATTGTGCTATATGGAACCTGTCAAGGTAAGAAGCTCAATTTCCTCATTGACGGAGGAAGCTCATTGAACCTTCTTGATGAAAACCTTGCCAAAGAGCTTCAATGTCCCCTGCAACCTATAGAGCCTATATACCTCACACTCCCTCATGGAAAAAAGATTCAGATTAAGGCTTGGTGCCCACAGTTTTCTTGGGAAATGGGTGGAATTACCTTTTATGCTCTAGTATGGATTCTAGCCTTACATACTTGGGATGCTATTTTAGGGGTAAATTGGCTTAAAAAGTTGGGTGGTGTTCTAATGGATTTTTATAACTCTACTATCAGTTTTCAGCATCAAGGAAATTATATACAACTACAAGGAATGAGGGACAAGGATTATGCTATTGAAAGGGAACAATCCTGCAACTATTTAACCAATGTACAGCCCATATGGATGACACGACTAGTAGAAAGTTATGAGGATGACCTTGTGATAGCCCAAGTCATTGATTTATCGCAGATGGGACCACATGAGTTTGCATTAGAAAAAGGTCTGCTGCAATTCAGGGGCAGGTGTGCATCGGTCATTGGAAGTCAAGGAAACCTAAGAAAAGTGTTTGTTGAGCTACACGAGAAGGGTGTGGGAGGACACTCAGGGGTAAAGGTGATAGACTCCACGACACGCTTGCGTGTGGTGGTCGTCGTCCTGATCGTTTTTTGTAAAGTTGTAAGATGAATTGCTCGCAATGCTTTAAGCCCTCGCCTATATGTAGACGGTAATCTTGGTACAATTGCTCACGTTAGGAAATCTGCGTTGAATGGAACACCAACTACACCTTGACTCCTCGCTTATATTAAAGCGGTAATCTCGGTGCAATTGACGATTGATGCGGTAGAAGACGCCACACACAATTATGAATTGTTGTATGATATGTCGGGTTTGAATCTCACAGAAAAACGATGAACAATTCAGGAGTTCTCCAAAGAACCAAAAGAAGATAATAATCTCACAAGAATTTTTATTAATGAATGAAGTGTCTAATTACAATAGCCATGACCCTCATTTATACTAGTAATAAGAAATCCTAATCCTAAACGAAATAACAAAATAATGGAAATCAAACCCTAATTCTTATAAGGAATAGAATTACTACTAACAAGCAATCTAGAATCAAATCTATCTAAAAGAATACTAATTATAATAGAATTATGAAAAGATCTGAAAATATAGTAATTAATAAAGTAATCCCGCGTCTAATATCTGCCAAAAACGCGTCAATTGATTTTCCCCTGGGGCGCGGCCGTGCTGAAAGTTTGACTCATGCACCGAGGCGTGCTCTGGTGAAAAAGTACAGAGGCGAACTCGCTAATAAGCTGTTGAGTTCGCCGGGGCGAACTCCTTTTTTTTCCAAATCTGTTGAGCGGCACGACCGCGCTGCTTTTGGCTTGGAACACGGCGCGACCACGCTGGTCAAGCTGCGCCGAATCTCGATCCTTTGATTTAGCATGCATGTCTGGATTTGATCCTCTTGACTTGATATCTTCACTTGGACCATATTAATGAACTTGGACTCCAATGCAAACATCCTTGAGTTGATTTCAGTCCAATCCCCTAAGATCATTTGAATTGTCCTTGGAACTCGAGTTGAGTGAATGTCGTTCGATGTGAGTCTGATCAAGATTGTATCAAAGGGCAACCCTTAAAAGAATAGAACAATATTTCTATTGGAAGAGCATGAAGAAAGATGTGACTCAATGGATAGCTGAATGCCTTGTTTGTCAAACTATCAAACATGAAACAGTAAGGTCATTTGGGCTGTTACAACTCCTTCCCATTCCTGAAGCTCTTTGGAAAGATATAGCCATGGACTTCATTAATGGTTTGCCCAACTCTAAGGGATATGATATTATATGGGTAGTAATAGACAGATTTAGTAGATATTCCCATTTCATTCCTCTAGCACAGCCAGTATCAGCCAAAAGTTTAGCACAAGTTTTCTTTGAGCATATTTTCAGGCTACATGGTCTCCCAAATTCTATATCCCTATATTCCTTGTTGAGTTCTGGCAAGCATTGTTCAAAATAGTGGGTACTAGGCTTCATACCAGCACTGCATACCACCCACAAAGTGATGGAAGTATTGAGAGGATTAATCAAATGCTTGGAGCAATATTTGAGGTGTATTTGCAGTCATACTCCCAAACAGTGGAGTTCCTGGCTTCCCATAGCAGAATGGTGGTTTAATACCACGTACCATACGGCATTACAGA
Organism: Panax quinquefolius; assembly: GCA_020205615.1. Taxonomy (NCBI): domain Eukaryota; kingdom Viridiplantae; phylum Streptophyta; class Magnoliopsida; order Apiales; family Araliaceae; genus Panax; species Panax quinquefolius. The sequence goes on along the minus strand of CM035151.1, from coordinate 86,088,695 downwards.
CAGCTCCCTACACGGCTCTTTACGGAATAGACCCCACTCACCTTAGCATTACACCAAATAACCAAACTAAACTGGCAGCAGTGGAGGATATGCTCCTTGACAAACAACAGCAGATTGAGATACTCAAGGAGAATTTGGAGAAGCCCAACTAAGGATAAAATCACATGTTGATCAAGGGAGGACATAAAGGATATTTGAGGTGAATGATTGGATATATTTTAAACTGCAACCTTACCGACAAGGAAGTGTATACCTCAGAAAAAATATGAAGCTAGCTCCCAAGTTTTATGGCCTTTTAAAATATTGGAAAGAATAGGAACATTAGCCTACAAACTGGCGTTGCTTCACAACTCAAAAAGCATCTGGGAGCAGCAAAAACCAATCCTCAGTTACCCTTTATCACAGTTGAAGGGAACGTTGACATAGTTCCATTAAGGATACTTAAAGAAAGGTGGGCGTACAGGAGTAATAGGGTGGTGCATTAATACTTAATCCAATGGAAAGGAAGCAGCATTGAAGAAGCAACTTGGGAAGATGAAGACCTCCTTAAACTGAATTTTCCAAACTTTGCAATTAATCCATGAGGTCATGGAAAGTTTTAAAGGAGGGGAGATTGTTAAGTAGAGCAGTATCTAGAAAGGGTAACATAGTAAATAGCAGAATGTTAGTTTTAGAACGTCTTACAGGCCAGGTGAGTCAGCTAAGGGGTACTTAAGTCTTTTCCTTTAATTTACATTGATCATTGTAATCTCTCTATAAATATGTTGAGCTAGGGTAATATTGGTAGCATGCTTTTGATATGAAATGAATTGAGAGAACTCATTTGAGTCTCCTGTATCTTCTTCCCTAAGTTCTTCTATTTTCTCAGTCCCCATTCTTGCTTTTCTCAGTCTCATACTCTAATCTTTGTCTCCTCAGTCCCTATTCTCTGGTTATGGTTTTGTAGTTGAGTTGAGCTGTTGGAGGCTTGACATAATGCCCTTCAAAAAATTTCTTCAACACAAGACCGTAACAAATTTATTTGTTGGAAAATTCAAAATAGTTATCTTATTTTTTAAGGAACTCTACCGACTTTTCCCATGTTCATGGTCAGTAGAGTCGATGAAATTTTATCAAACTGATCTTTGTCTTTGTTAACAAAGTCCTTCACCTCTCCATCCCTGCTAAATTTCTTTCAATCTGCCATGTTTAAATAAATGGTGTCAAGAAAATTAATCTTTATACTCGTATTTCTTTTAATTTGCAATGGTAGTCTGCTGCTACAGATTCTGATAAAAATAAAAGCTTCAATCCCTATAGCATAATTATCTTAAAATTATTCAGTTTGTTACATTAACATCTCCTGTTTTCTAATTACCTCTCAGCTTCAAACATTTAACCTTGAATATCTTTTATCTTTATTAAATTAAATATTGAAATTGGATTCTCTCTATTGTATTTAGATTTAAGTTCTTTGAGATTATGCAAGTATGAAGGGACCTTGTTGCCTGGTCCAAACAGGGTAAGTAAATTTGGAGCTCCAAATATAGCTGTTTTGCTGGTACAGCCTCAAAATGGTGGCAGGATAAAATTTTGCATGATAAGTAACTTTATTTTGTTCATACAATTAACTTTTCAATCTCAATATGTATGCCTTCTATAATCAATAACAATTGACATCTTCGTCTAGCCTATCAACTATCACCCCAAACATGAAGTTGAATCAAGCTACAGTTACGGCCTTTTGGGAAGAGACAGTCTCTAGAGAAGACAAAGAACCGGGAAGAGTTTCTGGTTGTGAATTTTAAAATTAGAAATTACGCAATGAGTTTAGTCTTTAGTGAAGAAAAAAAACGGGGAAAGATTTTCTGGTTGTGAATTTTGAAAATTAGCAATTACGCTAATGAGTTTCTTAATTCTTACAAAATGTCTCTCATGGTGGAGCATCTGAAAGACAAAGACTTCCAAAAAATATCTATTTTGGGACCTTGGATTTTGCATACCTTTAATGTGGGGCATGAACCTTGTTTTTGTCACAGCTACTATCATCCTCATCATGCAAGATGCTCGTATTTGTTCGTTTGTTGTCTGTAGGAAAATTTTCCTTTAAAAGTAATGTTTTTTTCTGTGTTACTCGGACTCGCCACTTTTTGGTGGAGTACCCGTGTCGTGTCGACACGGGTACGGGTGCGGGATTCGTACGGGATTCGGCCACATAAATCCGGATACGGCTGATTTGGGAAGAAGAGCCGTGAGGAGGAAGAAGAGCCGTGAAGAAGAAGAAGAAGAAGAAGAAGAAGAAGAAGCCGTGAAGAAGAAGAGCGTATAAAGAAGAGAGAGAAATCAGATATATAAAATATCCATGGACAATTACAATTAGATACCTTATAGTTTTTAAAATATTTTAATTTAGTCCCTAAGGTTTTTTGAAAGTTCATATTAGCCCCTGGAAAATTACATATCAGTCCTTATAGTTTTGTTTTTTTTTCATTTCTCCCCCTATTTCTTTATATTTTTACACTTCAGTCCCTAGAGCAAAAAAACTTTGGTGATATAATTTGAAACATTATTGTTAAAAAATCATAACATATCGTATCCATGCACCCGTGTCCAAATTCGGATACATATCCGCGTATCCTCTAGTTTTTGACTTCACGTGTCCGACACCTAAATTGCATCTCCTTTCATCAATTTCACAGGTTTTTTTCTCCTTTCATCAATTTCCTGATACCCCAGTCATAATACATTAGACATATCTAAATTCCATTGCGAGCTGTTTCTTGGTCTCTAAGAATTTCTTTAAAAAATTCAACCATCCTACTTCGTTCCACATTCTAATGGTGTTATTGTATTGATATTTTTTTGGTTTTCGTATTGCTTCTTTTAGCATTTTCATTCCAAAACTTCTGATTGCTTCACTGAAATTATTTTCCACTTAATTCTTGTTTTTATTCAAGTATTTTCTGATTATTTTTAATTACTATTTTAATAAGTATTCTTTGTATTACTTTTATTTCTCTATCGTTTTGTTTTTGGTGGAAGGTTTCTTGATTGTGTTTTTATTAATATCTTCACGTCCTTATCCTGTGTCACATGGTTTGGGTTGCTCCTTATTTTTTAAATATTCATACAGTGTCATCGCTTGTTAATCTATTTATTTTTTAGCTGAGAGAAAAATATTTAGTTACCTTCTTAAATTAGGAGAAAAAGATACAGTAACTACGTTATAGTCTTGTATTTTGTAGATAAACTATTTTCATCATGAACCATTTGTTACTAGAATTTGTAGGACATAAATCTATCTTCATACCTATTTTACCATGTTGCCTGCATTATCCGGTACCCTCTAAGCTTTTCCTTTGATACCAATTTATCTCTTACAGCTCCCTTGATTTAGTAAATTCTTATGTTCCACATCATGTTAAACCTGGCTTAATTTAATATTATCACTAAAAACATTAATAATGCGTTCCCATAAAAATTGATTTGTAATCTTCCTATCCTCTGCCCTAGTAAGAATTACAACTTAAAAAATAAAAAGTTCTTATCCACTTTCATCCTATGTTATTTCTTTATTCATCTTTTCCATTTTGGTAGAGCTTATATCCTGCCTTTCTAATTTTGTACTCGCTCCGTTCCACAAAAAATAGTCTCATTGTCAATTTTGTTTTTCCAACCATTTCTTTTGATGGCAGTGTAAAATTACACGTCCTTAAGTTTAACACCACACTATCATTATCATGTCATTACTACTAAATTAAACACAATATAATTTTAGCGTTAACATGAATAAAAAATGTGGTACAGAGGGAGTAGTTTCTTACTTTTGCTAATATACCCATCTGTTTGGAACTTGAAAAGGCGAGGAAAAGAAACAAGACGGAGATGAAATTTAAAAACTTGTAGGAGCTTAATCAAAAAGAGTCTCCATTACCCTATATTTTACCATTATACTTGATATTAGATTTTTAGGAGACTATTTACTTGTAATATTTTTATTAAGAGCAAATCTTTCAGTTTTAATCTCAAGGCAGCCGGTTCCAACCCCCAAACTTTGGGAGCCAAACGTACCAGTTATATTTTTTAAATTATATTTTTCTTTCCTTTTCATTTCCCTTGTTTCCGAGTTCCTAACATGCGATAGCCTTTCCCCTAAGATTCTTTGATCTACTATCTAAGAACCACATAGGTCACATATTAATGTTCAGGTAGCAAGTAGCTAGGCTGGATCTTTCTATCTTTGACTTGTTTTTCTTGTTCTTGGACAAAGTGGTGAGTGCCAAGTGTTCATTGTTCACTGTAATCTGAATGCAGATATAGTGCATGGGCATTTTGTCACGAAATAGTACTTTCAGTGATCATGTTCATAAGGGATTTAAAGAAAAGATTTAAGATGGCTGTAGTTCCCATACAAAGCCCTTGAAGGCGTTAGGACCTGATCCGTAAAAGAAAGTACTCTAATCACGATATGACTGAATTTGATGATGAAGAATCCTGGTTTTAATGTTTAGATAATTGCGTTCTCTCATTATTACATTCCACAACTTATAACGGATGCATTTTTGTTGAGTAGTCTATTTGGGCATGAGGATACAGTGATTCACATGTTTACTTATTTTAGTGACCAGAGCTACACTTGTGGATTTGAGATTCTGTTTTCTTCAGCTGAGAAGCACAATTTTTGCATTAAATTTCTGGGTGCCGGGTCTCGTGGAAAAACTTGTGGTTTATGCTTAACACGGGTTTAGAGTTCCACTAGTTCCCTTGTTTGAAATTTTCTTTTTGGTTCTCATAGGGTCCTGTACCTTTTCTTAGCATCGAACTAATTTCTGTATAATCATCTCAGCTAAGAAATTTTTTGGCTCCTGTAATTAGCTTCACACTCCTGAAATGAGTAGTTATTGTTATTGTTACATGTAGTTGGATGATGGATCAGATGCTTGCTGTATGACATGTTCAGTTTATGCCTTTGTTGGGGTTTCTGTATCTTTTTCTCTGGTTTCTTGAATGGGCCGGACTAAAATTTTTGTTTTTCTTTTTATATGCTGGAACCTCAGATCAAGATGCACTGACAAATTTTGTTTTTTTTGGTATTCTTGCAGGAAAGAGAACAAGCCCTGAGATCATTCAAAAGTGGTCACACTCCAATTTTAGTCGCCACAGATGTGGCAGCACGTGGTCTTGATATTCCACATGTCGCACATGTGGTCAATTTTGACCTCCCAAATGACATTGATGACTATGTCCACCGTATTGGGCGAACTGGAAGAGCTGGAAAATCAGGGCTTGCTACTGCATTCTTCAATGAGAATAACACGTCAATGGCACGGTCCTTGTCTGAACTAATGCTAGAAGCAAATCAAGAGGTTCCAGCATGGTTGGCTCGTTTTGCAGCCCGAGCCTCATATGGTGTAGGGAAGAACCGCCGTGGCGGGGGAGGTCGATTTGGTGGCCGTGATTTTCGAAGGGAAAACAACCCTTTTAACAGGGGTGGTGCAGACTATTATGGTGGCGGCAACATGAGCAGTGGGTATGGGGCTCCCAGTGGGGGGTATGGTGGAGCATATGGTTCCGGAGTGGCTAGTGCATGGGACTGACATGTCAACTTGGATTTACCACAAAGATTTAACTTTCGTAGGATAAACATTTTTTTTTGATCTTTTTTACTTTTCTCCATTTACAACTGTTTGAAGCCCCTCATTCTGTAGTCTCATAAACTCCTAAATCTTTTCCCTCTAATGGGGCGGGGAAATGTGTGGTATTATTAGTAGGGCGCAGGTTAGATGTGTGTTTGATGCTGGCAGGCTGTAACATATTACTGACATTAGGTTTGAAACCTAGTAGCATTTTTTTCTCTAGTCCCTTTTGTTTTATAATTGTTATCAACATACTTTGATGATTATAGCTTATTGCCTGCGCTTGTCTCAGTATTTTTCTACCGTAGTGTAGTGTTGTTTTTCGGCATTTCATTTTTGTCCTGTGAATACTGTTGCAATCGGCCTCAAAATGAGAGGTTGACTTGGGGCTTGTTTAGTTGCTAGCATTTGGATCTCCAAATGCATTGTGCTATTTTTAGTGCTTTGTGTTTGAGTTTCAAACGCTGTGTTTGTGAATTAAATAACCTGCTTCTAGATGAACACGATCTTAAAGTGGGTTTAAACTCACTAAACGCTCGTGTAATTAATCCGTTTTTCTGACATAGGAAGCTGTCAGAAATTAATCTTTAGTGGAGATTTTTCTTGCTCGTTAATAAAACAAAATTTTACTGTTTTTGGAACCAATTCATCATAGAATCTTCTTTGTAAATCAATAACATTTGACAGAAAAAATAACAAATTTCCACACAAGATTTCAGGGCAGATGGGAAAACGAGAATTCGGTTATCATGTAGTTAATTTTATGATAAGTTGGTCAATTGATACGTAGATAGAGAGATCGTCTTCAGACCTTTGTGTTGATATTGTATTGGTCAATTGATCAAAGTTAATTTCATATTAACCACTCTCGAAAAACGGAGACAGACCTTTATATGTGCAGAATGAATCCAAACATATAAAGCTCCAATTTAGCTGCTACTATTTTAATTGGCTCTTTGACATCTACATATGAGCCAAAGGAGCAAGTACATTTTAAAACTATGGACATCACAACATGGGTTTGGTCTAGTGACTTTAAACTCTTATTTATTTATTTTTAATTTTTTATATAAATAAAATGGCAAATTGTCAAATATCAAAAATGGACCATCACTCAGAGTTTAAGAGATGACTAAAATGAACTAGGATTATTACTTTCATTCCACTAGCCTCCAATAAGAGTCTCATCTTGAAAAATTATCACCCATTTAAAAAATCTTGTAATTTTATTATTTAACTATTCCAGCTTAATTTAAATAGAAATATTAATATTAAATAATAGCAACTTTTTTAGGAAGTTCCATGCATGCATAAATATGAGGGTACTCCAGGGGGAAAAAAGAATTTAAATATAAATGATTTTTCTTATGTATAAAGAGCAAAGAGGACGGCAGAAATATTGATTTATAAAATTGTCATAATCATCTGCCTTTGTTCGGCAATGGGAACCAGTCAATTATCTTTTTTTTTTTTTCTATATGAAAAAGAAAAAGGAAAAATAAAAATAAATAAATGTTCAGCACCTTCCAACCACCATTAATGTGGTTCATTTTTTAGGTTTCTTTCGTTTTCTTTCATAAATTGAAATAAGGAATTAAAGAAATACTGAAATCGAATTAGTTGTTGTTTTCTTTCTTTTATAATTTTATTTTTTTGATGTTTAGTTAAAGGCCGTAAAATGAACCGAACGGTTCGATATCGATTCGTTCTTTCGACTTTTTATAAACGATTATAATTTTTATCAATTTTAAAGATTATATAAATTCTTCAAAAAGTTTAAAATTATAATTTTCTAATCGATTTAAAATTATATTCGCCGATTTAAAATCGTCTGTTGAAACGATATTAAATAAGTCTCAATCAAATCTTATTTCATACTCAATAAATTTTATAAATTAAACATAAATAACTCAATAGAATAAATTCATTTGCCTATGTTTAGTGGCAAAGAGTTGACTAGTAAATGCGATTATGACTAAAGTTTACGAGTACACCACTTTATAGTGTCTTCATTGACTTAATTGTTTTTGTTGTAATAGCCAAATGATAACCTCACCTCAAAAGGTTGTAAATTATGGCATTGATATATAAACGTATCATTTATTTCTTCTGCTTTAAAAATATAAAAGTTATTTAATTTTTGTTAAGATAAGTTAAACTTTGTTGTAATAGTTTTTAAAGCTCAAAAATTCATAAAATAAAAGGATCAATATTCTCTGGGTAGACAATTATAATACTTCTACATTTTATACAAATATATATGCATGAAGAAAAAGATTAACTACAAGAAAAAGACTTATAATGATCGTCTATTAAATCGTCTTTTAAAGTCTTTGTTTGTTTATATCTTATTATCTTAATAATGCTACTTTATTCTTAAGAGGCGTGATGTTGTTTGTTTTTGTTTTTGTTATCTCTACGAATGCCTATTGATCGGTAAAATGGAAAATAAAATCTTAATAATTAAGAGTGCACTCTTAATGAATTTTTTTGATAATTTGTTTTTATATAAATATATTCAACAATATTATGCACTCATTTTTATTAAATTGAATATTTAAAATTATTAAATAAAATTTTACCCTTTAAAATGGTAAAATAGATCATTAAGAGACAACTTACTTTTTAGTTATCATAATAATTTTTAGATTCGAATATATAACCATTCGGATGAAGTTTTATTAAGACATCATAATCATTTAGATCTTAATTAAAGTTTTATCAAACACAACCTTAGTCGCAGATAAGATAATTAATAAATTAAAATGATATACATTCTATTTGACGAAGTTAGATTACATGCACCAACGTAAAAATGTATCCATAAGATAAAATAAATTAAAATAAGACTCTTCTTAATTCTTACATATTCCATATATACACATACGTCGCAATCATAATTCAGCTAAAAATTTCCGTAATGTATAGCATGACTCCTAAATAAATAAACAAGAAGACAAATTTAGAGTAGTTCTAAAGAATAATTTTTTTTATAATTTTAGAATCTTCATAAGTTCTTTTAGATATTTATTTTAAATATTTTTATGAAACTTCAATAGATGTTTCAAAGTATTTATTAATAATTAAATGGTGTGTGAAATTTCAACTTGACATCTAAAATGGGTATTCAATTTTATTTATTTATAATTTATTGGAAAATATTGATAAGAAGACTATAAGAGCATGTTTACTTGGCAAAAAAAAAAAAAAAAAAGCATGTTTGGATTCACATATGTATTTCACTTATTCAGATTCTTTTGATTTCAAAGACTAATAAGGTAACTTTCTCCTTGCTTTTCGCATTTAGCAAAGTGGTTTTATTTCTAAATCTGATATTCTCTATTTTAAAATTTTAAAATTATTTTAAAATTCTATATTTTTATTTTAGAACTATAAAGTGACATAATATTCTTAATTTTTTAATTTTTTTTATCATTTTAATATCACACCATCATATAACTAAATTTTTAATTAATATCGTGGATATATTTGAGAATATAAAATTATTTTTAAAAATCGTCGTTTTACAAATAAGTTTTTAATTTTAGAACAGAGAGTGTAATCAATTATTATATTCTACAAGCAAGGCCCATAAATCTAAACAATTTTTTTATTCACTAACATTTTTAGTTATTTGTCATTCACTTGATCATAAAAGAGAAGGAAAATGAAATGATACTACTAAACACCAAAAATCTTGTCCACTTTATGTTTTGTTGGAGTATTAATTCATAATTACCATAAACAGTCGCGCAATATTTTATTCAGGGTAGTTATTATTTAACTTTTGAAATTAATTAATATAATATCAACACATAACATATTTTTTTCTGAACATAAGATGATATTAATCGATTATTACTTACCATAAATTTAACTTTCTGATAACCAGATCCATTTTATTCATTATTTTAGGGTTATCTATCTAATAAAATATAAATAATTTTGAATTTTTCGCTCACTCTAACAAATTATCCGGATTTCAAATTTATTATTTTAGGGTTATATATATATATATATTGGAACAAATCATCTATACATTTTTTTTAATTTTCTCATCTATCTCTTTCTCTTCTCTCTCCTTCATTAAAAGGGTTTGACACTTTGACCCATTAATAAATGCTAGCTGGTAGCACTGATGAGAAGGATGATACAAGGCCCTTTGTCCTGTGGCAGGAATTGAAATCAAGAAACGTAAATTTGGACATTAAAATTAAAATAAAATATTTAAATTTTATTTATTTATACTATTAAAAAATGTTTAAATTTTTTTAGAAAATTTTTTTAGATTCAATATTAATATTCACATGTAGCTTTTGTTGAAATCAAATTTCAATATTAAAACTCATATAATACTACTAAAAATGTTTAGTTTTTTTTTTAGAAAATTAAATAATATTTACCCTGTAGATAAATATATATATATATGTATATTTATTTCAATGATAATTCAAATTTTCACCGATATTTATTATTTTGACGGTATGATATTATCAATTATCTAAATTTTTATAAATTAAATATATAAGATAAAAGACAATAAAAAAATCTACATATTATTATTATTATATTTTATTACATTTGAACATAAATTGATATAAATCATTTTTTCTAATAATAAATGTAATATTAAGAAATTAGAAGATTTTGAAGACATGGGTCCAGCTATAATCTTCAGTTAAAAGAGTCTATAATCTCTTCAGTCTTCAGAGCGAGACCATCCGTTTTGAAGTTACTGCAGCTCTAACTCCCAAGCACTATTTGTTGCTTCTTTCATCTTTCCATTTTGCAAAAATATTTTCCTTGGGTTTTTGGGTCTGTTGGGTATTTTTGCATTTTTCTTCTTCATTTGAGATCAGATTTAGAACTTGGGTGTTGACGAGCTCTTGATCTAAGTCTCTGAGGCTTATTTTAATCTTGATTTGATTTTGGATGTGCCCAGAAATTTGTATATGAAACTTTACTACTGAGATGGACCAATCTGCTGAACGGTCTCCAAATGTACACAGGGGTTTTCGAGTTCAAGCTCCATTGGTATGTCTATTTTGAATTCTTTTTGACATAGTTCTTTTTATAGAGATACCCAGATGAAATCATTGCTAAATGTGTAATCTTTGTAAGAATTCTTGGTTTGTGCCCGTGTTTTGATGTGATTTTGGAATTATTAAGATGATATTCTTGTTAAACGTGCAGACTTTTTGATATAATTACTGGAATTTTGATGAAGATATGTGCTTATAGAACTAGTAAATTGGCTTCTTGTATTTTTTTTTTCCTTTTTCCTATTTTATTTTTTTCCCAGTTTTCTTGTTAAGTGCTGAGTTCGGCATTTTAGGGGTTCATTTCTGAATTTGAACTGTCTTCACTTTGCTTCCAAACTCAATGCTGGTTTTCTAGTGTAGAGCCTGTGGTATAATTCATAATTAAGTCTTCCATTTAGATCTATTGTTTCTTATTGTGTGCCGTATAGGAATTGTAAAATGAATTTTTACTATTCATTTTGCTCAAGTTGGCAAATTTATTGATAATTTCATATCCTGATATTGGTTCCCTGGAGCAACAATTCTTTATAGTGAATATTAAGGTTCAGCTGCACAATTATAGGAGGTTGTTCTGTTTTCCAGACTTGGGTGTCAAATGGTGCTTATGATTTTCAAGTTCATGTGCTCAGACACATGTATCCTTCAATTTGTTGAGATACTCAGCAATCTTTAACTTTTATCTGTTACAGTAGCTGGTATGAACACAATCTATGATTTATTAAGGTGTTCGGCATTTAAAGTATGCATTAACTTTGATCTTTTAGAGTAGATAGTATGTACAGTTAGACACAATATATAATTTACTAAGATTTTACCTTGGTGGGGGCTAGTTGCACTCCTCATTTTCCCATTCACACCCCATAGTTAAAAAATCTCATTAAAAATCATATGATTCTGAGTACACCCCTTTTTCATATTTTTTCAAAAAAAGCCAAAGACACCCCAAACACAATAAAACTATAAAAACAGAGCAAAAACCCTTTACATGAATTGGGAATTAAGTTTTTACATGAACTAGGCATTAAAACCTAAGCATTCAACAACAAAAGTAAACTAAATAACTAAGAACTTCAGTGGGCATTTTAACTAAACCCTAGGCGAACTAGTCATTTCAAACCAGAGAGACGAAGATAAAGGATGGAACTTACCAGGTCTTTTGGGTACTCTCCATCTCTTCTGGATAATCCATCTCTTCGTCGGTGAAGTCTCCATAGTCTGGATCGACCTGGTAATCCTCGTCATCCATTGATACAATGTGGTGGTAGTGGAGGAGAGAGAGGAAACATAAGCAAGAGAGAAGAATAGTGGGGAAGGAGGGAATGAGGTGTTTATTAGCCTAGGGTTTTTTGGTGAACCATGTGGTGTGAATGGGAAAGTAAGGGGTGCAACTAGCCCCCACCTTTACCTTTTTAGAGTTGTTTGTATGGACACGATCTATGATTTATTAAGGTGTTTACTTTTTACAATAGGCATACCATATCTTGTTAATAGATTACAGTATTACACGCAAAGTAACCTACCTGATTCATGCTCATCTCAAATTTCACAAGTAACGGATGATAATGAGACACAAATCTAATCTAACTGCCCAATTTTGAAGTTGTTCCTGTAACAGTGTTCCCATTTCATACAAAACTTTTGGTAGCTCAAGCTTTGATATTTTCTTTAGCACCGTCGTAGCTTTTTTATTCATGTAGAACTGTTTAATTAATCAAATGCAGTTTTGTGGATTGAATCCAATTTCTTGCGCAGTATAACATGGAAACGTACTCCTTGCCATTTTCATTCACCTTATCTTTAACAATTTTTTGGCTTTTTACAGAAGACTGTTATATAGGGACCTCTAAAATACCGAGAAGCAACTTTCCTATTTATGTTCCTTGTTCAACCCCCTCTATCCTATAGGGAAAAGATAAGGTAATAGAAAAATAATAGTATATTAGAAAAAGGGAAAGTGAGAGTGATGGTAATGATAAATTGGAGAGCGTTTTTCAATCCATAGGTTTGATGCTAAGCACAGATTAATTAACTATGTTTTTGCATTCATATGATATACCATAGTTTTTCAATATACCTTTACCTACTGTAACCCACTACCAGTTCAGTAAAACTAAACTAGAGTGCAATCTATTGCTTTCTTTTAAGTGTAAGGATTGACTTGCTTATGTAGTAACTACTGGTAAGTTTTGAAACTCAAGGAAATAGCATGCCTGGCGAAGCCATACGGAATGGACATGGATTTCCTCAGTAGTTTTACAAGTAAATGGGTGGAGCAGTAGGATCCCTTCATGTTTTCTGCTTGGGAAATAGTTTCCTCGGCCCTTTCTAATACTTTTATGATCATTTATCCTTTTTGTCAATCTTTTGATAATAAATCTTTTAAGTAAGGATTCTTTTGTAGGTCAGCGAATTCCTAGATCCTAACTATTGTTCACATCGAGATTTGTGAATTCTTATAGGTGATTATTCTGTAGTTCTATTTAATGATAAAAATTTGAAAAACATTACTAATACTATATACTATACTACTTAATATAATGTTTTATATACTAATATTATTAATTATATATGAAATTAGTATAAGAATTTGTTAGTATTATTTACGAAATTCTTCGATTGTATTAGTAGATAAATTTTTTTCATTTCTTGAATTATTAACATTTTATCATGAATTAAAATTTATTTTAACATGTGAATGTGTGTCGAATCCCCAAAGTCCAATTTTTGAGATTTGCCAAAATGCTGAATCCATGTGTGGTGAACTCAAATCTTGGTTCTTCACAAACCTTTCTCTCATATGCAGCCGCTTATGTAAGTACTCCTGACCGACAATCCAGAGAATCTTTTGTTACCAGAATCGGCTTTAGAAAACCTTTTTTTTTTTTGCTTCCCATTCCTCATATAAGAGAAAGCAATACATCTCATAATATAGTCCGACTCCCTCTTATTACGAAGCCAACTTCATATAAATAAACCTTAGAAAGATCTTGAAAATTTCCTTGTAGTAGGGGACTCAAAAAAGTAGGATTGAAGTTTAAACGGCTAAAACTCGTGTGCAAATGTATATGTATTTGCTCATTTATGTGTGAACATTTGTATAAGAGTGATAGTGTTTACACTGATTTGAAACTTAAAGTAAATACAAGACGGCAACTGTGAACAATATGTGAGCATAAGCGAAGAGATTAAGTAATTCAACTAACTGTTTTAGCCCATCATCAATAAAACGTGTGAGTGACTTTAGTCCTTCTATTAAACGTGCTCATAAAGGATGCCACTTTAATAGCAGTATAGATCCCCAAAAAATTAATTTGGTAATCGTCTTTTGGTCCATTAATGTCTGTGTAGAATGATAGTGGTTTGTTGCTCTGCCCTTTGTTTGTTTACAAGTGGACTCATCTTAAATCGACTTCAGTGCAAGTCTGGACTCCCTAAATTTCTACTATGTCTGATATATGGATTATTTTTCAGTTAGTGTTATAACAAGCTGATAAATTACTCTTCCTCTCTCTACCCCCATTCTAGTCTTTTATTTTTAAATAACAATTGTTCTTATGCACTAAGGGGTGTTTTTTGTTTGAATGAATTTGAATAGGTGAATCGGTCACCCATTTAACCATTTAGGGTTTGTTTGAATTTAAAATCATTTTTGGACCAGAATGGGATGAATGATTGCTTGAATGAAATATTTTATATTTAAATTTTTTACAATATTAACTATTATATTAAGTAATATTGAATAAATTTACATTTTGAATTTTTTCAGGGGTAAAATAGTAAAAATATGTTATTCAAACTTATCAAACAATTTTTTCATTCATTATTCTATTCAAGACAAACATTCAGTATTTCATTCGGTTTTATCAACACCTCCTAAGATACCATTATTTCAACACAATACAAACATCTTTCACATGAACAGATATTAAGGAATAAAGGAGTAATTTAGAGCCTGTTGCCTTTCCTCATTAAATGAGAATTTCCCTTAAAGAAATTCCACTTGTTATTACCAGCTAGAGCTGAAGGATGATGTAATGCTAGATGAGTTATTGAGTTATCATCCCTCTGGCACTAAATCGTAATCTTATATTTATTTGTTTTCTTTTAGCTATTACATTTTCAATGTTCAAATCTTTATTTTTTCGACTTGCTAACATAGAAGTTTTGGCAGGTTGATTCTGTTTCATGCTATTGCAAAGTAGATGCTGGCTTAAAAACTGTTGCAGGGGCAAGGAAATTTGTCCCGGGGTCAAAACTTTGCATCCAGCCTGATATTAATCCTCATGCACACAAGACAAAAAACTCCCGCAGAGAGAGGAACAGATATCAGCCACCCCTACTGCCAGGCCTTCCTGATGATCTTGCTATTGCTTGTCTGATTCGAGTCCCTCGCGTTGAACATAACAAGCTCCGTCTTGTTTGCAAGAGATGGAATAGGCTTCTGGCTGGTAACTTTTTTTACTCTCTTAGGAAGAGTCTTGGAATGGCAGAAGAGTGGGTTTATGTTATCAAAAGGGACCGTGAGGGGAGGATTTCGTGGCACGCTTTTGACCCTACCTACCAGCTGTGGCAGCCATTGCCACCTGTTCCAGTAGAGTACAGTGAAGCCCTTGGATTTGGCTGTGCTGTTCTAAGTGGTTGCCACCTGTACTTATTTGGAGGAAAAGATCCTATCAAGGGCTCAGTGAGACGGGTCATTTTCTACAGTGCTCGGACAAATAAATGGCATAGGGCTCCAGATATGCTTCGGAAAAGACATTTCTTTGGCTCTTGTGTCATAAATAACTGCCTTTATGTGGCTGGTGGAGAATGTGAAGGAATTCAGAGGACTCTCCGTTCTGCTGAAGTATATGACCCGAACAGAAATCGTTGGAGCTTTGTTGCGGATATGAGCACAGCAATGGTCCCCTTTATTGGGGTTGTTTATAATGGGAAGTGGTTCCTAAAAGGACTTGGGTCCCACCGGGAGGTCCTTAGTGAAGCATATATCCCAGAAACTAATACATGGACCCCAATCAGTGATGGGATGGTTGCTGGCTGGCGCAACCCCAGCATCTCTATGAATGGGAAGCTCTATGCATTGGATTGTCGTGATGGGTGCAAGCTTAGGGTTTACTGATGAGGCTGCAAACTGTTGGAGAAGATTTATCGACAGTAAGCTCCATCTGGGTGGCTCTCGTGCTCTTGAGGCTGCTGCTCTTGTTCCTCTTAATGGGAAGCTTTGCATTATCCGTAACAACATGAGCATCAGTTTGGTTGATGTATCAAGTCCTGATAAACGTGTCGAGAGTAATCCTCAGCTTTGGGAAAATATTGCTGGAAAAGGTCACTTCAGGACCCTCTTCACAAATATATGGTCCAGTATAGCTGGTCGGAGTGGACCAAAGAGTCATATTGTACATTGTCAGGTGCTGCAAGCATGATGACTGCAAGTTTTACAACATATTCTTGTCATATGAATTGCTTCACCTTCTTCAACCTGTCATGGCACTGTTGTTTCATACTACAAAAGCTGCGAACCTTCTGCACTATATGGCTCCATAGTTCTCTTTTTTCCTTCATGTCGTTTGTACTTCTTTGGAGGTTGAATTGGCAGGCATCTGCTTCAAGAGTTGCAAAACTGTTACTAAAGAAGGTTTAGCTTATGGCTGGACTTGAAGAAAATGAAGTGGCAAGTAGAAATGAGTCTTCCTCGAGGAATAAAAATGGAAAAGGTTATTGCAGTGAGCTTTATTGGCAGCATTTTTAGAAAAGTTCAACATGGAAATTATTGTCATTTTCGACTCCAGGTAGTAGACATGTACAAGGGTGAGGGAGAGATATTGTTGATTTCGGCAAAATAGTTATCACGAGCTATTTCTTCACGTTCATGAAGAGGAGCGGCTACTTTTAAACGTGTAAATCCCTATCATTTGGATCTGCAGCGGTATGCATCTCTGCCTTTTCTTAGTAGGATATAATGTTGAAGAAGGTTTGTGAATATACATGGACTACTAGATATAACATATATTAGATTACATTTTTGTGGGATGGATATGATAAAATTGCTAATTTTTTTTACCTTGCTATTCTATTGTTGGTAATATAGATTAATCATAAGGGGCAAGAGACTCTTGAGGAATCATTGGAATTGGTCTTGTTCAGGCCAAATATCATTTTGTTGTTTGGCAACTGGTTTTCTGCTTTTCTTTGTAAAACTTGGATACTGTTAGAAATTAGTCGGTCTTATCTTCAGCTTTCTCAATTTTAAAATTTTATTTTGATCTGGAAACTGTAGCCTAAGTCCTAACATCTAAAGCGGGAAGGAAATCTACAATATGTTCTACAAGGTCACATTCTGTTTGGATTCCAACTAACGTGGACACGGTAAATTTGAACAGTAATATATGGGTTCATTCCTTACGAAAAAATAAAACAGTAATATGTGGATCCCTTTTTACACATTTATATATTGATTTGAATTTGTCGTCATATATGGTAATACTCTTATGTATGACTGTGTAAATAGGACTGGTATAAAGTTACTTTTGCAACTGTAGGACAAAATATTACGTAAGATTGAGCTACATGCATACTTGTTATTGTAATCACATTTAAGCAATGTTTGGCGATTAGGAATTGGAATTAAAATTTGAAACTTGATATTGAGTTGCCAAACATAGCGTCAGGTTCCCCATCTTAGCTTATCATTTCCTAAAAACGCTTGATATTGAGTTGCCAAACACAACATCAGGCTCCTCGGCTTATCATTTCCTGAAAACGTTTGAATGACTCCTCCCGCTGAAAGCTGCAACTGCTTTCGAAAGTTCTTGATGAAATCTTCAGCCAGTTTGTTTACGTCTTTTTTCTCATCTGGCAAAGTAAATTGCCTCATCATCCTCCTCTTCTCCCCACAGTTGTTCGTTTCTTTCTTTCTGCAGCTACCGCAAGAAAAACCCTCTTGATCGCGGTCCATTACAACTCCACAGCTGTTTCAGGGTTAGATATGGAGAGTTTGATGAGAGATTCTTGTCTTGGTGATGGCTGCATTATATGGGAATGTTATATTTATAGTAGAAAGTGAAACTGGGAGGGCATGAGTATGGCCAAAAATAAAACAACAGGAATTTGCAGGGGCTAGTAAGGCCAGAAAGAAAAGGTTAACAAAATTCATTATTTTATTGTCAACTTTTGTATTAATTATTGCCTTGTTGACATCTTTAAAACATGTTTAATGATAAAAGTAACACAAAATTAGAAAAATGTAGCACCTACAAATATTATAAAAATATTAGTAATAAAGATGACACCTTAAAAGCTCAAATGGAGTTGAAAGGTGGAACCTTATTTTGTTTTGCTTAGTTTGGTACAAGGAAGAAGGGTGTGGAAAGGTGAAAGGGGAGACTTTCCAAAAAGAGGGATTGCCTAAAATATTGGAACCTTCTTTTTTACCTCTTATGCTAAGAAGTTTGGATTGGAGTAATGAAGGTGGGAATGAAATGACTCATTCTTATGGAATAAAAAAATTATATTTAGTTGCGATTGGAATGGATTGAATCATTTCTTATTTTCCCAAATTTATGAATTTTATTCCTCGGAAAAGTGTAGAATAACTCATTCAATTCAGAATAGAATGAATGAATTTCCACCTCTATTCCATTCCTTCAATCCAAACGTAACATATTGTTTGGTATAACTGGAGCACAATAGTCTCTATGTTAAGGGCTTTTCATTCTAAATATTGTGTTTTACAGAGAAATTAGACAAATAATAGCAGGACCAAAGCTAATGAAAAGATTGCATCATCATAATAAATTAACAAGAATCTCAAATTCTAAAAATGACAAGAATTTTTCCTAAAGCCAAGAATATTATGGCAAGAACAACAGATAATCGTGTGACAGAAGTCGAAACGCGCCCCTTGTCTTTCCTCAACATCATACCTTCAATGATCGGATAACTTAGCAATACGACGAAAGCTGTGAGAAAAATTTGAACAAACATCTCATCGCAGCTTCTTGCAAGAATTGTTTTCGCAACTCCTCCAACTAACGAAACCAAATTTAGGATGACTAAAGTACATAGCGGAGTAAGTAACTTAGTCGATGCTTGAAAATCAAATATGCCTGTTTGGTATCGCTTGAATTGTTCATCATCCACAGCCTTGTTCGTGGGTAGAAAGCTGGCTTCTCGCATACCCATTTTCTCCATAATCGCGTTCAAGCTTCCATAAAAATGACACGTCACAGACTTTATCATCCACATCCTTTGTTCATTCCTCCATGAACGGAATGAACCTCCGGTAGAGAAAATCTCGTGTGTGTTTAAATTGTGATGAGAGGAATATTAATGATAATACGACGAAAAATGAACTTGAAACCTGCAAAAGAAAGAGATCAACAATATTAAATCTTTTTTTTCTCCCAAAATTAATTATATTCTAAGGCTTATAAGGGGAGTACTATTTCTACATGTGTTTTTTTTATATTTCCACGTTATTCTTTCTCACTTTAAGTGACCATTTTATACTCATACGAGAGATGATTATGACCAGGGGCGAAGCTACATGTATGACTACACTGATTTATATATTTATATATATATATATATATATATATGTAATTTTTTGTGGGTGTAATTTAATAATTTGACCTTCGCCACCGATTATGTTACATGTCATTAAAAAAAAGAATAATTTTGTCTATGACATACACTTCATGATCCTAAACCTCTCTCTCGTGTATACAATGTTCGAAAAAGCTAAAATCGGTACGAGGCGTTTTTCTCTGGGCTATGCGAGGCGTAAGCCTTGAGGCGGAGCGAGGCGGAAGCCTTGATTTAAAGACATAAAAGTCCCCAAAAATTATGAAAAATACTAATAAAATCATAAAATAATTCATCATTACAATTAAGGTCATAGGAGACATAAATAACCAACGTCATAGTAATGTATCATTACAAAACATCAAAACAACATAATATCATCAAGTACTTATATAGTGATCATCCATCACTATGTAAGTAATGTATCATTTGTATCTAGCGGCTTGAATAATGGATCAAATCCTAGATCATCATCCCCATCACCATCATCACTATCATCACTAAGAGGATCCTCCATGGAATCATCATCGTATCTAATTGCTCATTATCCTCCTCATTGTCGATTGCTAAGATCCTCAAACTCGTGTTCTTCATCAACCAATTGCAATCCCTTCCCTTTATCTATAAATAAACAAGTGAATATATATTTAATCGAAATGAATATATTTTTTTTAAAGAACACTTTAAAGGCAACTTAAGTAATGACACTAACCTTTTGACATAGTTTTTGATGGCAAAGTGTTTCCCTTTCTTTTTGACTTCCTTGTTTACTACTTGTTCCCCGAGTCCTCGCCTCCAAGTGTAATCTCCTCGCCTCTTCTCCCCCAACCTGTCTTCTCATTCCCACGAGTCCTTTCACCCTCCTCCATATCATCATTCCCGTAAGTCATCCCGATATATTTTCATCATTTCCCCATGATCCACTCACTATCGGATGGCACATTTTCAACAACCAATGGATCTTCTTCTTCGTTAATGCCTTTTTCTTGAGATCTTAGATCTTTTAATTTTTTATTGTACATAATGTAAACGATGAGTTAAGTCCGGATGCGTAAAGTCGATTCCTTCTCTTTGTATGTATCTATATTACAAGTAATTTAGCATTAGTGACAATGTCGATCTCATAAAATCTTAATAAATGATTTATATGATTATATCTAATAAATACATTCGAAAGTACTCCAATTACGCTCACACCTCAAGATGAGCAAGTTAAACTCGTAATCTTCACTTGCAAAGTTTCTTAATTACGAGCTTCATCTCCATATGCGATCCACCAATCACCGGATCAATATTAAAACATATGTCAATCTTATCGGTACACGTTTAATCAAAATGAAAGCATAACCAGACATTAATCAATCTGTGATTTACAGGAGCACGCTTTCTTACGTGTTTACGCATTTGTGTAGCCAAATAACCTTTGCCTCAATCTAATGCATCCAATTGCAAATCGACTTTCTCTTTTCCACAAAGATTAGGAATAAGCTTGTCCATACATGAGTACAATCCCACTTTAACTTCCGTTGATTGCATAGAAATTATCTTCATATTGAAACTGAGGATTCAAATAATATGCAGCAGCGTGCAAATGCCGATGTAACTGATTATCCCACTTAGCATCTATTATGCTCCATATCTCTTTATAGGCCCCCTCCTCATTATCCAGATTTTTTGCAATCTCTTCTTTTGCATTGTCTATGGCACCATATAAAAATCCCATTCCCGGCACCTTCTCTGAATCTGCCATCCTCAATACACCTACTAGAGGTTTTGTGGTCTTAATTGCATATCCCACACTACCCCAAAAAGTCCTATCACTCAGTATGATTTTTCTCGCCTCCTTTCCTTCAGGTTTTTTTGCCCAAGCACAATTTGCCCACTCCCTAGATGTAAACATAGCCTCCAAAGGCTGTCTCAAACTATGCATACTCTGCAAAGTTAAATAAGCAGTGGCAAATCTAGTGGCAGCTGGCCGAACAAGGTCTTTATTAGTGTTTGCCCTCATCAATGCCAAGACCCATCCATGATTATATATGAAGTTGCTTACCTACATAATGAATAAAAATAATAATAATTCAAGTATTCATTGAATAAAAAAATTAGATCCAAATAATAATAATAGTAGTTACCTTCTTTGCCTTTGTCAAAGCATTTTTATGTTGAGGCAACTCTCCAAGCTTCTCAAGCATCAAATCAATGCAATGCGCGGCACACGGTGTCCACCACATACGTGGCCTCTTTTCCATTAACATCCTTCCCGCCGCCTTATAATTTGATGCATTGTCCGTGACTACTTGAATGACAAGGTCTTCTCCCACTTCCTCAACAACCTCATCTAGTAGTTTAAACATCAAAGTAGCATCTTTAATTGCATCAGATGCATCAACAGATTTTAAAATCTACGCCCATGGGGGTTGTTTACAAGAAAATTTATTAGCTGTCTTCCCCTAATATCTTTCCAACCATCCGACAAGATTGACACCCCCGTATGTGCCCAAGTCTTTTTGACCTCCTCAACAAAGGCCTTTGTAGTCTTCTCTTCCTCCTTCAATATCCAAGAGCTAAGCTCGTATGGGGTAGGGGGTTTCAATGCACGACCATAGTTCCCAATAGATCGACACATATTTATAAATGAAGGACTATCAAGAATATCAAGGGAATCCGTTTTCAAAGAAGAATCGACCTATAAATGCATTACGAGCCTCCTTTGAAAATACTTGCCCTTCAGTAGTAACATCGTCATCACCAAAGATCAACATCCACAACAAATTTGTCCATGGGTCCCCGAACTCCCTCTCTGGGAGGCACTACCCACGCTTGAACCTCCCATTCCCAAGGATGGATGACTACCATAATAAGACCCACTTTGTATTTTTTCAGCTTCATCTCTTTGTCTTTCCTCCTTGGAGTCTAAATTTTTCTTCATATATGAAGCAATCTCTTTCTTCACTTCGCTTAGTACTTTTTTGCAAGCCTCGACGTTACTATGATTTCCCACAAGATGATTTTTTTAATCTTGTAATCCCTCATTTGCAAATTTTCTTACAAAAATTGCATTCCACATATAAATGAGCTTTATTAACTCCAGGGACTACGGTGCCATATTTCCATGCATGATCTTTCTTACCCATAATCTTAATTCACTGTAATAATAAAAGCAATTGTTATTGACAGTCTAAAAAATCACTATAAGTCTATAATTGTAAACTATAATTGTTATACACTGTAAACTATAATTGTTATACACTATAATTGTAAACTATAAATTCTATAATTACTAATACAGAACTCAGTTGCTACAATTAAAACTAAAACAATTAAAACTAACACGAACTCAACAAGCTATAGCTCTCAAGAAAGAACCTCAAGAAAGAACTCGGTCTACTCATTACTCGGGCCGGCGTCTCTATTTCTGAAGAAAGACGAGAGGAGAAGAGGAACTCAGACCCTCGATCGAAGGAGAACTGTCAGTCGATACAAGAAAGAGACGAACTGTCAGTCGCGAGGAGAAGGACAACTGTCAGACGCGAGGAGAAGATGCACTGTCAGTCGCGACTCGCGAGGAGAACTCAGACCCTCGATCGAAGGAGAAGGAGAAGTCTCGCGAAGCAGAAGCCCAGAAGTAGAAGTCTCGCGACTCTCGATCGAAGGAGAAGAAGAAGCCCAGGCAATCTCGCGTTCAATAAGGTAAGTTCTGAAAAGTCGATCTGATATTAGGTCTTTTTTTATGCGAAAACAAGGCGTACGCCTCGCGACGCCTCAAGGCGCGACGCCACGAGGCGCAGGCTTCGGCAGATAATGGCGTGTTTTCTGCTTAGTCCAGATAAGGCGGAAGCCTCGCAATCCTTTTCAGTTGCCTCGCTACGAGGCGCGCCTCGAGGCGTACGCCTCGAGCGCTATTTCGAACATTGCATGTATACACTATCAGTATAGTGAAACATTTTTAAGAGACGAAAGAAAATTATTAATAGAAATAAAGGTATTAATTAATTAATTTTTTGTTTAATTTGGCTTACCTTTGGGTACAAAGGAATGCCATTGAGTAGATAGAGTTGGATAGTAGCATAGCATAGCACCATAGTGGGAAGAAATAGAAGGGGAATGTATGAAGCTCTGCATAACACATGGCCTCAAGAATAGGCATTCTATGTGCATAAATAAGAGGATTGAACCTTGAAATGGCAACTTCCACTAAGCCTGCACTCCATCGGGTGCCTTGAACCAACACATCATTAAGATTTGTGGTGCCGGCTCCCAAGAAGGCTGCTCTTGGTGGATCAAAATAGACTGAACTCCACCCTTTGCAGTGCAAATGGAAACTTGTAAAAACATCTTCTGCCACGGAAAAGTATCGGAAACCTACCTGTAATTAAACAAAGGGATCGGATAACATAACCTCTTTGTTATGCACATACTTTATTTACTCCTTTTTATATAAAACCTATATAGCCAGCTAGCTTCTTAATTTTATGTTGCTTAATTATATATGAACATATGTTTAATTATATATATATATATATATATATATATATATATATATATATATATATATATATATATATATATATCCACCATTGTTGTTGAACTTGCCTCTTTGCCCCATTTTGTGTCAACCTCAGTAAGCACAAGAGGCCACAAGTTTGGCCTCTTCTAGCAATGCACTGGTGAAGTTCCCATAATCATCACTAGGGTTGTAGTTCCGGCGAAGGGATTTGATGAACTCATTAGATCTACCAAAATTATGTTTAAATTCCTTGAGCTCCATATCTGATAAATGTCGACAAAATTAGTTAAAAAATGAAGAAGTAAAATGGGAAAAATAAAATAGAATATATATATATATATATATATATATATATATATATATATTCAGAATTAAATTGATTCGTTATCGAATCGGTTATTATGACAGGACAGTATGGACCGTCAGTAAATATATATATAATATAATATATATATATATATATATATATATATATATATATATATATATATATACCATGTTGTGTGGAAGTTCCATAGAGTGTTTCCCTCTTTAAATAATAGCATGTACCGGATATAGGTGGTCCCTTGAGCCCATCCATACCTGGCCATGATACCTGAAAACATAATTATTGACAATCAACAAATATTAATGAAAAACATTAATGATCTCAACAATTTGTGCATATAATTATAAATTAAAGTTTCATGCACCATCAGTGTATAGACATGTGTAGATCATTGACACCTCATTAATGAAAACGGTTGGATATCATTATCCTTATTTCAATTATGTGTCATCATTTTAACTCTATAATTATTATAAAAAATGGTTTATTAATATTAAGAGTAATGATAGGGACACCAATTATATACAAAAAATTTTGCACACATAATATAAAAAAATAAAATAAAATAAGAAGCGGGACCTACAATTGAATGTTTTGTACATTTTCGTTAGTAAACAATATATGAAGGGCCCTCTTAGCATGTGCCCTAGGGCACATGCTAAGTATGGAACTCAAGTGTTGAGCACGAATTTAAGGGATGAGACCTATTAAAATATAATTTTTAATGTATATAGCTCCACTAAAATATTATTTTAATTATATTTTAGTGGGCCCCATCACTTGAATTCAGTGCCCAACAATTAATTTCCGTGCTTAACACGTGCTCGATGTAAGGGCACATGTTAAGAAAACCATATATGAATTGAGTATACTGTGGGTGCACAACTTTTTTATGTGCAATTGGTAGACATAGCATGCATTATTCTAATATTAACCCATATAAATTAATTTATATGGATTACCTTATAACAGGATCTTAACTGACTATCATAGATGTCAGTCTTACTGATGTTGTGGAATTTTTGTGGAAATTGGACAAGAAACAGTGAGGAAGATATCTCGGGGTCAAGAAAGAAACACATCGATTCTCGTGCTGAATTTGGATCATTGCAATACATGTCGCAGTCCAGCCCTAGAATGTAGGGTGCATTGCTTATCATGCTTGAAACTCGCAACTACAATAATATATATTAATGGATATATATATATACACATACAAAGGGAAAACAAATTCGTAAGTTATGAGATGTAAAATTAGTCCATTTAGAGAGAGAGAGAGAGATGTTACAACTTACAAGGACATTGAGAGCTCCAGCTTTAAAATGATGAGGATGAGGTGATCTTTTTTCACGTGAAATATACACAAGGAAAGGCATCCCGGTTTGCTCAGAAGATTCGTCTTGTATCACCTGAAAAGAAGAGAAATTAATCATGAGAAAACAATCACGAGCATGCAGAATACATATGTTTTTAGAGTCCTTCTATATCTTTCAAAGAGTACGTACCCTTAGATGATACAACTCGATAAAAAGAATTAAGTGCCAAGACTGCAACTGGAAAATTCACCTCCCCTATTAGGGAATATATATATATATATATATATATATATATAAGTAATTAATGATATTGGTTCATAATATAACTTTGAAATGATTGACCTACATTCACATTATTATTGTTAATAAAAACGACGGATTATGTTCGCTACTAATAATAGCGGATGACGCTTTAAATAATATTGTCGTCCACTACTATACTATTAGTAGTGTACGTGTTCTAAATGTAACTCAGTCTCAAATAATCAAATGAATTGACAAAATAGACAGGTTGAGCTAGCTCATGATCATGATCCTAATTAAAACTCGTATGTACGTCCGTACATAGTTAAAATATCAAATCAGATATTGTTGGTCTTACCTCAATAATAGAAGAACGGTCACCATTAAGTATGGCCACTTCATTTTCCTTAATTCTCATCACTCTCTCCAAGAACTCCTCATATTTCCCCTGCACCATTAATTAATTAATTAGCAACCCATTTCACATGTACAATTATATAGTATAATTTTGTAATTCATGCATATAATTACTTTTGGATAATTAGCTGACTATTATAGAACTGACTGACAACTTGAAAGAATGGTCTATGAAAATTTCAGTTTCTTAAATTTAATTGTGTGTCCCAACCTTGACAATATTTTTCTCAGCTACAAAATCATTGCTATCCACATCAATATTATCATCATCATTTGCCTCCGAAAAATAAGCCTTAGGACAAATAGTCTTAATTCCAAATTTCCGACAAAAGGGTATCCACCACTTGGCAAATCTCCAAGCCTCCATTATCCCTCTTAAAGTCACCGGAGAACCCGCATCATCCGATAGATACACGTGGAGCTTATCAGGGGATAATCCAACGCCATGGCGGATATAACCGTGTTCATCACTCCCACAGTTGGCTCCTTAATGGGATCCGACGTGCATATAAACACGTCGATGGCCGGAAGTTCTTTATTTTCCGGCAGTCTCTCCGGGAAGACCTGCCGGGAAACGGGTCTCCATCGATAAGCTTGGTTGAGCAGCCAAATAAAAGATAGTGCGAGTTCAGAAGCAAAAAGAAGAACATGTGGTAATATTGGTGTAGTGTTGTTAGTACTAATTCTTATGCTTTGGGAAATAAAGGAAACCCTATAATAAATTAGGAATAATATTGCTATGAAATGGAGGAGAGTATGGAATCTGTTGATTATTAGAGATTTTTTCTGCACTTGGCATGAATGAAGAGGAAGAGTTTTATAATCCATTGCCTCACTCATTTTTGAGTTGTGCTTTATTGGTTTTAAGGCTCTTTCTATATATAGTAGGATAAGTTTGTATATGACCTCTCATTTCATGCGTGGCTATTATATAATAATCAAGATATTAAGATCATCAATATCTGATACACACGTTGCAACTGTATAATGCATGCATTATGATAAGATTTCGTTGAATTAAGAATTTTACTTGGAAGTAATATGTACAATATCTGATACACACGATGCAACTGTATAATGCATGCATTATGTTATGATTTCGTTGAATTAAAAATTTTACTTAGAAGTAATGCATTATGTTAAGATTTCGTTGAATTATGAATTTTAAGAATTGAAAAATAGTTAGTTTATTATTTATTCACATTAATGTATTTCTTCCGTTCTAAAATTTAAGATATATTTGTAAAACAAATATTTTTAATTAAGATAATTTTATGTTCTCAAATATAACCTTAATATTAATTAGAAATTTAATTATGGTAGTGTGATATTGAAAATAATAGTAAAAAAAGTAATGATAAATTAAAAATATAATATCACACTTTATAGTTCTAAATAAAATATATTTTTAATTTAGAAGGGTCTAAAAATGTAGAAAGATCGAATATATGGTAATATGAGATTCCACAAGTACTTTTTAACAAGAATATTTTTTACAACAGTTGTAATGGCTCTCCAAAAGTCTCTAGTTACATCAATAATGCAAATAGTGGGACAAATTTGGTCCATAAGATTAAAATCCATTTGAATTGGTCCAATATATATTTACCTAATTGGTCTAGGAGTACTTTACTAGGCAGCCAAATTTGAATTTAGAATTCAAGTAGGAGAAGCAACATTGGCAGGTACCAAACTCGAATAAATTTAGAATTTTTTCTGCACTCTTTTTCTATTTTATTTTTATTAATTTATGTGAAAAATTTACTTGAGATATTTTTTTGAGGACGGAGAGAGTATTATTTTATGGATAATGTTGAGAGTCTCAATTTTTTTATCTTAAATGATGGGTTATTGAATAAGGGGCTGTTTGTTTAGAATTTAATGAATCTGAATGGCTGAATCGATAAGTGGCTGAATCATTAAGTGCGTTTGTTTTAAAAAAAAATTGTCTGAATGGTTGAATCAGTCAGATACGTTGGCTGAATGGTTAAGTCTGAATTTTTGGTCTGAATGGCTGAATGGTTGGCTGAATGAAGTAAAAAAAATTAAAAATAATAATAAAAATAATAATAAAATATTAACTATTATATTATGTAATATTAAATAAATTTACAACAACTTTGAATTTTTTCAGAGTGGTAAAATATTAAAAATATGTCATTCAGATCTTTAAGATATGTCAGTTATCAAACAGTTTTTTTCATTCAGATTCAGCTCATTCAGATTCAGATTCAGATTCAGCTCATTCAGATTCAGATTCAGATTCATTCAATTTTTATCAAACACCCCATAAGTTAAAGAGAATTGATATTTTCACATGAAATTTTGATATTTTTACATGATCCCTCTCACATGGACTCACATGAATCCCTCCATGTGAGTGAAATTCATGTGAAAATATCATTTTTGCATGCATAAATATCAATTCCTAAGATAAAATGTACTTTATGGTATAGCCAATCAGAAATGATTTATCCGGCATTAGAGACATTTAAAACAAAATTTTGAAACCTCTAGAATAATTCTTAGGTCATGTTTGTTTGTAAAGATTATAATCTCAATAGTATTAATCTTAGGATTAAATAGTCCTAACCACGTGTTTGTTTTTTATAATATTATTCATAGAATAACTTAAAATAATCTCATGTTATGTTTTTTTTCCAGGATTAATTAAAGTATTGGATTAAAAAATATCACTTGGACTATTATATACTCTTACCAATATATAATAACATATTTTAAACTTATATATATATATATATATATATATATATTCTTATATTATATATACACCCCCATCCCAAAAAATAATATTTACTGATTATGTATATATTCCCACTCTGTACGCACTCCCCACCCATCCCCAACCCCCAAAAATATTATTTACTTGATTATGTATGCACTCCCATCTCGTCCACTCCCCACTCACCCACCCACCAAAAATTATATTTTTTGATTATGTATACACTCCCACCCCGCCCATGTAAGACCCCAACTTTTTGAATAAAGATTAAATTTTCTCGAAATATATTTTTGAATATTATGGTGTGGATTTGATATAATGTTATAGTTGTGGGGTAATATTTACAAATTTTGTAAAGTACGCAAGTTGTTATATAATATTCGATTGGTGGGGAATATTCGCTTTAACAGGAATATTCGTATAACCAAGACAATCATTGGTGGACCCCACAATGTAATTATTATTTGATTGAGAAAACGACAAAAATACTTTATAAAAATAACTGGCGGAAGTTTTACCGTTAACTCGTTGAAACACCCGGTGTTAAAAAGTACGATATACGCTGTGGTTGCATAAGTAGCACACTGCAGATTGATTATTGATGCTTACGTGAGAAGTCACTCGCTTATACTCAATTATTGCTACATAATTCTTTGCATTATATCTATCATATTGTTGATTCAATTATTGTCACATTATCATCTGCATAAAAATGTTTTTATTAAATCAATACTTGAGACGACAAAAGTTATTCATATTATAAATTGCAATATTTACAATGTCTGAAGTTACATCGAGGAGAGGTTTGGTCACCTAATCAAGCTTGAATAGGGAGAAATCCTTATCGAAAGCCCTCTCTTTCTTGGGAACGACACGGTTGATAAATATTGTGAGTTATAATATTAATGATGAATGTTGTTCGGAGTTGAATTTGGAGACGGACTTGATATTTGAGTCCTAACGACGCAAATTAGTAAAAATAGTCTATAAACACAAATTTTTCTCGGATTCACTATTTGGTCGAGAAAATCAACAAATTGACTTTTTCTAGAAAAGTCAAACTTGAAATTTCAAAATTTATATTTTTGATAAAAATAGTTTCATTATGTTGGAATTGTTTGTGTTAGTGAAAATCGACATTTATTCCAATGATAATTGATGTCTAGGGGTTATATTGATAAATTGGGTAATTTATCGGATAAATGAGCAATTAATTGCTACTAATTTACATGCTTATATAACTATTTGTTCACATATGTGTACTATTGAATCACATTAATTACTATTAGGGGAGTTGGTGCAAGATTGATAATACTTGCATGACTAAGTTAAAAATGGAGGTATAGATGGAGGTATTATACATAATTAGTATTTTCACTATTAGAAAATCACTTTATAATGACGGTCGCCGCCATAGTCGCTATAAACAAAAAACCGTCGCTAAAAGTTTTAGCAACGATCGCCGATCGTCGCCATAGAACCCGCTTGCAAAGCTTATAATGACGGTCTTTTTGGCTATAAATACGATCACCGACCCTAGCTATATAGTCATGTCAAAATCGTATATTTGCTCTTTACTAATCTGGTCATTTGAGAGTTATTGCTATGGTCATGATCAGTAGCTATAGATGTCTATAGCGACGCGGTGGTGACCGTCGCTATAGGGATGTGTTATATTGAACACTTATAGCTACGGTGGATGGCGCATCATATAGCCTTTTCATATTAAAAAAAAAATTAATAATGCACATTTATTCAACAAACACAAATATAATATAAAATAAAATATAAAAATATTATATACATCATTTAAAATCATTCACACTACAACATTACAATATAAGAAGAGATATTTTACAACATTACAATCATTCACAATACAATCTTTCACAATACAATCATTACAACATTACAATCATATTTTTACACAATGACCATCTACTCAATAAAATGAAGGATACTCAAATGACACCAACAACGCTAATTAATCCATCTTTTGTGTGCATAACATTGCGTAGAAAGTGAGCTCCCAAAACATTTTTTGCCCTTGTTCAATTCTCGATTAACACAAGATTTGATGGCTCTAAGCTTATCCATCTTAATTGCTTCTTCCTGCTTTTGATCACGAGCTACCTCTTTTACGCTTTAATTGATGTATATATTATACATATGAAGTTATGCCCAAGACACCACCATTGTTATTGTCTTACTAAGCATAAACCAAAAGCTCTCCACCCAAAAAATCAAAGAACAAGAAAATAACAACGATAAAGGTTTTTGGAATATTAATTTGCTTAAGATATAATAATACTCTTCTTCCTTTGGTTGTCAATTTAAAAAATCTTAAAAATTCAATTGATATAATTATTTCAATTAAGTTTGGATAGCAATAATTATGAATTAATTTAGTAGTATCATTTGGTTAGTCTATAGGAGTAGTATTATTTGTTTAATTAGGTGAAGATTTATTAGAGCTAGGAAACCCACACGAATTTTCTACTGGAGTAAGATCCTTGATCAAATCTGAGGCAGCATCTGCCGACTTCTGGGTAGTTGGTTCAACATTTGAGCCTTCTTTGTTTTTCTCGTCATTAGGCTTTCCTTCCTTTTGAATTCTACGAAAAGAAAGAAAGAAACCAAGGTTAAACTACAAATTGCCCTAACATCCAAGACAAAAGCTTATCAAGACAACCAAGACAAAAGATTATCAAGACAACCGTGAAAATAATAATAAAGACGGAAAATACACAAGGAACATATACTCCACCGCTTCAAACTAACATTGCTTGGCTTTTTCTCTCCTAGATCCTCTTCCGACGTTCCTCATAGAAATCAAAATCATCTAGGATGCATTGCTTCTTTGAATGGTCCTTGAATATTTTAAGCAATTGAAGACCCCGCTCAACTTGACCTATATCGTCCATGTAAATTTGCTACATAAATATGACAATGTAAATATGAGCAACAATAATGATGAGAACAACACACACCTCTTGAGTATCCCTGCTATTAATGACACTCTTTGTAGAAGCTCGGTTAACTCTACCAAGATCAGTGAGCGTGAGCGAGTGCGAGTGTGAGCATGTGTGTATGAGAGACAGAGAGAAAGAGAGTGAGAGAGCATACTTTGTCAAAAAAATCACTCACATCCTGAAGATTTCTTAAATCAGGCACTTGATGATTCTGCACAAATTTTCTAATTCTGCGTGAGACACCAACAGGCTGTAATCTAATTGAATAATGTCGAAAATCAATAAGTTTTATCTCTTTATTGTAATTAAGTAGCACTATTCTCTGGCAGGAAGAAAGTTTGACCTGCAAAACAAGTAAAATATTAAGAGAAAACCAATACTAAGGCTAATACCAGCATTTCCTTGATGTTGTTCTTCACTCACGGTGTTAACATCACAATTCTTTGAATACTCGCAAAATTAACTTCTCAAGTATCAAGACTAAAGAACAATAATTTAGAATAATCAGAAACCTTGTGGGAAAATGAACCTTATTAACCAGGAGAAATGTAAATCACCACCGTGTTCAAAACTCTTGAAATCGATCATGAAATACGTTTCAGACAAGACAATTTCAATCAGTAATATCTTCAAGCAATCGGGATAAAGAATTCAATTAATACTGCCGATGATTGGTATTCGGGGAAATAGAATTCAATACTTGTAACAACCCTTAGGACCTTTAACTACACCACATATAAGACCAAGAGATGAGAAAAAAATACACCGCCTGTAAGTACGTAGGTTCTTTTGAAGATTTCCTCTCAAATACTAACTTCCATAATATTGTTCTTTTCCATTGTGAGGCTACTTTTAAAGCGCTTAATTCTATCAATGCCTTGGAATTACTTGAAAATCATCTATTCAAGAGAGAGAGAGAGAGAGATTAAGCGAAGTAATCAAATATCGATTAAGATTATAATAGGAAAATTACATGACAATATTCTAAGATATAATATAAGCATTATATCACTTCTATTATATGACTTCTATTATTACCAAGAGCAAGAAGAAAACAAAATAAAGCAAAACAAAGTAGTAAAATATTGCACCAAAAAGTTAAAATGTCAAACCATATTCTAGTTTTCAAGTAAATACCACTAAAGGCAAGAGTAAGGACCAAAGTAAGTCATTACATAAAATCCACTTCTCCTAACAAATATCAAAATCGACATACTAGAAAAAAAATATAGAAACAAAATCACAACTTAGGCTCGGATATAAGAATCTTTCTTCAATAAATTTCCCATGCCAATCCCATAGATTTAAGAAATTCTGCAAAAAAACCATTATCATCAAATAATCAAATGCAATAAAATAAGTAAAATAATTGTACCACAAACACTTGATAAGACCTAAATTAAACAATCAAGAAAAAATACTACAAACTCACATATTTTGTTAAAGGCCACAATATCACACTCTTGATGTACTCATTCGCAGCTCAAGATAAGATAATCCTCAACAAGACTGTCAACAGACACCAAGTCATCAACAATAGTCATCATAATCTGCAGCTTCTTTATACCATAACCAACAGCTACATGTCCAATGGTATGAGCCACAGCAACCTGAAACACAATCGGGTCATAGAAAACCAAGAATTAGCAAAGACAGATCATCAAACCCAAAGATTTAGCAAACACAGAAATTCAAAACCCAAATAAACAACATAGTGCTGACCTTTGGGATATTAGGGTTTTCTAGATTGGTCTCAGGGGCGGAGGCAGGGTTGACGGGGAGATGGGCATCGGCGATGATGAGGAAGTTAGGGAAATCATCGGAAATGTGGGTTCCGAGGATCATCTTGTGAATGGAGAATGATCCGTCAAGACACGTGTGGTCGGGGCGAGGGAGCCAAAGTGGACGGTGAGAGATGGGAGAGATGAGAGTGAAGATAGTGAAATGATTTGGGGGAGGTGAGAGGGTTTTATGTTTTAAAAACCTCTATACTGACGGTTCACTTATAACCGTCGTATATAGATACTCTATAGCGACGGTTCCTGCGTCTTGACCGTCATTATAGATACCTACTATAAATGACGGTTAAAATGACTGTCAAATCGCTATAGCTAAATCGCTATATCGTTGAATTTCTAGTAGTGTTTTCACATGATTATACTATTGATTCACATAATTGAACTATTGATTCACATTATTTACTATTAGGGGAGTTGGTGCAAGATTGATAATACTTGCAGGACTAAATTAAAAATGAAAGAAAAGTTAGAGGTATTGTACTGTAATTTTTCGAGCCCCAAAACGTGTAATTATCGAAACTATATTTTTCTATAAATAGAAGCTCATTCTTCCTTCATTTCTCACCAATTCACAAAAGCTTTAGACCGATTATTATAGAGAGAACTTATAGAAAGAAGAAGAGAAGTTTGCTACCTCACTATTCCACTATCCAGTTTTTCTAAGGTAGGGAGTATTATTTCTTTCTTATCTATGAAGAGAACTTCTGTTATTCCATTCTTTATTATTCTGTTGGAATAACCTGTATACGGGGGCTACCCTATACTTGGTGAAATTCTTATGTTATTCCATTCTTTATTATTCTCATTGAACATCCTCATGCATGCGTTACTACGGGACTTGGTTCTATCTTTATTATTCATTTGGAATATCCTGTGCATGCGCTTTTACGTCTGGACTGATTCCGCCTTTATTATTCTCATTGGAATATCCTGTGCATGCATTTTACGCCGGACTGATTCCGTTATTTATTATTCTCGTTGAATAACCTACTACAAAGCTGGATCTATCGCATGCTTGGTGATTTCTTTTGTTATTCCATTCTTTATTATACTCAGTTGGTTAAAGTTTTGACTTCTATAATCCATGAAATTAGTGGAATATCCTTGATATTTGCGTTTCATCCAGTATCTTTTCATGAAAATATTCTTCTGAGCATTCTTGAATTTTACTCTACAAAGCAGTATCATGTTGACAATTTGGACGTTATTAGTTCATGGGTAAATTAATTCTTGAACTTGTTTTATTGAATTTTTATATCATTGTCATCATCATCATGTTTATATTTTGTTGAAAGTCATCTGTGGCCTATAGTGCATAGATGGACTTGGTATGATTATGACCAGGGATTATTCGGTGTAATCATGATCGTAATGTTACAAATGATGTGGAAAAAGTCCTCATTGGCCCGTAGTGCATTGATGGACAGTTGTTGGCATGATCATGACCAATATTGAATACACAAATATTCTTGGCCCGTAGTGCATGGATAATTGTGGTCGTGATACTAAAGAATATCCTTGGCCGTAGTGCAGGGGTGATTCGATGATGTGGATTATTTATTAAAAGTTCGAGTCCCAAATGATAAAAGTGATGAAAAACCTTCTAAATCATAAATGATAGTAGATTTTATTCTCTACTTGACTCTTTTAATGGATTGCTTGTTCCGTTGCAGTTAAACTTGATGGTTGTTATATTGTATCAGTTTAACACTGTTGAAGGCTAACGATAATATATTCTGCATTATCTTAGTAATAATATTTTCTACTTTGGGCTAGTTGAGCTCACCTTTTACTTTTATTGTTCTCTTCGTGAAATGAGAACGTAGTAGGGACTAGCTCTCGGGAACGGAGTGACTGACGGATGATAGCATTAGTAGTCCTCACTATTCGGTGAAATAACGGAAAATAAATGTAATAATATTGAATTTGAGTTTGTATATTGTCAGACGACAATATTTGTATTAAAACTCACAACTTATGTTTTATCGTACTTTTACACGGACAGTTGTATAATTAAGTTGTATTTGTATTACATACCATGTATTTGTGACTCGAGAATAGGTGATGTATACCTATTTTGGGGGCGCCATGGTTGGTATCAAAGCTTAGGATATGATCCCCGACTAAGATGTGAGACTAGAACTAGGAGGGGAGAGACGGGGAATTCCTTCGCTAGTATGACCTACCTAAGTTTATTTGGTATTTAATTGGTTGGTCAGGGTATATGGATAATGTGACGCCCCTAAAATAAGGTATACGTCACCCATCTTGGGTCGCCACTTTCATGGTACAGAATACAAATACAAACTAACTTATACAACATGAGCTGGGAGTATTAAATACGCATATTGTCATCTAGACATGATCCACTCTCAGAATAAGTCCTCATTATATTTATTATCACACTATTTAACAGAATAGTGAGGACTACTAATACTATCATCTCAGACCATCACTCCGTTCCCCGACTAGTCCCATCTACGTTCTCATTTCCTGAAGAGAACAGTGAAAAAAATGGTGAGCTCAACTAGCCCAGTAAGAAATATTATGACTAAGATAGTAGAATAAATTATCGTTAGCCTTCAATAGTGTTAAACTGATAAAATATAACAACATCAAGTTTAACTGCAGCGGAACAAACAATCTATTAGAAGATTCAAGTAGAGAATAGAATCTACTATCTTTTATGATTTAAAAAATGTTTTCATCAACTTTTATCACCTGTATTCACCTGAACCACTAAAGATTATAATTAAGTTCACAATTCATATTTATAATAACATGAATTAACAATTCATTCTTGCCACAAGGCTTAATAGAACGTTTACTCAATATCCTTACCCCAAAGGCTGAAGATATTCAAGTGTAATAACAATGATCATACCAATCAGTTGTCTACCTTTGCACTACGTGCCAAAGATATTCAACTATAAAACCAATCGCTGAGACTCAGCTAAATAAATAATCCACATCATCGAATCATCCCCGCACTATGTGCCAAGGATATTCGTTAGTATCATCAATGGTCATGATCATGTCATACACATGTCCATCTTTGCGCTACGGGTCAAAGCTATCAAATAACAGATCATCTTTGCACTACAGGCCAAAGATATACAACTGTAAAATCAATAACCAACTTAGTACAATAAAGATTGGAATAATAAAAGAATTTCACCATGTATGCAGATAGATTGGCATGATAAAAGTTATTCCAACATAATAATAAAGAATGGAATAACAATAGTTCTCTTCATGAATACGAAAGAAATAATACTCCTTACTATAATAATAATATCCCTTACGAATATTGAACGAAAATAATATTCCTTACGAATATTAAACGAAAATAATATTCCTTACAAATATTAAAGAATATAATGAATATTGAACGATAATAATATTCATATGAATATGAAAAATAATTTCTCTTCAGAATAAAAAAATAATAATTCTTACCTTTGAAAGAAGAGTATTCCAACTGGTATAGCGAATATATTCTTGAAGAAAACTTCCACTGTTTTCTACGCTCAAAACTTTCTAAAACTCTAAAGAAATACGCTCAAGATTATAGAAGGAGAATTCTCTGAACTTCTGGTGTGATTTTCAATTCTAACTTAGCCCTCTATTTATAGGAAAATGGAATGCATAGTAACTAATCCATGAACGGTCCAAATTGATTTACTTTAATCTGACGGTCCATATTTAAAGAAAAATCTTTTAAATAAAATATAATATATTCTATTTTTATATAAAAGATTTTTACTATCTGTAAGCTTATCTACGCACCTACTATGCAAACACTATGCATAATAAAATATAATATATTCTATTTATGAATAACTTTAATAAAGTATTCATTTTTATATAAAAAGATTTTACTATCGCAAAAAAACACTACTGCGGCGCTTATGCAAAACACTATGCATAATAAAATATAATATATTCTATTTATAGAATAATTTTAATAAAGTATTCATTTTATATAAAAAGATGTTTCGCTTTTATTACGTTAATAATACGAATAAAATAAAACGTCATTATCGCTATAATAATTCATATTAATAATCGACAATAATTGAAATAAACCGAATGACTTCTTACATAAATATCAATAATCAATACCGTATTACTACTATGCAACAACGCGACATCGATTTCTTTTTACCAAGTAGTTCAATGCTTTAACAGTAAAACCTCCGTCGTTATTTTCATAAAATATTTTGTTCGGGTGAATAGTAACTCGTGAATAGTACTCCGACACGAAAAGTATCCCAAATACCCGAGTGAACAATACTAGAGTGAATAGTAATTTGGGTGAATAG
This sequence comes from Panax quinquefolius, assembly GCA_020205615.1. Taxonomy (NCBI): domain Eukaryota; kingdom Viridiplantae; phylum Streptophyta; class Magnoliopsida; order Apiales; family Araliaceae; genus Panax; species Panax quinquefolius. The sequence continues at coordinate 86,050,805 of CM035151.1, read as the reverse complement.
TAACCCGTGAATAGTAACTCGTGAATAGTAATCGGGTATTTTATGATCACTTGTCTACTTAAAAAAAAAAATTCACATATCACCCTTAACTTTAACCTTTTATCAATTTAACCATTTACTAAAATAAAAAAATTGAATACTTTTATTTCATAAAATTTGGGGTCTCACGGATAATATGTTGCATGTCAATTAACCCTTTTTTTGTGGCAGTATTTGAAAATGGAATCCGAGAATATTGAGAATAACAATGGAGCACAAGAGACCGTTGAGTCTCCACAGATCAGCAATCAGAATAATGTAGATCAGGAAGGCGACAATCCTCATGCAAACAACAACACTGACCAAATGATGAACGATGGAATGTGCAGAGGCTTTATGCAATTCATGCAACATCAGGCGAGAGCGGCTCCTGTCCAAAATGTAAGTGGAAACACTGGAAACTCTCGGATGGTTACCGCTAAACAGTTCAAGGAGCTAGGACCACCGGTGTAAGACCCCGAATTTTATGAAATAAAAGTATTCAATTTTTCTTATAATTACTATTCAGTAAATGGTTAAATTGATAAAAGGTTAAAGTTAAGGGTGATATATGATTTTTTTTTAAAATACACAAGTGGTTATAAAAATATTCATTGTTGTCGGGGACTATTCGTTTGGTCGTGGAATATTCTTTTTCGCGTTTGGGAATATTAAATGCACGGCAAGCAACCATTTAGGGCCCCATAATGTAATAACTGCTTAGGATGAAGAAAATGACAAATTAAAGTTTTTTATAAATAACGGCGTAATCGTTCACTGAAGTAACATTTGTTGGAATACCCGGTGGTTAAAGTAAAGTAATACGTCGTTGTTGTTGCTGAAGATACCAGTATTGCAATATTTTTTGAATTATTGATTCTTACGTAAAAGGCACTACTCAATAATTGTTACAGATAATTATCGCTCAAGATTTTATTTTATTGATTCAATAATTCTTTGCGTTGATATTTTATATTATCATTGTTGTTTCAATAATTGTCACTACACGGTATTTTCCATTATCGAGCAATAATTCATATTATCTGAATAATATTTTTAGATAACATTATTGGCAATGTCTAGAAAGTTACATCTAAGGAGAGGTTTGGTCACCTAATTGCTACCAAGAGAGGAGAAATTCTTATTGAAAACCCCTCTTTCCCAGGGAACAGATGCCGTTGTCATTATTGTGATTCTAATATTATTTGTGAATAATTAATTATTGATTTATATGATGAGAAAATATTGATTTTATGTGGATATAGATGGAGAAAATTTTAATGTGACAATTATTGAAAATTAATATTTTATCTTTTTCGATAAAATAATTCATTTTAATATATTATTATATTTTAATAATATAATAATGGTAATATTTTTATAATGAATGTGGAATATATGAGTATCTGAGGAGGAAGAGTATTTTTGTTGCAATAAATACTAAAACATGTTAAACATGTTGGTGGACCCATTTCTTGGATCGAAATTTGATTATAAACGTAAAATCGTCTGCTTTATGGATTTCTATTCAATTTTGTTTTGGAATTTGGAAAACTTTCTTCGCAAAGTTGTAGAGAATTGAATTTCCTATAAAAACTTGCGAGATTTGAATTTTTTGATAAAAGATCTATTTATTATGAATTATTGAAATTCTGAAGTTCCGAAATAATTGATTTTTGAAAGTTTTAATTGTTTTAAATATAAAAAACGTTTTTTTGATGGTTTTGGTTGAGGTGTGGCTGATGTTTGGACTAATTGGGTGCGTAGGAAGTTTAAGAAAAAATATATTATATTTTATTAAATTTTCTGCTTTGGTGTTCTAAGTATTTTCCTATAAATAGGGTGCTTAGGTTAGAATTGAAAATCACACCAGAAACTAAAGATTTCTCTCTCTTTCTTTCTCTATTATATCGAGCGTATTTTGTGAGTATTTTAGTACTTCGAGTATTGCTATACGGTGCAAGTTCTTTTAGCACTATATCTAGTATTCCAGTCAGAAATACTATTCTTTCTGAGGTAAGGGAGATTATTTTCTTCATAAATGATATTATTTCTTCAATATCATTATGCCGAAATATTGGTTTGAACTTTTTATCAAATTTGAAACTTTTTCATGTCAGGGTTACTATTCATGAGTTACTATTCACGAGTTACTATTCACGAGTTACTATTCATGAGTTATTATTCACGAGTTACTATTCACGAGTACTATTCACGAAGCATGATGATTTTTGTGAAATTTCTATCTTTTGGTGTCGGAGTTACTATTCACGTATACGACACTATTCACAGAAAAATTAAATTTTCTTTCTATGTTCAGGATTGTCTGTGATAGTTCCTATCTTTGATTGGATCTATGTTTTGGTCTTCATTCTTGAATTTTACTCTACTCTGGTTATTTATGAAGTATTTTTGAACGAAAATTGTTTAAAGTATCAATCCTTAATATTTGTTCTTTTGTTTCACTGGATTCGTTTTCTTTAAAATATTTTTCATCATCCTCAATCCTAAATGATGATATAACTGAATATCTTTGGCCTGTAGTGCAAAGATGAATGATTTCTTGATGAATATCTTTGGCCGTAGTGCAAAGACGAACATGTGTTTAGATGAACATGACCAACTGATGAATTTCTTTGGCCTGTAGTGCAAAGATGACTTGTTGATGAATATCTTTGGCCCGTAGTGCAAAGATGAATTTATTAGTAGGATTATGAACATAAACTGTGATTTGGTATAACCATAATCTTTGATGTTTCAGGTGATGAAAATTATTTTTGTCTTGGATGGGAAAAGGAATTTAGAACTACAATTACGATTATGAGTTATACACGTGATTGTGGACAGGAATTGTTGATTAATGTTACAGGGATAAAACATTGTTGGTGGACTTTTAACATGGAGAAGATAATAGATTTTATTGTCTATTTGACTCTTCTAATGGATTGCTTATTCCGCTGCAACTATGGTTGAAATTTTATCATCTACCATATGTTCTAAATCCCTGATTTATTATTGATGAAGGCTATTGATAATTTAATTATTTTTAGTCATGATATTCTTTATTGAAGTAGTTGTGCTTTCACCCTTTTGCTTCACAATTCCTTTCGGTAATAAAAGTGTAATTTGGTGAAATGAGGGGATAGCGAGGAAATAGAATAATGGTCTATAGATGTTGAGGGTAAGGTGAATTTAACTTGGAAGGGTATTTTGCCACTATTATACAAGATGTCTAATGACATACAACCTCGTGTCATCATAAGATGCGGTCAGTGCTCATCCACTTCTTGAAAGTATATTTACAAGCATTACCTATATAATCTTGGTATTTGTTTGGAGTTTAATTCCCAATTAGAGACAAGTGGAGATAATGATATGTCGAGAGAAGACTCATCATTGGGAAGAATATGATAGTAATCTTCTCGCTTTTCTTTTGGGGTCTATTAGGTCAACCAAGGATAATTCAAAGGGCCATATGATATCTATCATAACCTAGAAGCATGGCCTCCCATGTACAAAGGTTTCCTTGAGCACTTTCCAAAGATTCTAATTTCTAAAACAGTTTTTGACTATACCTTTATGTAAGGTGTCATTGTGACGTACTATCCAAGGTTGGGATGAGAGTCACAGTTGGTATATATTTGTATCCAAACTCACAGCATATGTGTTGTTGTATTTTGCACGACAATTGTAATAATAAAGTTGTAGTTGTTTTCTGTACCATGTTGTTGGCGACTCAGAATAGGTTGGTTGGATTGGACCTATTTTGGGGTTGTTACAACCGGAGTTTATTGGAGAGCCAAAATCACTTAAGGCTGAAGTATGGATAAAGCAGATCACCAAGATATTTGATGTCTTGGGATGCTCTGAGGAGCAAAAGGTTCCCTTCTCCACCTTCTTCGTGTAAGTGAAGAGGCGACATCTTGGTGGGAATCAGAAAACGCATTACCGACTGACGACTCAAGATGTCTTGGGAGAAGTTCCAAGAGCTATTCAACGACAAGTACTTTCCCAAAAGTATTCTTCACATGAAACAGGTGGAGTTTATCAAGTTAGAACAAAACAATATGACCGTGTCGCAATACGAGTCTAAATTTGCGGAGTTATCCCGGTTTGCATCCCATTTGGTCGATAATGAAGAGCGAATGACGCGAATGTTTTTAAGAGGTTTGAAACCGGAGATACGTCAATATCTTATTTCTCATAAACTGTGTTTGTACTCAGATGTTGTAAATAGGGCTTAGTTATTGGAGCGCCAGATAACGAGTCAACGAAACCAAGGGAAAGCAAATTACAAAGATGAAAATACCAAAGGTAACAAAGTCCATCAAAGCGGTGACAACAAGCGTGGAGGAATCAACATACGAAATGGTAACCACTTCGGTGGTAATCATAGCCAAGACAATAAGAATGGACATTTCAAGAAGAGGAGATTCAACAATGATGGAAAGACGCCAAAGACCAACACCGTTGTCAAGGAAGGAGAACGACCACCTATCATATGCTTCAAATGCGAGGGAGGACACATCACCAAAACCGCTACGATGCCATCCAAAGCCTTTTATAATTGTGGAAGAGAAGGTCACCTAGCCCGATTTTGTCGTTCACCGAAGACAAGTTCAGCTAGGATAGAGGTACCAAAGGCCGTCCCAGAAAAGTCAAATCTGGTGGTGCAAGGGAGAGCGTTTGTAGTGACCTCCCAAAAAGCAAGGAACCCGAACGAAGTCATCACGGGTAAGCTTATCATAAATTCTAGCAAAGTCTATACCTTATTTGATACCGGTTCTACCCATTCTTTTATTTCTCCTACTTGCGCTCAACGATTAAATTTGACTCGGAGAAATTAGACTTTGACTTATCTGTTGAAACTCCATTAGGAGAAACCTTCATTACATCCACATCGCTTATAAGTCTTGTTTGATTCAAATCGGAATCGCACATTACCTCGTCGATCTTATCTCCTTAAAAATACTTGCATTTGACGTGATTCTAGGATTGATTGGTTAACTACTCATCATGCTAAAATTGATTGTTTTCATAAGGTTGTTAGCTTTCATATTCCTAATAAACCTATTATGCGAATTCAAGCAACCAAACCATTAAAATCAATCACGGTCATCTCAAGCCATAAAGCTATTCGTTTATTGAAAAACGGATGTCAAGCTTTCTTAGCTCATGTCACGGATTTAAACAAAAATACGTCAGATTTGAAGGATATTTCTATTGTTAATAAATTTCCTGACGTATTCCCTGAAGAACTTCCTGGCCTACCCCAGAGCATGAAGTTGAATTTTGTATCGACCTTGAACCCGGTACAAAACCCATTTCCAAAGCCCCATATCGAATGGCTCCTATTGAACTTCGTGGAGTTAAAGACCCAATTGTAGGAATTGTTAGACATTGGTTTCATTCGTCCTAAGACGCGTCTCCTCGGGGTGCTCCCGTTCTATTCGTGAAAAAGAAAGATGGGAGTATGCGATTTTGTATTTATTATCGGGAGTTGAATCATGTCACCATCAAAAATAGGTACCCATTGCCACGTATTGATGACCTGTTTGATCAGTTGCATGGAGCACAATTTTTTAAAAGATCGATCTTCGCTTACGGATATCATCAAATTGAAGGTTAAAACCGAGGATATTCCAAAGACGCCTTCGAACTCCTATGACGGGCATTATGAATTCTTAGTCATGTCTTTTGGATTGACTAATGCTCCTCGCCGCCTTCATGGATATGATGAACCGAGTATTCAAGGAATATTTGGATCATTTTGTGGTCGCCTTTTATTGATGACATCCTCATATATTCCAAAAGCCGCGAAGATCATGAGCAACACTTGAGGCTGATACTCCAAAAGCTTCGTGAAAACAAGCTATATGCCAAGTTGAAGAAATGCGAGTTCTGGCTTGAGGAAGTTGCATTCCTTGGGCACGTGATATCAAGTCATGGAATATCTGTTGACCCAGCAAAGATTGAAGCTATTCAAAGCTGGGACCAACCTAAATCAGTGACCAAAGTACGTAGCTTTCTCGGATCCTACCTATAAGAGAAACTTATACACTTGAATGTCTTGCTCGTATGTACATAAACGAGATTTTAAGACTTCATGGTATGCCAGTATCCATAGTTTCTGATCGAGACCCAAGATTCACTTCAAGATTTTGGGTTAGTTTGCAAAATGTTATGGGCACGGATTTACGATTTAGCTCGGCATATCATCCTCGAGGCATTTGACGGCGTCGGAGAGGACCATTCAAACTCTTGAAGATCTATTAAGACTCTGTGTCCTTGACTTCAAGGGAAGTTGAGATAAGTTCCTACCATTGGTGGAGTTTTCATACAACAACAGTTATCAAGCAAGTATTGGCATGGCTCCATTTGAGGCGTTGTATGGAAGAAAGTGTCGTTCTCCAGTATGCTGGGATGAGGTGGGTGAAGTAACGTTGTTGGGACCGGAGTTGGTGCGTATGAATACGAAAAAGATACAAACGATCCGACAACGTATAAAAACCTCACAAGATCGACAAAAGAGTTATGCTGATCTTCATCGAAAGGACGTAGAATTCGATATTGGAGATCACGTGTTGTTACGTGTTGCTCCATGGAAATGAGTTACAAGATTTGGAAAGAGAGGAAAGCTCAACCCTCGATTCATTGACCCATTTTTAATCCTCGATCGAGTAGGATCTTGAAGTAATATGCACACAAGCCAATCATGTTTGATGATAAAGCATATACTTTGTAATAATCTTATTCATTTATTAATAAAAAGTATTAATTTATTAAAGGCTTTTAATTATCTACACGATGTCGTTTTTATAATATGTGATAAACCCATAGTTTTAAGCAATGCTTTTAGAATAATGATGATGATCATTCTAATGAGATCTAAATTCTTAGAAAGCTTAAAACTAAAATAGTTCCCAATCATTGATTACTAAATCGGGGATTAGTGAATCCTGATAGATTGGTACATACGCTGTTTGCTCATCGATGAGGATGATTGATCTCATGATCATTTGTGTGGAGACACTAAAGCAAGTATGTAGGTGCTTATTAGAGAATAAGTTCATCGAACGGGTGGCTCGCTAAGGAATACCTAATGGAGTTTTATTTGCCTCATCGTCAATAGAAATTCTGAAGTGATAGTAGACAAGTGATCCTCGACTCAGATCATCATAGTATCTTGTGTATGATGAGTTATACTTTGACTTATTCCTTAAGACCCTTAGGGTATATCAAAGGGTATGCTTGGGTATAATAAGTTGTATATGGAGATAATGTATGATCAATAAAGAATCTACCACTTTTAATAAAAGAAGAGAAATGTCCTATGTGATTCGATAAATGACAACCCAAAGAGTCCTCGGGTTAAGGCGTAATGAAATTAGAAAGGAGTTTCTAATTTGCATTATTTGGAGTCAGGCATTTAAGAGTCGAAATATATATAATTAAATAAAATAAGACTTGACAAAGAATTCCATGTCTTATATTTAATCGGGACATCAGATGGTGGAAGGATTGAATCAGACATTAACTATTTACTCAAAGGTTCTTTAATGATTAATGTTGAAATCTATATTATCCGGAAAGTCGCTTGATCGCTAGGAGGGCTTATCCCTATCAGAGAATAAATATTATTTATTTAAATAAATTAATTATTTAATTTATTTATTTAAATAAGATTAGAATTGTTCTAATTGATTTATTCACAACCTGCTTAATACGGAGAACCTAAAGGGTCACACCATAAAAGGAAGAATAATTATTTAAGAAGTTAATGGCATAATCGTAATAATATAGTTATTATATATTTAATTTAATCTATGGTGATAGAATAAATTAAATAGCTTAATATTTATTATTTAATATTTTAGAAATATTAAATATAAATTAATAAGAGGAGTCTTATTAATATTATTACAATTATTATTATTTTAATTTCTAAAAGAGTTTAGGAATTAATTTAATATAAGTATTTCATTTATTCCTAATTGATTAGGAAGGAAAATTAGTTAAAGGAGTTTAATTAATTATCCCTAATAAGATTAGGGGAGCTTAATTAATTAAAAGAATTTAATTAATTAAATAAAACTCAATTCCTTAATTGTTAAGGTGGGTTGCCCACATCTATAAATAAGAGGAGTCTTATTATGGGTGGTAGGGGTTGTTGACTTTTTCAACATACGTACATAATTCCAATTGTTGAGAGAGAGACACCTTTTCTATAGAGATAGAAAACTAGGTTAGCCAAACACCCTTCTTCTTGAATTTTCTTCTTCCTCGGTGGATCACCCTGCAGGCCAAACATTTGGGTGGCTAACGCCGATCAAAGGAAGGAACCAAACCCGGTGGATTCAAGTCGAACGCGAAAAGGATTTGAGGTGAACTTGTACTGAGGAAGCTCGATCTTCAAGGGTATGATTTATTCTTTATCTTTTTTTCGCTTAATTAATAATTGTGCATAAAGGATGATCCGGTATATGGTTTGTAAAATTTTAAACTCGATTTTATCACGCTTCCGCTTATTTTATGCAATTTGATCAAGCATTCAATATTATTACAAACCTAATAAAGGGCATCGAGCCAAACCTTTATGCAAATTATTAATTGTTTTAATTTGATATGTATATTGATATGTGTTTAGAATAATTTAATTGGGCATAATTTTATTGTATAAAAATTTAAAAAAAAAAAAAAAAAAAAAAAATTTATAACTCAAAGAACATTAAAAAGCGGAATGGTATACGCATTAAATTTATAAAAAAGCAAGCAATGAAACAAAGTCGTTAATGATTCTATAAATGAAGCTTGCACGAATTTAAAAAAAAAAAAAAAAAAAATAGGCATTGGTTTAATGGTTATTTCCACCCCTTATGTATCAAGAAGGTGGGGAGTTCAAATCTTTATATATATAAAAACCCCATATAATAAATATGGATATATATTTATAAAAGTTATGTATATATATATATATATATATAATTTTAACTTATATATATATATATATATATATATATATATATATATATATATATATATATATATATATATATATATATTATTAATAATTTTATTATTAAAAATAAAAGTTTATTTTAATTTTAAAATAAAAAGTTTATTTTAATATTAAAATATAAAATTTATTTTAATTTTAAAATTAAATTTCATGCTAACTAATTAGAGTTGGAATTTGATTCCATGATAACTAATTGGAGTTGAAATTGATTCTATTGTTTCCTTAAATAAAGGAGTTTATTTAGATATGAAATAAGATTTCATATTATTCAAAATAAAAGAGTTTATTTGTGAATAGAAAGAGAATCCATGTTTCCTTAAATAAAGGAGTTTATTTAAATATGAAATAAGATTTCATATTATTCAAAATAAAAGGAGTTTATTTGTGAATAGAAAGAAAATCCGTGTTTCCTTAAATAAAGGAGTTTATTTAAATATGGAATAAGATTTCATATTATTCAAAATAAAAGGAGTTTATTTTTAATAGGAAAGAAAAAAATAAATAAAGGAGTTTATTTAAATATGGAATAAGATTTCATATTATTCAAAATAAAGAAGTTTATTTGTGAATAGGAAAAAATATCCGTGTTTCCTTTAAATAAAAGATTTTTTTACACGGAATTGATTCCATAATTAATTAAAATAAAAGAGTTTATTTTAATTAAAGATTTTTATATATATATATATATGGAATTGATTCCATAATTAATTAAAATAAAGGAGTTTATTTTGATTAAAGATTTGATTAAAATAAAATAGTTTATTTTATTCAAAATTAGATAAATTAAAATAAAATAGTTTTATTTTGATTTAAATTTGATTAAAATAAAGGAGTTTATTTTAATTCAAAATTAGATTTTATACTAACTAAATTTGCCCATTAAATGATATCAATATATATATTAAATGTTTATTATTCATAAGATGAATGTTATTTATCGATGCATATGATGATGTGTATGATAATAAATGGGATTGATTATGGACTATCACCAATATGATTGATTTTATTTTAGTCGATGCATGAATGTATGGGTTTTATTAAATGGGGTCTCACAGACTGCCTTCTCTAATTTTTCTTAATGTAAATTCTATCTCCTCCTATGTATTTCCCTCGATCACGATCAAGGTTTCTATTTATTTTAAATAGTTTTGTAATAGAAATATTAGAATTATTTTGAAAAATTGGAGATCAAGGAGCAAGGAGCGCCAAGACCCGCTTGTAATGGAGCCCGGTTTAAATGTAATAGTTATATTTAAATATTATTTCTCACACCCTGGGGGTTTGACCTTTTTGGTTCACTTGGTGGCTCTAGTGAACCAAACTAGAATAAAAGTCCATAATCAATCCGTAGTAGAATATAGTATTCTATATGTGCATGCTTATACTATATATATATATATATTATGCAAACATGCTTCGCATGTTCATTAATAATATGACGCGATTTTATATATATATATGTAATGCCGCTAAACAAGATGAGACAAATTAATAACAAACCCCTCAATTTTTATATTAAGTCCTAAGCGCTCAAAGATATTTGAATATCGAACGTCGCTTTCTAGCATGATAAAATTAATAGAGTATTAAATATTTAATATGAGTTTGTTGTGTCACCACAAGGCAAGTATTAAGTATTTAAGATGTTAATTTATCACATTTGATGCTTATAAAGAAAATTGAACAATATTGTTTTGTCAGTGTCACCACAAGGATGATATTTTTCTTTTTTGAATATATGGAGTGCTAGGTCGACTTAACTTGATAATTTTGATTCTGATGTGCCACCACTGATCAAAATAATCTAAGAGGCAAAAATAAAAGGAGTTACATAGTTGATGTAATCGACAAAAGTTGTCTACCTATTTATTTATATATAGTTTGTCAGTCACCACAAGGCTATATACATTTGAAATGGGATCCTTATTCTCACTAGCAAATCTTTAATTAGATTTTGCCGAACTATATAAGTGAGGGTAATATAGTTTGAAGAAAATAGTGGGAGATACCAATTTAAAACAAGACCTAAATTATTTTGGTAATTAATAAAAGAATGTATGTTAAAATGTTGTTAATTACAAATTCATTTACGTAATTTTACAATGTCTAAAATTACTATCATCGCGAAGCATATTAGATGCTAAATTAACTGCAATCAATTAAATGGATTGGTTAAGGAATTTGAGAATAGTTCTCATAGTCGAAAAGCTATCTTATGTCCTTAATACGCCTATCCCTCGCAATGGTTGCGCATAATGCCTCGAGGAAGAGATCGCTACTTTTAGAAAGTGGCAAGATGATGCACAAATGGCTCAATGCATCATGCTCAGATCCACGAGTAACGAGCTTCAAATACAAGATGAAACTATGGATGCTCCTACTATATTCCCGCACATCAAGTAGTCGATGGTGAGGAAAGTAGGACCGATAGATATCGACATTCTAAGGAGCTCTTCCGATCTAGAATGGCCAATGGCACTATAAAGATGCATAAAAAAGTTCTTAACATAATCAATTTGATTGATCAATTAGACAACAAGTTTTGTCATGGATGGAGAGTTGAGCCAAGATTTGATCTTGCACTCACTCCCTTTACTCTTTCACAATTGTTGTGAATTTTTCATATGAACAAGCTAGATATCGCCTTTTCACCGATTTGCTTAACATGTTGAAAAATGTCGAGAGTCACTTTCCAACCAAGAAAGACCAAGTCTTACCGGTAGGGGCCAAAGGATCTTCCGAAAAGAAGAACGATTCAAAGAAGGTAAATAGAAAGGCAAAAACAAAGGATAATAAGAACAAAATCGATACGGATAGCAAAGGAGTTTGCTTCCACCGCAATAAGCCCGACACCGAAAGAAATCATGAGAAGCATCTTGCAGAGGCTAACCAAAGAAGCTTAGTGAAGTTTCTATAATACGCTTTTGTTCATGATTGAAATAAATTTTTCTTTAAGTCAAGGTTCTACTGGGTATTGGATACCGATTTTTGGTTATCATAAATATAGATTTATGAAGGACCAAGGTAAGTAGAAAGCTAAACAAATATAAGTAATCCTATGTGGGAAAATGAAGCAAAGGTTGCCAGATTAGCCATAGAAACTTATAGTTTAGCAATGCTTACGGCAAATCTATTAAGTCAATAAGTTGTTATTGTATTCCAGCTTCTCGTTAAAAACATTATTTCCATTTTATTGTTGGACAATGAAATCTTTGGTATTATAATTAAGAACAATTGTTGTTCTATTTATAATAATAATGTTTTGTATAGAATCGAATATTACTTAATAAATTTTGTATACTGACTTACATGAAAATAATTTTGCATATCGAACAAATTAGTATAAGAAAAGGAGATGATCATTCAAAGAGTCGAATGTATGTATTTGTTGAATACAAGTGTGAATTATTCAAAGGTTCAAAGAATTCGTAAGTGAAACAAATTGACAAAGTATTAAGATTCTTTGATTAGATCAAGGAATAAATACTTGTGCAATAAGTTTCTAGATCATCTCAAATGGTTTTCTCATAATGGACACCTCCCGATACGCAATAATTGATTGATGTATCCGAAAGGAAAAATCATACCTTGTTGAACACAATGTACTATCCATAATGATTTTACCGACATTCCAAAGATCCTTCTCGGATAATGTCCTAGAAATGGTCGTGATATCTACTTAAAAAAACTCTAAATCCTACCCCAAGACTCCATAAAAGTTATGGATGTGGAGGATTCCTAATCTTAAGTATGTTAAGATAAGGGGTTGTCCAACTTATGTGAAAAGGTTTCAAAGGATAAGCTTGGGACAAGATTTGACATGTATGATTTGTGGGACATCCTAAAGTAAGTTTAGGGTATATGTTCTATAATCCTACTTAGCAAAAGGTGTTTGTTATGAAACACGCCGCCTTCTAAGATAAAGGTGTTTATCATTGAAAGGGCTAGTGGAGGATAATAGATCTCAAGAGTTCAAGAACCACAAAACACTATAAGTCAAATAAGAGGAACTCAGAGATGTACCTATTGTACCACACAAATCGAATCAGAATCGAATAGTACCAAGATACCTAGAGGTATGGATTCATCATAGATGATGATGATGAGGTACACATCATGTAAGATGATGATCCGAGTTACATACATACGATGAGGTAAGAGTTCTAGTGTGTACAAAAGGGTCAATGGGAGCGCCGTGATATTCCTAATATTATATGTTGATATACTACTTGATAAGGAATGACATACTAATGCTACAATCAAGAATGATAAAGTTGTCTAAACATTCCTCCATGAATGATTTGGGAAGAGTATCTTAATCGGGGGATAAAATCTATATAGATAGATTTAAAAGGATGCTCAACTTAACCCAAGAACGTATATTCATTTGATGCTAAAGTCGCTTAGCATGGCAAACTCCAAGAGATGTCTCATGTCGATGAGCTATGGAGTGTATCTCTCTTAATAGTCCCCACGCACTCTCGAAAAGAGAGGTCGCATGAGTGACAATCATGCATGCAATGAAATGTACGAGACCTCGATGTCGATCACCATATTATGGAGAAGTTCACTATGAGTCGCTGAAAACATCTTAAAGTGCTTAACCCAAGACTAAGGATGTGATCATATTCATGGTGGGTCTTAATTAAAACTAGAGGGCTTAATGCACTCAAGTTTTTCGATGCACTCAAGATTTACAGAAAAATCCACTTTTAAGGTAAAGGGTTACCTCAACAAAGGGTGCAAAGTTGAATTGAAAGGTTCCAAACAAAGAAAGAGTTGCCGGTTTAGTGATAAAGACAAAGTATATAGCTATAAATGAAGTCGCAAGTTGATTGTTTGGATTAAAAGTTCATTATAGAACTAGAATAGTTCCTAAGTCTCATCTTGATCTAAACATGTGTCAGTGGCACTTTCATTTGATTATTAGAATCATCGAAAGATGGAAATCACTATAGAGATAGTGGACTCTCATGAACAACATTACATATCCATTAACTAAAGCTTATCCAACAAAGGATAATCGCCACTTAGAGAAGAAGAGTATAAGATACCATGACGATCGGCTTTAGTGCAAGTGGGAGATTGAAAGTAATATGCACACAAGCCAATCATGTTTGATGATAAAGCATATACTTTGTAACAATCTTATTCATTTATTAATAAAAAGTATTAATTTATTAAAGGCTTTTAATTATCTACATGATGTTGTTTTATAATATGTGATAAACCCATAGTTTTAAGCAATGCTTTTAGAATAATGATGATGATCATTCTAATGAGATCTAAATTCTTAGAAAGCTTAAAACTAAAATAGTTCCCAATCATTGATTACTAAATCGGGGATTAGTGAATCCGGATAGATTGGTACATACGCTTGTTTGCTCATCGATGAGGATGATTGATCTCACGATCATTTGTGTGGAGACACTAAAGCAAGTATGTAGGTGCTTATTAGAGAATAAGTTCACCGAACGTGGCTCGCTAAGGAATACCTAATGGAGTTTTATTTGCCCGTCAATAGGAATTCTCAGTAGTGATAGTAAGACAAGTGATCCTTGACTCTTGAGATCATCATAAGATCTCAGTATGATGAGTTATACTTTGACTTATTCCTTAAGACCCTTAGGGTATATCAAAGGGTATGCTTGGGTATAATAAGTCAGTATATGGAGATAATGTATGATCAATAAAGAATCTACCACTTTTAATAAAAGAAGAGAAATGTCCTATGTGATTCGATAAATGACAACCCAAAGAGTCCTCGGGTTAAGGCGTAATGAAATTAGAAAGGAGTTTCTAATTTGCATTATTTGAGTCAGGCATTTAAGAGTCGAAATATATATAATTAAATAAAATAAGACTTGACAAGAATTCCATGCCTTATATTTAATTGGGACATCAGATGGTGGAAGGATTGAATTGTATTTGCAACTATTTACTCAAAGGTTCTTTAATGATTAATGTTGAAATCTATATTATCCGGAAAGTCGCCGATCGCTAGGAGGCTTATCCCTATCAGAGAATAAATATTATTTATTTAAATAAATTAATTATTTAATTTATTTATTTAAATAAGATTAGAATTGTTCTAATTGATTTATTCACAACCTATTTAATACGGAGAACCTAAAGGGTCACACCATAAAAGGAAGAATAATTATTTAAGAAGTTAATGGCATAATCGTAATAATATAAAGTTATGTATATTTAATTTAATCTATGGTGATAGAATAAATTAAATAGCTTAATATTTATTATTTAATATTTTAGAAATATTAAATATAAATTAATAAGAGGAGTCTTATTAATATTATTACAATTATTATTATTTTAATTTCTAAAAGAGTTTAGGAATTAATTTAATATAAGTACTTTCATTTATTCCTAATTGATTAGAAGGAAAATTAGTTAAAGGAGTTTAATTAATTATCCCTAATAAGATTAGGGAGCTTAATTAATTAAAAGAATTTAATTAATTAAATAAAACTCAATTCCTTAATTGTTAAGGTGGGTTGCCCACATCTATAAATAAGAGGAGTCTTATTATGGGTGGTAGGGGTTGTCAATTTTTCAACATACGACATAATTCCAATTGTTGGAGAGTACACCTTTTCTATAGTAGATAGAAAACTAGGGTTAGCCAAAACACCCTTCTTCTTTGAATTTTCTTCTTCCTCGGTGGATCACCTCTGAGGCCAAACATTTGGGTGGCTAACGCCGATCAAAGGAAGGAACCAAACCCGGTGGATTCAAGATTGAACGCGAAAGGATTTGAGGTGAACTTGTACCGAGGAAGCTCGATCTTCAAGGGTATGATTTATTCTTTATCTTTTCGCTTAATTAATAATTGTGCATAAAGGATGATCCGGGTATATGGTTTGTAAAATTTTAAACTCGATTTTATCTCGCTCCGCTTAATTTATGCAATTTGATCATGCATGAATATTACAAAAACATATTATCATATTATTGATTCAATTATTGTCACATTAATTACTATTAGGTGAGTTGGTGCAAGATTGATAATACTTGCATGACTAAGTTAAAAATGGAGGTATAGATGGAGGTATTATAATCGTAATTCAGATTTTTCACATGATTATACTATTGATTCACATAATTGAACTATTGATTCACATTATTTACTATTAAGGGAGTTGGTGCAAGATTGATAATACTTGCGGGACTAAATTAAAAATGAAAAAGAAAAGTTGGAGGTATTGTCTCAGTAATTTTTCGAGCCCCAAAACGTGTAAATTATCGAAACTATATTTTTCTATAAATAGAAGCTCATTCTTCCTTCATTTCTCACCAATTCACAAAAGCTTTAAAGCGATTATTATAGAGAGAAATTATAGAAAGAAGAAGAGAAGTTTGCTACCTCACTATTCCAGTATCCAGTTTTTCTAAGGTAGGGAGTATTATTTCTTTCTTATCCATGAAGAGAACTTCTGTTATTCCATTCTTTATTATTCTGTTGGAATAACCTGAATACGCGGGCTACCCTATACTTGGTGAAATTCTTATGTTATTCTATTCTTTATTATTCTGTTGGAACATCTTGTCTGTGCGTTCTACGCCGGACTTGGTTCTCGTCTTTATTATTCTATTGGAATATCCTGTCTATGCGTTTTACGTCGGACCTGATTTCGTCTTTATTATTCTGTTGGAATATTCTGTCTGTGCGTTTTACGCCGGACCTGATTCCGTCTTTATTATTCTCATTGGAATATCCCGTCTCAGGCATTTTATCTGGGACCGATTCCGTTATTTATTATTACATTGAAATAACCTACTTGTGCGCTTCATCGCATGCTTGGTGATTTCTTTTTGTTATTCCGCTCTTTATTATACTCAACAAGTTAAAGTTTTGACTTCTATAATCCATGAAATTAGTGGAATATCCTTGATATTTGCGTTTTCATCCAAAGATCTTTTCATGAAAATATTCTTCCGAGCATTCTTGAATTTTACTCTACAAAGCAGTATCATGTTGATAATTTGGACATTATTAATTCATGGATAAATTAATTCTTGAACTTGTTTTATTGAATTCTTATATCATTGTCATCATCATCATGTTTATATTTTGTTGAAAGTCATCTGTGGCCTATAGTGCATGTAGATGGACTTGGTATGATTATGACCGAGGATTATTCTTTATAATCATGGTAGTAATGTTACAAATGATGTGGAAAAAGTCCTCATTGGTCCGTAGTGCATTGATGGACAGTTGTTGGCATGATCATGACCATTATTGAATACACAAATATTCTTGGCCCGTAGTGCATGGATAATTGTGGTCGTGATACTAAAGAATATCCTTGGCCGTAGTGCAGGGGTGATTCGATGATGTGGATTATTTATTAAGCTGAGTCCCAACGATAAAAGTGATGAAAAACCTTCTAAATCATAAATGATAGTAGATTTTATTCTCTACTTGACTCTTTTAATGGATTGCTTGTTCCGCTGCAGTTAAACTTGATGGTTGTTATATTGTATCAGTTTAACACTGTTGAAGGCTAACGATAATATATTCTGCATTATCTTAGTCATAATATTTCCTACTGGGCTAGTTGAGCTCACCCTTTTACTTTTATTGTTCTCTTCAGGAAATGAGAACGTAGTAGGGACTAGTCGGGGAACGGAGTGATGGACCATATGATAGCATTAGTAGTCCTCACTATTCAGTGAAATAGTGAAAAATAAATGTAATAATATTGAATTTGAGTTTGTATATTGTCTAGACGACAATATTTGTATTAAAAATCACAGCTTATGTTTTGTCGTACTTTACACGACAGTTGAATAATTAAGTTGTATTTGTATTCTGTACCATGTATTTAACGACTTCGAGAATAGGTGATGTATACTATTTTTGGGGCGTCACATGCCCCACCCTTCCCTCAAAATAATATTTACTTGATTATGTAGACACTCCCACCCCGCCCACGCCCACGCCCACCCTGCCCACACCCACCACTCCACACCCACCCTCACCCTCACCCTCAAAAAATAATATTTACTGATTATGTATACACTCCCACCCCACCCACCACCTTACCCACCACCCACCCCCACCCCTAAAAAAATAATAATATTTAGTCTTTATACTAGTAAGTTTTAAGTTGCCAGTAATAATAACAGAAATTGCAGGATATTATGGTCATTTTAGAAAAATGTTGAGGTTAATTTTGTCTACCAATTTTTAATCCCAAATGGTAGGAATTATAATACCAGGTAGAACATGGTATTAAATAATCTCACATCTTAAGCTATTTTATAATTTCAAGACTTATAGTTCCAAGGTCAAATTGAAAAATAAACAAGACACTTGCATGAGATTAATAAGTGTAATCCTTGCAAACAAACATGTCCTTATTATAGATCCTAAAAAACATGAGAAGTTTAAATAAGAATTAAAGAAATTTAACTTTTGTTTATTAATATAGAGTTGATATTGCCAGAGCAATTAATTTACTATTAAAACAATAAAAGATATGTGGATAAAATTACCCCTGAATAGTTATTGCCCTACTCTTTTTTCATTTTCCCCCTCTATTTACCTTTTTTGTATTTTTACTCTAGTTCCCTCTTATTTAACCACCTTAATTTGGCTCAAGTCCATATCACAACTTAATTTATTAGGTATTGCTTTTTCATTATACATAATGAATAGTATATCTGTATACAGGGGCGGACCTGCAGCAGGGCAGGGGGGCACCTGACCCCACTGAATTTTCAGGGGTCAGGGGGCATATTAGGAAGAAAAAAGTTTTAAGGGTCTAAAATGAATATGTATATTAAGTCACATGACCCTATTGTAATCTGTATATATATGTTATATGTATATTAAGTCAAGTGTGACAACAGACACCCCATCGTATGGCGGATCCAGATCGATAGTTCAATGAAATCAAACTCGGAAAAAAAAATTCTTACTTAATAAAAAATTTCATAAAATAACTTACAAAACTAAACAATCCTCAAATATTATTTATAATAACATTTTTCAAGGTTTCAAATGCTTGAAATTGTTGCATGATAGCCTCATTTTTAATAGTTACAAAAATATCACGCTTTCGATGTATGTTACTAAACAATTCGTTCATCCATTCATCTCCCATTTGGTTACTTGAGTTCATTCTTCACGATATTCATGGTGAAAATGTCCTTTCAACAAATTCTGCGATGTAACTGCAAAAGTAGAGCCAATTTCAAAGAACAAATAGACTTGGAGATACACATCATCCTTTCTTTTCTGAACCAACATTTGAGCCAATTCGCCAATTCCTTTTATACTCGAAAAATTGGAATCGTTTCTCATATCCACAATATAATTTTGGAGTTGACCATCAAGTGCCAAAAGTTTCATATCATCAAATTCTGAAGGGTAAAGTTTTGCAAATTCAATTAATTTTTTATTGTCAAATGCCGAGAAAGAGTCATGTGGGTCAAGACATGTTATAGTTGAAAGTAACTCTGTATTTGTGTTATCAAAACGATCATTCAACTCCCCAAGTTGACTATCAATAACTATGAAAAATAATATTATGTGAATATGAATACACCCCTTACCACCACCCCTCACCTCACCCAAAAAAAATAATATTATGTGATTATGTATACACCTCTTACCACCACCCCACCCCCACCCCCACCCCAAAAAATAATAATATATCAAATCAGGCCTTTATGGAACTATAACCATATTAAAATGGTTAATATGATTTTTAACCATAACCATATGGTTCCAACCCACATTATCCATATAAAAATGGTTAATATGGTTTTAGTTCTTAAATGGTTGGTTAATCATATTTTGAAAACCAAAACCAACCTATAACCATATTTTGTCAGGTCTAATTATGAACAATTTTGTCATTTTATTCATCTTCTTAATATGCATGAAAAGTCCACTAGGACTTTTATCCTGAGACGGAGGGAGTATGAACTAAATCTGAGAACTCAATACTCGGCTTGGCTCGACTCGATTTATTTATACCATTACTAATAGCATACTCGGTTCATTTATACCATTACTAATAGCATCCGTTATCACTTCTCTGGAAAAAGAAAAAAAGGAAGAAAAAAAAGGTATACAAATACATACATACATAAAATAAGTATTAATAAACAAAAGAAGGATAAAAGCAAGTTTAGTTACACTTTTTTTCCATCCAAGAGATGACCTTGATCTTTGAGTTCGCATTCTTTTAATAGATGTTCTTTTACAAATGTGCACAAAGTTCATTAGAAAGTAGAAGTGAACTATAAGACTGAACTTTTAATAGATGTTCTTTTAGACAATTATACAAGTACTGTTTATGGATCACCACCATTTCAAATACAAAGTAGCAGTAGTACTAGTAGAAGACACAACTAGTAGAAATGCTTCTATATATCTATACATTTATACTCGTGCCGTTACGTCTTGCCTCAAGACCTTGGTGATCCTAATGCATAGAATACAGGAGGAAAATGATGTTCATCTGTGTTTTGCCGTGTAAGAGTAGCATGATGTTGTCTATTCTGTGATCAGCATCTGGATTTCATCCACTGGAGTTGGAATCTGTAAGTGACGAAAAAGAAAAATAGATCAATGTGTAAAAATTAAAAGAGAACCATTTATCAGTAAATGGCCTACAATTTCAATCAGCATATGCTCAAGATGATCTCAGTGGAAGAGATTTTACTAACAGAAACTAGTCCCGTCACTGTAACTGCGCAACTATTGTTGAAGCAATGTAATAGCATGGAATGAGAAGGGCAAGTGTGGTAGCAATAGTTCAAGGGACAACATTATCTAATAAGCAAAAAAAATAATTGAATTAATAGAGATAGAAAATGAGATAGAAGGACCATTTCCAGTTTTATGGAATCATTAAATTCTAATAAGGAATCAAGGTGATAAAGAACCGCAGCGAATCAGAGCCAAAAACTTGGAGGCAATGAGCAGATATATAACATGGCATGATTCACACCTCCCTATACAACCCCTCCTAGTTTATTCGGATTGATAACTCTGCTCCCTATACAACACTTCCTAGTTTATACTGATTGATAACTCTGCTCCCTATACAACACCTCCCAGTTTGTCCTCAAGTCCAAGGGGGGGAAAAAATGAACTCAATTTCACTCCACATCAATTAGACAAGTCATCCTTTACTTTGAGTTTCTACTCATGTTTTCAGAGTGTTTTTCTTTCAACTTCATTTTGAAGGTGATGTAGTTTCCAAACCAAATATATGACCTCAATCATACTCTTTGCCACTATCAGATTTACACCACCAATTTTCAGTTCCAAGTCTATTAAACCTTGCTAAGCTCCCTGATTTCCAACTCATCTAACCCAATGTTCGAAAAAGCTAAAATCGGTACGAGGCGTTTTTCTCTGGGCTATGCGAGACGTAAGCCTCGAGGCGGAGCGAGGTGGAAGCCTTGATTTAAAGACCTAAAAGTCCCCAAAAAATTATGAAAAAATACTAATAAATCCATAAAATAATTCATCATTAAAATTAAGGTCATAAAAAATTATGGACAACACTTGTTTTGTTATTATATTTTGATAACAGAATTATGGACAACACTAGTCATGTACTCATGTTAACATTGATAGAATTTATTACTGTTCAAAATAGCAATTTATGTAAACAAATAATGATATTGTTATTGACAGTCTAAAAAACCAAATGAAATTATCATATGCTATCTTTGTTCAAAAAGAAATTAATAAAAACACAAACAGAGCAATACATCAAGATTCTCTCAAGTACACAACAAAAACTGTTTGGCAAGTTTATAACAGTGATCTGTTTGTTCAAAACTATTTTGTAACATTTGATCACCTGCAGCAACGAAATAAACAGAGACTACATTGTTGGAAAAAGACAAAAACAGAGGACTTAACCAAATAACAGAGTCACTTAGCATTTAGCATTCATAACTCATAAGCAATGTTCGAAATAGCATAAAAAGCCACTCAGGAAAAACAAAACACATCATACATGCACCACTCAGAAAAACAGAAGACGCCACTCAGAAAAGATAAAGAAAAAGAAAACAGAATACGCGACAGAGGAAGAGGAGGAAAAGACGTGACAAAGGACTCAGGAAGACGCGACAGAGGAAGAGGAGAAGACGCGGCGAAGAGGAGAGCAGAGTGTCGCGAAGAGGACAGAGGACAGAGGACAGAGGAAGAGGAAGAAGGAGGAGAAGGAGAAGGAGAAGAAGAAAGAGAAGGAACATACTACAATGTCGCGAAGAGGAGAGCAGCGAAGTCGATGCAGCCAAATCTGATCTTATGGTTTTTTTTTTAAAGCCAAAATGAGGCGCACGCCTCACGACGCCTTAAGGCGCAACGCCACGAGGCGCAAGCCTCAGTCGAAAAAGGCGTAAGGCTCACCAATTTCAGGAAAATTGCACGCCTCGCACCAGACTTCGTCCGCCTCGCTACGAGGCGAGCCTCGAGCGTTATTTCGAACATCGATCTAACCTCCACTTATTATAGTTCAAAAATTAGGATGTTCTTCGTACTTAAGTGTCTTTTTTCAATCTCATCTACTGCAATAATTTCACATAGCATAACAAAATCTCACAATATCCAAGCTTTCCATACACATAAACATATAAGTATATAACACATACAATGATGGAGTTAATTAAAATTTACAACTGATTAGTCCATCATGAACTTGTTTTTGTTTCTTTAATTTAATGAAAGCTCATTTAGCTGTCCCATCTTCCAAGTTAACTTTCAAACACCAATTGTGTTATTGAGCAAGGCATTCAAAAAAATAATATAAAACAGAAATGTCCTTTACTTTTTCCTAATCCAAGAAGTGTTATTTTTTCTTTTCATCTACTGCAATAATGCCACATAATGTCAAAGCATAGTACTAATCCCAATAGAGAATTCAAACAGTCAAAGTATCAAACTTAACGCATACTCCCTCGTCCCTTAATATAAGTCGTTTTAAAGTTGTGCACAAATATTAAGAAAATGATTGTCTATATTGTTCTTGTAATGAAAAAAAAAAAGAATATTATTTATTGGGTAAAAAATAGCTACGAAACTAAAGTTATATTTAATATTGGGATAATATTGAAAACTAAACAATTAATACTTACTTTAAAACGATTTATATTAAGTGAGGTACATAATATTAATAATCTTCTATTAAGCCCAAAGAGTCTTTTTCTACTTTCAACTATTGGAACCACTAATTCCACATAATCTAAAAGCATAACAATAATTCCACGTAAAGAAAAGTCAAACATTACACATAAATACCAAGAAAATAAGCAAGAAATTTATACCTCAAGAGCCCATTTCCTGGACTGACCACACAATCCATTAACTTTATCCCCACAAGAATGAACAGTCTCAAACTGACCCACATCAAGCTTCTTGTTAATAATCCCAACCTGGAAATAAATATTATCCGACGGCGGCAAATCAACCTTAATCTCATCAACATTAAACCACAGAAATAATCTCTTGACCTGAATACCCTTTAGATCAGTAATTGACCCATAACTCAGTTTCCCAATGATTTTCTTTTCATAATAGACCAAATAATCGAAGTGGACATAACATTCTTTTTCGAGCTCAACTGCAAAATCCCTTCAGAGGAGAGAGAATATGATATCACGTTGTCCGGCAAGAGGCCACTGGGGAGGCCGAATTTGGGGAGGATTTCGTAGACTGTTTGTGGGTCATCGGAGAGGGAAATTGATGAGACTGTGAGCAAGAGTAGAGAGAAAAGTAGGAGACCCAATTGGGGTCTTGGATTTGGTGCCATGTTTTAATTATTATCTGATTAGTGATTACTGTTCTAGAGGAAGTAATGTGGGGGTTTTGGGTGGTATTTATAGAGGGAGGTGGAGCACTGGAGTGTGGTCGGTTTGAAAGACAGATGGAAAAAGCTCAAAACTTTGACAACATATGTCTAATTTATATCGACAAAATATTTTACAATAATAAATTTATATTGATATTAAATATTTTACGAATAAATGTTGTAATATGGGATTAAAATTTCATTAATTATATTTATTTTCTAATTTTTTTGTACATATTTATCAATACAAATTTTACTTTTAGTGCCATAATTATTTATAACTAATTTTAGTATCGCCAGTGTTTGTGGCTAATTTTATTTTGTCGCCAAATATAGTATTTATGTTGATTGAAATTTTTTAAAGAATATATGTAATGGAATGAATTATAATCCAACACTACATGATACTAAATTTATATTGATATTAAATATCAACTTATATAAATATATGAAATATAAGAGTATAAAAAAAAAATCCATGATTACCATTATAATTTTACGATCAACGTAAAATTTATTCACATAAAAACCTTTTTTTTAATTACACGATGCAATCACTTCATTATGACTTTACTGCTGGAAATGAGATTGAAAACATTAAATATTAGAGCATTTTGAAACTCAATTAAATGAGGGATTTACATTTTGAAAATGTCGGGTCTTTGCACCAATGTGTTCTTCTTCATGAGAAGTATAACTTGGTATATTTATGTGTTCAAATTCATTAAGAATTGAATGAGAAAATTGATTTCAAAATCACCTACTTAAAGTTGTAAATTGCAAAAGTCTCACATAGGATATTAGAAGAAAAATTGAAGAACATATATATGGTATGTTTGCTCAATGGGAAGGGTCCCAAGGGGCACCCCATTTTTGTGGAAGAGAGAAGACCTAGCCAAGGTATGGTTGAAACCCACACGTGCGCTGTCGCCGTCCGGTCGTGGGCTGTGGGCGGGTCATAATATATATTTTTTTGGACAAAATTTATTTAATGTTTTATCAGAATTTGATAAAATAATTATCATGATACTACGCAGTTTTGCCTACAGTGATACTACGTAGTTTTGAAGCTTGAAGCCAACGGAAATAAATTAACGATAATAAACCGCGGAACGGAACGGTAATATTCCAACGGTAATAAACCGCGGAATTATTCCTATAAATAGTCGATGTGGGAGCGCCTAAAAAATATCTTTTCCTTCTCTGTTTTGAATTTTTTTTCGTTCTGCAGTATATTATTTTTTCCGTTCTGGCGTTTTGTTCCTTCCCGTTTTCTGCAATTCCGTGATTATGCTCGCGCCTCTTTCCAGCTTACGATGAGGTTTTCCGCTTCATCCGCTTCATTCCCATTGCGGAAATCCCCTCTCTGAAAAAACCCACTATGCATTGAGTTTTTCACAGTTTTATACTTGCATGCATCATCATAATTCATACAGTTCAGTACATAACATAATATTGTGTTCGTAGAGTTCTTAATTTTGAAGTGCTTCTAATTAAGAACTGGAAATCCGTTTTATCTTGGAAGCAATTATTCATTTAATCCTTTAGCATCAGTGAGAGAATAAATTTGCTTTAAAGAGACTTTGTGAATTCAAAGGATTCAAATTTATTTACATTTTATAATTCTATTTTAGTATATATATATATATTAAATAATACTATATATTACGGAATACATTTACGTATAAGATTTTGCTGGTTTATTTAAGCAGTGTCCGATAACACTAGTCACTTAATTCCTTCATCCCTATTCAGTGGGTATAACAATTAGGATGGAAAAAAAAGGACACAAATCCAAATCTTTAAGCTAAAATATTATTTTTACTAATTTTTCCCTTTTTGTTAATTTTTATTTTTCGAAAAAGAGAAACAATTAAAAAAAAATGGAAGATATGATATATAAGACTGACTTGGGCCAAATATCATGTACTTTAATTTAAGATATTTACAAATGATATTTTACAGCCATATTTTTGTCTCATATTAAAATATTATTAATATCATTTAATAGATTTTATGTCAGTGACAATTAACGGTCAACTTAAAATTTATTCACCTATAAATTATTATTTTTTATGTTTGCAATCCCTCAATATTTTATTTATATAATAATTTTTGTCTAATTACCTGCAACTAGTCTATTGAAGATTGCCTTTATTTCATCATATATATAATAAGAAGATTAAAGAAATGTGAAAAATGTGTGCAAGTTATACAAGCTTGGGTCTCCTTCTTCTTGCTCTTCCTCTTCATTTAAACAAATTAGGTCTCCTTCATACAAGTTTGCCTAAATAAATGGGATAAATCAATTTTTGGTACCTGTATTAGGACACGATTTACAATTTGGTATCCAAAAGAAAAAAATTACAAACTGGTGATTGTACTCGAAAAATGTTACATTCCGTTAAACATTCGGGACACGACTTACAATTTAGTACCCGAAGTGAAAAAAGTTACAAACTGGTGATTGTACTAAATTTTTTTTGTAATCTGGTACTTGTA
Organism: Panax quinquefolius; assembly: GCA_020205615.1. NCBI lineage: Eukaryota > Viridiplantae > Streptophyta > Magnoliopsida > Apiales > Araliaceae > Panax > Panax quinquefolius. Next base: position 86,024,417 of record CM035151.1, on the reverse strand, counting down.
CTTTCCAATTTTTAAATAATCGTTAAAATTGATCCAACGGGGGAGACAAACATACAGAGAGAGAAGCGAAGTCGACGCGAAAAAAGGTCCTCGATGTTTTGTTATATATTTTCTTGCCTCCCACATACGCATCATTGCTCCACAGTAGCACCGACTTGGGAACTCTGGTGTAATCCATTCATTTTTGTTGCATGAACTATAATCTTCTTCCCCGATTTCATTTACGATTTCACTCCAAGACGAGCTCATCCTTTAAATTAAACACTGAAAACCCTTTAATAAATATATGGGAACCAGTAATCAATGGAGAATCGAGACAAGAAGAATGAGAGAAGAAGAATGACAGAAGAGAACCCTAATTTTCAAACAGAATAAAGATGAAACCCTACTGTTTAACGGAGTGTAACATTTTTCGAGTACAATCACCAATTTGTAACTTTTTCACTCCGGGTACCAAATTATAAGTCGTGTCCCTAATATATACATACCCCCCATCACCACCACAACCTACACCGTCAGATCTACAAAATTACATCAATATACTTAAAAAAATTCATAGCCTCTAAAATCAGCTGGATAAGCCACTTCTTCGGCAGTGTTCGACAGTGACTTATAAGTTAGTCATAAGTTAGGGACCAACTTATAAGTCATTTGCCAATATTTTGAGTTTGGCAACTGCTTATTTATAATTTATAAGTTGATTTTTATGTAAAAAGAATAAGTACAAAATTGTGACTTGTTTAAGAATGACTTAGAGTTATAAGTCATTCTTAATGAGCTATTTTGACCAAACGTAATACTCTCTCCGTCCCAAATTAATTGCTCAGTTTTAACTTTTTAAAGTCAAATTGACCATTTTTAAAACTAATTTTTTTACTATTTTTGCTGAAATATAGGTGAAGAGATTATAACCAAAAGAAAGTATATACAATTTATTACTAATCCCAATTTTTATAATTTTAGAAATATATTTATATATGCTTAATTATTAATTCTAAAAATAGTCAATTTGACTTTAAAAAGTCAAACTAAGCAATTAATTTGGGACGGAGGGAGTATATCATTTGCCCCTATTTTTCTTGGTAAATTACATTTCTAGTCCTCTTAACATATAAACATTTTCTAAAATTGAATATCTCCTGCTCTCTCTGCGCTCGATCTGTCAATTTCCTGGCTTCTCCCTCCTTCGCTCCGCGGCTGCTACTCATTCTAGTGCAGTTGGTAGTCAAACATTCATACCAAGGTAACTAGTTATGTTTTATTAAGTTACCAATTTATTTTGAATGTAATGCAATTGGTAATCAAACCTTCATGCAGTTGGTTGCCAAGCTTTCACACCAAGGTAACTAATTCATACTGCAGGTGTAGAGGTAGATATTGGTTACCTTAGTATAAAGGTTTGGTTACCTTGGTATAAAAGTTTGGTTACCTTGGTATGAAGATTTGGTTATCAACATTACATTCACTCTCTTATCTCTCTCTTTCTTATGCAATGTTCTTATTTTCCTTTGAATATGAAATTGAAATTGAAATTTCCGGACATGAAGAAATTATAAAAAATCAAATATCCATGATTAAGGTTTTTATTTCTAGTTCGGTTGTTGTGCAGAAGAGAGGGAAAATGGCAGCGAAAGAGATGGAAAAGAATGATGTGACGCCCCAAAATTAGGTATACATCACCCATCTTGGGTCGCCAGATACATGGTACAGAATTCAAATACAACTGTCGTGTACAATACGACAAAACATAAACTGTGAGTTTGAATATAAATATTGTCTACTAGAGATTATACAAACTCAAAAGGAGTTCTCATTACAATTATTATCACACTATTTCACAGAATAGTGAGGACTACTAATGCTATACTCTGGACCATTACTCCGTTCTCCGACTCGTCCCAGCTATATTCTCATTTCCTGAAGAGAACGGTGAAAGAAAGGGTGAGCTCAACTAGCCCAGTAAGAAATATTATGACTAAGATAATGCAGAATAAATTATCATTAGCCTTCAACAGTGTTAAACTGATAAAATATAATAAACATCAAATTTAATCGCAATGAACCAAAGAATCCATTAAAAAGAGTCAAGTAGAAAATAAAATCTAATATCTTTTATGATTTAAAAGGTTTTTCATCATTTATTATAAATTTGAGACTCGACAATAAATATTCACATCATCGAATCACCCTTGATCTACTACGGCCAGGATATTCTTTAGTATCACGACCACAATTATCCATGCACTACGGGCGAAGAATATTTGTGTATTCATTAATGGTCATGATCATGCCAACAACTGTCCATCAATGCACTACGGGCCAATGAGGATTTTACCACATCATTTGTAACATTACGGTCATGATTACACCGAATAATCCATGGTCATAATCATACCAAGTCCATCTATGCACTACAGGCCACAGATGACTTTCAAAAATATAAATATGAGGATGATGACAATGATATAAGAATTCAATAAAACAAGTTCAAGAATTAATTTATCCAGGAACCAATAACATCCAAACTGTCAACATGATACTGCTTTGTAGAGTAAAACTCAAGAATACTTAGAAGAATATTTCCATGAAAGGATACTGGATGAAGTGCAAATATCAAGGATATTCCACTAATTTCATGGAGTATAGAAGTCAAAGTTTTAACCAACTGAGTATAATAAAGAATGGAATAACAAAAGAAATCACCATAAATGCGATAGGCCTTGCACAGCAAGTTATTCCAATGAATAATAAATAACGGAACCAGTCTTGCGTAAACGCATGCATACATATATTCAACGAGAATAATAAAGAATGAAACACAGTCGGCGTAAAACACACGTATAAGATGTTCCAATGAATAATAATAAAGATTTTAACCGGTCCGGTGTAAAACACACAGACAGGATGTTCCAACAGAATAATAGAAGAATGTCACCAAGTATAGGGTAATCCGCGTATATATATTATTCCAACAGAATAATAAGCAATGGAATAACAACAGTTCTCTTCATGAATAAGAAAGAATAACACCCCTTACTTTAGTAGGAGATTGAATCTTTAGAATGGTGTAATAATGAAATACTCTTCTTCTTTCTCTTTTATTCTCTATATACTTTCTCTCTATAGCTTGAATGAATTAAGAAAAATAATGAAGCACTAGGCCTCTATTTATAGAAGATTTCTAGTTTAGCACTTGCCATGTGAAAAGGCAAGTGGCTTCACGACTGGTGATGTAAAAAGAAAAGTGGTTTGACGCCTGTAATGTGAAACGACAAGTGGTTCGACGCCTGTAATATGAAATGACAAGTGGTTTGACATCTGGTAAAGGTAATTACTATTGACAAAGGTAATTACTATTGACGAAGGTAATTACTATTGACGAAGATAATTACTATTGACGAAGGTAATTACTATTGACGAAGAGACTCTTAGATGATGACATATACGGCCCCCATAAAATAACCAAACTTACCACAAACGCCTCATATATGTGACTCTTTATCTACATCAAGGATTGAATAAATATTACCATAAATTATTTTATTTTTAATCAACACATATTTAATCTTTCAACAATTATTAATCATTTATAACTTGTCATCTCAATTATTGATTTAATAATATAACATATTATACGTGATGATCTTGTGACAATAATTGAATCAATAATATAAGAGATATGATCAAAGAATTATCAGAGCAATAATTGAGTATAGTGAGTGACTTCTCACACGTAAGCATCAATAATCAATACCGTGTGCTTCTACTATGTAATCACGCGTATTCATCGTACTTTTACTACTAGGGTAGTTCAACGGTTTTAACAGTAACACCTCCGTAGTTATTTTTATAGAAAGATAATTTTGTGCTTTTCTAACTACGACAATACTTCCGTTAATGGGATCCACCAATGATTGAGTCGTCGTACGAATATTCCCGACAAAAAGAATATTCCCCGACCAAACGAATATTTTATAACAACTTGCTTACTTTGCAAAATTTATAAATATTACCCACAACTATTATATCAAATTTACTCCATAATATTCAAAAATAATATTTATAGAAAATTCATCTTTATTTATAAAAGTTGGGGTCTTACAAATGATAAGGAATTACAGCTTGTTGCAGATTTAAATGATAATGTTGTTGATGTAAGAACTGAAGTGATTGCAGGGAAATTATTAGGGAACAAAAAGGTTGACAATGTTGTGGTTTTAAAGAAGAATGTGAGAAAGAGGATTACGCAAAAGAGAAGCGAATTTGAATATTTTAATTATTTATTTTGAATTCAAATTTATTTTTGTTGTTAGATCCAAAATATTTGAATTTGAATTATTAATTATGACTATTGGATTTTAGGTTTCCTTATTATTGTGAATTGAATCTTATACTAATTCTCTAAATTAAGGAATTCTAATTGCACTAATATTGTAAATAATTATGAAAAAGTGTATTATTTTTATAATTATTTTATGAATGCACTAATAATGTAATTACTTAAATATTGTATATTATTTTAAAGGATCCAAAATTTTGTAGGTTAGTGTGCTTAGTTAGATTTTACAATAAGTCTAAGCAGACAGACATATTGGACAAACATATTAGACCGTGGGTCCCCAAAGATAAGAAAAAAGACTAAAAAGCCATCCTACAGGCTACAGCTATCAAAAGAAAGAAACAAGTATGGACTTCTGATAACATCAAACAGAGACAGAGGTTACATCCCGCCAAAATAGTTATGCGAAATATAATCATCTGCTCATCCTAAACATCTACTATGAAAATTAATCTTCCCTCTCCATCCTAGCGATCTCATGCATTCCGTTTACCATCTCAAGTTCAACGATCTCTATCTCAGGTAACACTTTTTCCCTCTTGGATTTAATCATCTTGGTTTAATTTTGTGCACAAATGGATTAATTGATATCGAAAAACATTCTCTCTTTTAATTGATATCATCTTACCCTCTCCATACATGGTTCAAAAAAACCTTTACAGAGAAAAATCCCTAATTTTGAATTAAGGGTTTTGTTTTTGTTTTTTTTCTGTACAGGTTTTTTGGGCACAAATGGAAACAAACTCATTGAATATATCTTTAATTACAGAGATGAATGAACATATTGAGGAGAATGATATGAATGATAATTCAGAATTTGATGAGTGTGTGGAGAGTGCAGTAGCTGTAGATGAGATAAAAGATCCAGAAATAGGAATGGAATTTGACAATATTGATGTTTGTGTAGAATACTACATTAAATATGCTAACAAACAAGAGTTCCCAATAAAGAAAAGATCTTCGGAAAAGGGTGGTGATGGGGAGGTTAATTGTGTGGTTCTTTCATGCTCTCGAACCGGACAAATAGTAAGCATGTAAGATCCCGAATTTTATGAAATAAAAGTATTCAATTTTTCTTATAATTACTATTCAGTAAATGGTTAAATTGATAAAATTTAAAGTTAAGGGTGATATATGAAATTTTTTTCAAAATACACAAGTGGTTATAAAATATTCATTGTTGTCGGAGAATATTCGTTTGGTCGTGGAATATTATTTCTGTCGGGGAATATTCATACGACGGCGCAGCCATTTATGGGCCCCATAATGATAATAAGCTTCGGATGAAGAAACGCGATAAAATTAAGTTTTTATAAATAACTACGTAATCGTTCTGAATTAACATTTGTTGGAATACCGGTTGGTAAAATAAAGTAATACGCGTTGTTGCACAAGAAGCAGACACGGTATTACACGATATTTTTGAATTATTGATTCTTACGTAAGAAGGCACTACTCAATAATTGTTACAGATAATTACTGCTCAATATTTTATTTCTTGATTCAATAGTTCTTTGCGTTGATATTTTATATTATTGTTGTTTCAATAATTGTCACACCTGATATATTTCTCATTATCGGATCAATAATTCATATTATTTGAATAATATTATTAGATAGCATTATTGGCAATGTCTAGAAAGTTACATCAAGGAGAGGTTTGGTCACCTAATTGTGCGCCAAAGATGAGGAGAAATTCTTATCTGAAAGCCCCTCTTCACAGGAACAAACTTAGTTGTCATTATTGTGATTCATAATATTATTTGTGAATAATTAATTATTGATTTATATGATAAGGAAATATTTATTTGATGCGGATATAAATGATGGATTTATTTATGTGGTTGTAAATGAAGGAATTAATGTTGAGGTATTTTATCAGTATTTTTGTCGGAATGAAGGTATTAAAAATTAAACCAGTGTTTTTGAGATATATTGTGTGAGTTATAATTTTTAATCCGACCGTTGGATTGTTGTAATTTTTGGATATGTTATACATATATAAGTTGATTATATGTCCACAAATTTTGAACCGTTAAAAATGAGCGTATGATTTGTTATGAAGTTTAAGAGGTGACTGATTCAGAAATTAGATTTATAAATGATTTTGGTGGAAAATTCTAGAATTGAGTGAGCCCCACTTGTGGTTGGTGAAAAAATGTGCTGAATTTTATTTCAAATGTGGTGGGTGGGAATAGTAGCAGGTAAATCCATCAGGTTGCAGGTCAAGTTTGCTAAAATTTTCCTATAAATAGAGGGCTAAGTTAGAATTAAAAATCACACCAGAAACAAGTTTTCTCTCTTTCTCTCTCTAGATTATTGAGTGTATTTTGTGAGTATTTAGATACTTGGTGAGTTGATATTCATCAGTGCAAGTTTCCTTCAGCGTCATATTCGATATCCAGTCAGAAGTGCTGCTTTTTTGAGGTAAGGGATAGTAAGGGATTTTAAGGGTTATTATATTTTTCAGTTCGTACTTCTTCTGACCTTCAGAAAATTCTGGAAAAATTTGAAATGATATGTTGATGAGTTTTATTGATTGTGTCCAAAAATGGTTATTTTTGGATGTATAGATTAAGAGTTATGAATTTTATGAGAAAAGACTATTTTAAAAGTAACGCCTTATAACTCCTTATGGTTAACTCCAAAATTGATGAAATTTTTATTGGGAGTACATATATATAATATCAGTGTACTCTGTGAATTTTGGAATTTTTGGATAAAAGTACAATTTATGATAAATGTCTAAATATTCAGCGGTTTTAGCCATATGAAAAATAGTAAATGAATTTTAAAAATTCTAAGAAAAATATATGTTCAATATGGGACTATGTTCTGCTAAATTCCAGAAAAGAAATATTTTTAGAACTGATTTGGTATTTTTCATGAAAATGGACTAGTTATGAATAAATGAGTTAAATATGTTATGTGAAGGAAGAAAATTGGAAAATATGATTTTATGGCTTGAGAATCATATATGTGGTATATGCAGATTTTTGATGAGGGTTTTGGTTATTGGTGATGAAATCTTATAAGTTTGGCATTTTATGATGATTAAATGCATTATTTAGTAAAGTGTAAACAATTAAAATAAATTGTTTATAAGTTTAAGAAATGTTATTCTTTCAATATCATTATACCGAAATATTGATATGGATTTTATTGTGGAATTTCTACTTTTTTGTGTCAGGGTTACTATTCATGAGTTACTATTCATGAGTTACTATTCACGAGTTACTATTCACGAGTTACTATTCACGGGTACTATTCACTGCAAAATTGATTTCTTTTTCTAACCAAATTATAGTTGATTTATGAATATTACTCTAGAGATTAAAACTATATATTGATTATATTGATTTTATTATCATATATAACATTTTATAACCTCGATGTTGAAATTCTCTTTCACTTGAGTATAAAGATGGGTAGATTATTGGTATGATCATGACTAGGGTTCTCTTTGGCGATGGTGAAAAAAGTTGAATTGTGATTGGTATGATCGTGACCATTGAATTTATAATTGAATATCTTTAGCTTAAGTGCAAAGGTGAATTGATCAACATGGTTATAATTATTGTTTATATAAATTACGAAATGATTATATATTTCTTTGAGATATTAATATCTTTGGCTTTTGAGTCTGCAAGATGAATTATTGATGAATATCTTTGGCGATGGTGCAAAGATGAATCTGTTAATGAATATCTTTGGCCGATGGTGCAAAGATGAATCAATTAATGAATATCTTTGGCCCGTAGTGCAAAAATGACCTGTTGTTGAATATCTTTGGCCAGTGGTGCGAAGATGAACTATGGATAAATATCTTTGGCCTGTAGTGCAAAGATGAATTTATTAGTATGATTATGAACAGGAACTGTGATTTGGAATAACCATGATCTTTGATGTTTCAAGTAAAGACATGTGATGAAAATTATATTAAATCACAGATGCGAAGAGAATTTAGAATCACAATTATGATCATGAGATATTCATATAATTGTGGAAAGGAACTGTTGATTGATGTTACAAGGATAAAACATTGTTGGTGGACTTTTAACATGGAGAAAATAATAGACTGTATTGTCTATTTGACTCTTCTAATGGATTGCTCGTTCATTTTACAACTATGGTTGAAATTTTTATCATCTACCATATGTTCTAAATCTCTGATTTGTTATTGATGAAGGCTATTGATAATTTAATTATCTTTAGTCTCGATATTCTTTATCGAGCTAGTTGTGCTCACCCTTTTGCTTCACAATTCCTTTCAGGTAATAAAAGTGTAAATTTGGGTCGGAGCGGGGTAACAAGGGAATAGAACGGTGGTCTCTAGCTGTGGAGTTCTCCCTAAACAGTATAGACAAGTGTGTTGTATACATCTTTTAGTAGTTATGTTTGGTGAATCATATAGGGAGAGGTGAACCCAACGTTGGAAGGGTGTTTTGCCACTATCATACAAGATGTCTAATGACATACAACCTCGTGTCATCACAAGACAGAGTTGTGCTCATCCACTTGCTGAGTATATTTACGAGCACTACCTATATAATCTTGGTGTTTGTTTGAAGTATAATTCTCAATTTGAGACAGTGGAGATAATGATAAGTCAAGAGAAGACTCATCATTGGGAAGAATATGATAGTAATCTTCTCGTTTTTCTTTAGGGTCTATTGGGTCAACCAAGGATAATTCTGTGGCCATATGATATCTATCATAACCTAGAAGCATGGCCTCTCATGTACGAAGGTTTCCTTGAGCACTTCCCAAAAATTCTAATTTCTAAAACAGTTTTTGACTATACCTTTATGTAAGGTGTCATTGTGACGTGCTATCCACGATTAGGACATGAGTCACAGTTGGTATATATTTGTATCCAAACTCACAGCATATGTGTTATTGTATTTTGTACGACAATTGTTGTAATAAAGTTGTAGTTATTTTTTGTACTATGTATTTGGCGACTCAAAATGGGTTGGATGGAATGGACCTATTTTGGGGTCGTCACAAAGCAATTCAAAGAATGTCTTAAAAATGCCTCCAAATAGTAAAACAGGATGTAAAGCTAAGATTAGGATTGTATTATGCCTTGATGGTAAGTGGCAAGTCTCACAAATAACCCTTGATCACAATCATGCTTTGAGCCTAGAAAAATCTAGATTTTATAAGAAGAATAGGGTTATGAGGATGTATGTTAAAAGGAGACTTGAAGTTAATGATAGGGCAGGTATTAGACCAAATAAAAATTTTAGTTCATTTTTGGTTGAAGCTGATGGTCATGAGAATGTTCCATTTTTAGATAAAGACTGTTATAATCATATTGAGAAAATGAGATGATTAAGGTTGGGTGATGGGGATGCTACGACAGTTCAGAATTACTTTCTTAAAATGCAAGCTAATAATGCTAATTTCTTTTATTTGATGGATTTGGATAAGGAGGGGAGGCTAAGGAATGTATTTTGGGCAGATGCTAGGAGTAGGGCAGCGTATGAGGAATTCGGGGATGCCATTACGTTTGACACAACATACTTGACTAATAAGTATGACATGCCTTTTGCTCCTTTTGTTGGAGTGAATCATCACGGTCAATCTACACTTTTAGGATGTGGATTGATTTCAAGTGAGGATGTTGAGTCATTTACTTGGCTTTTTAAATCTTGGCTTGTATGTATGAATGGTCGCGCTCCTACCGCAATAATCACTGACTAGGACAAAGTAATGAAAAAGGCTATTGAAAATGTCTTTCCTAACACACGTCATCGGTGGTGCTTATGGCATATCATGAAGAAGTTACCTGAAAATTTACGAGGTTGTAATGAATATGAATCAATTAAGTATACGATGCAAAAAGTGGTTTATGATTCTTTGACGTGTGAAGGATTTGAAGAAAATTGGAGCAGATTCATTGAAAAGTTTAAACTTGAAACAAATGATTGGTTGACTGGTTTATACAATGAAAGGAGTCGTTGGGTCCCAACATTTTTAAGAAATACTTTCTGGGCGGGAATGTCTTCGACTCAAAGAAGTGAAAGCATGAATGCATTCTTCGATGGTTATGTCAATTCTAAGACAAGTTTAAAACAATTTGTTGAGCAATATGAGAATGCACTAAGAAGCAAGGTGCAAAAAGAGGCTAAAGCGGACTTCGATTCTTTTGACTCTAAGACTGTTGAGTGTTTGACATTTTTTGCAAGACTGTTGAATGATGACTGTTAAATGATAAATATACATGATGACTGTTAAATAAATGATGAACATAAATGAGTGTATGTTTGTGGTAATCAGTGGTACATTTTTAGTAATCAGTGGTACATATTGTATTTTCATGCTAAGAGAAGTTATTAGAACAAACTAAATTGATGAAAACAATAATTGGATTTCATTTCATAAACACAATAATCAAGATTTACATGTTTACAAGGGGCATACCCCAGGTAATTAAAAAAAAACTATGATATATCAAGCTCTTTGTCCCAATCTAACATATATCACAGTCCTGATTTATCTTTCTTTCTTGTAATTTCAAGAGACTTTGCATAAACGGAAATCCCAAATCGTCCCAAGACTCCAAGATCGTGCCAGAGCCGAGGCAGGTTCTCCCATGACTACTTTATCATGACTATTTTCACCATGTTCCATTGTCAAGCTGCAGTCGTAAAAACCAGGACCATGTCAATCCTGAAAAGAGAAACAAAAGTCTATCAGACAAATGGAGTGTTAATGCACCCGTTGATATGCTCATGCGAGAACTTCCTTTGGAGCTAATGCGGCCATGATATTTCAACTTCATAGTCCCTAGTCTCTAAATAAGAAAGTATAGTTCCCTTCAATTATGGACCCAAAACCCTATCATTTACCTCGATTCTTTAGCATTAAGCTAGTGATCCAATCAAAACCCTTGAAAACTAAAAATTCTCGGACTAAGTTTTGTTAATCAATGTACCTTATAATAAATTATGATATTTGATACCCAATGTGAAAAAGCTTACGAAGCGAGTTACACTATGGAACCCAAGTTATATGAAGCGGCTCGATTTGCCTTCAAATCAAGACCTTTATGACTTGGGATCAAGTTCACAAAGAAAATAGTTAAATTAAACCCTATTCCAAATTCGAAATCCCAAAAGGATGCAAAAACCGAGATCCCCAAATAAAAATTTAATTTAAAACCAACCCACATTGAGAGAAAACTAAGAATGCGAGAAAAGATAAATACTTCAGTGAAAATGGGGCAGAAAGGAACCTAATAATTCAAAGAGAAACAATAAATTGAATCTAATGCACTAATCCGACGAAATGAACTCGTGTTTGGGAATTCCGGTGTAAGACCCCAACTTTTAATAAATAAAATTTAATTTCCTCTATTTATTATTTTGAAATAGTAAGGGTTGATTTGATTAATGTGGTTAGTTATGGGTAAAATACGCAAATATTTTAAAATAAGCAGGTGGTTATAAAATAGTCATTGTTGTTTGGGAATATTCGTTTGGTCGTGGAATATTCTTCTTGCATCGGAGAAAATTAAATGCATTTATAGCGATCTTTAATAGGCCCATAACGGAAAACAATTGGAGGAAGAAAACGACAAGTATAAGTTGTTTACAAATAACTTGGCGTAGTTATTACCAATTATCTTGTTGGAATACCCGTGGTTAAACCACGCGAATCGCGTTGTTGCTTTCGAATAACACTGCGGTATTGCACCAATTATTAATTTTACGTGAAGACACTACTCAATAATTATTACACGTAATTACTATTCAATATTTTATTTTATTGATTCAATAATTCTTTGCGTTGATATTTTATATTACAACTGTTTCTATAATTATCACTACACAGTATTTTCCATTATAGGAGCAATAATTCATATTATCGATTAATATTATTAGATAACATTATTGGCAATGTCTAGAAAGTTACATCTAAGGAGAGGTTTGGTCACCTAATTGCGGCTTGAGAAGGAGAGAAATCCGTATTGAAAGCCCCTCTTTCTGAGGAACTATGCAGTTTATCGATGATTGTGATTCAATAATATTATTTGTGAATAATTAATTATTGATTTATATGATAAGGAAAATATTCATTTTATGTGGATATAGATGGAGAAATTTTTTTAAAAGTGATAATTGTTGAAAATCGATATTTTATCTTTTTCGATAAAATAATATTTTATTATATTATTATAATATAATAATGATGATATTTTCTGATGAATGTGGGATATATGAGTACATGAGGAGGAAGAGTATTTTTGTTACAAAAGTTGTTTAAAACATGTTAAACATGTAAAACCCCAACTTATTATAAATAAAATCGAATTTTCTCTAATTATATTTATGAATAATAAGGTATTAATTTGATATAATTCTCTGGTTATAGGTAAAATGTGCAAATTTTGCAAAATATGCAAGTGGTTATAAAATAATCATTGTTGTCGGGGAATATTCGTTTGGTCGTGGAATATTCTTGTTGTCGGGGAATATTCGTACGACGGCGAAGTCATTTGTGGGCCCCATAATAGAATAATTATCGGATGAAGAAAATGACAAGTTTGAATTTTTTTAAATAACGACGTAGTTATTACAATTAACAATCATTGGAATACCGGTGGTTAAAATACGATGTCTGGCGTGGATGCGAGTATTGATGAATTATTGATCCTTACGTGAAGAAGCACTACTCGATAATTGTTACGATAGTTCTTTGCTCAATATTTTATTTTATTGATTCAATAATTGTTGCATTGATATTTTATATTATTGTTGTTTCAATAATTGTCAACATCAAATATTTCCCATTATCGGATCAATAATTCATATGATTTGAATAATATTATTAGATAGCATTATTGGCAATGTATAGAAAGTTACATCAAGGAGAGGTTTGGTCACCTAATTGCATGCATGATAAGGAGAAATTCTTATTGAAAGCCCCTCTTTCTGGAACGGCTGGTTTGTCATAAATGTGATTACGTAATATTATTTATGAATAATTAATTATTGATTCATATGATAAGGAAATATTTATTTTATGTGGATATAAATGTTGGATATATTTATTGTGGTTAAAAATGAAGGAGTTAATGTTGAGGTGTTTTACCAAGATTTTTGTCGGAATGAAGGTATTAAAAATTAAACCAAAGTTTTTAGAGATATATTGTGTGAGTTATAATTTTAATCCGAATAGTTGGATCGTTGTAATTTTTGGATATGTTATACATATATAAGTTGAGTATATGTCCACAAATTTTGAGCCGTTAAAAATGAGCGTATGATTTGTTATGAATTTTAAGAGGTGGTGATTCGAAATTAGGTTTATAAATGATTTTGGTGGAAAATTCTAGAATTGAGTGGGCCCCACTTGTGGTTGGTGAAGAAATGTGCTGAATTTTATTTCAAATGTGGTGGGTGGGAATAGTAGCAGGTAAAGCCATCAGGTTGCAGGTCAAGTCTGCTAATATTTTCCTATAAATAGAGGGCTAAGTTAGAATTGAAAATCACACCAGAAACAAGTTTTCTCTCTTTCTCTCTCTAGATTATTGAGTGTATTTTGTGAGTATTTAGATACTTTGTGAGTTTCTATTCATCGGTCTGCAGTTTTCCTTGACCTTTATCTGATATTCCGATCAAAAGTACTAATATTTTGAGGTAAGGGATGTTATTTTCTTCATATATGATATTATTTCTTCAATATCATTATGCCGAAGTATTGATCTGAATTTTTATCAAATTTGGAACTTTTTGTGCTCGGGGTTCTTATTCACGTATCTGCCTTTATTCACGAATCGACACTATTCACCGAAAAATAAAATTTTCTTCTTTTTGTCCAAGATGTATAGTATGGTTACTATCTTTGATTGTATCCATGTTTTGATCTTTATTCTTGAATTTTTTTTCCAAAATTGGTTATTATGGAGTATTATTGATCTTGGATAAACTGTTATACGAATCCTTACTATTTGTCCTTCTGTCACACTGGATTCGTTTTCTTTAAAATATTTTTCATCATCTTCAGTCCTAAATAATGATATTACTGAATATCTTTGTCCTGAATGCAAAGATGAATGATTAACTGATGAATATCTTTGGCCCGTAGTGCAAAGATGAACAGGTGTTGAGATGAACATGACCAACTGGTAATACAAATGAATATCTTTAGCCTGTAGTGCAAAGATGAATATTTGATTAAAGATTCATATTGATTGTTGTTACAGGGATAAAATATTGATGATCGATCTTTAAATCTTAGAAGATAGTAGAACTCATTCTCTACTTGACTCTTCTAATGGATTGATGTTTCCGCTGCAGTTGTTGATCAAAAACTTGTTGGCTATTATATTTTATCAGATTTTTCCCTGTTGAAGACTAACGATAATTTATTGTATATTATCTTGGTCATAATATTCTTTATTGGGCTAGTTGAGCTCACCCTTTTCCTTTTTGTTCCATTTTTCTCAGGATGTGAGAACATAGCGAGGAACTAACTAGTCAGAGTACTGGATGATGGTTCTAGAAAGATGTTTTAGCAGATCCTCACTATTTACGTAAAATAGTGTTTGAATAATTGTAATGAGGACTTATTTGAGTGTGGATATTGTGCAGAAGACAATATTTGTATTTAAACTCACGATGTGTGTTGTCGTATTTTGCACACGACAATTGTATTATTGAAGTTGTAGTTTGCTTTCTATACCATGTATTTGGCGACTCGAAATGGGTGTTGTATACCTATTTTGGGGGCGTCCACAGTTAATATCGAGCTTAGGGATATTGTCTCATGGAGATCGGGGAATAGAACTAGGAGGAGAGATGAGTAAATCCTTATTGGTGTGTCTTATCTCTAGCTTATTTGTTGGTCACCATAATATAGGGATATTATGTGATATGTTAATTTGTTTAATTAACCCTTATTTTATGCCGATGATTAAGAATGGGCTTTCTTTGAACGCGTTAACAATGGAGTGTATGAGATCGTGGAACAACTTTTGAGTTACAAACTAGGAGAACGTGCAACAGAAGGCAATATTACTCTGTAAACAACACTACTAGAAACAAACGATGAATGATGGAATGTTTAGGAGCTTTTGCGGTTCATACAAAACCGCAGACGAGGAGACTCTTCGTGCACAAAATACGGTGGAAATGATGATAGCAATGCGCGGCTTGTCACAACCAAGCGATTCGAAGGAGTTTGGACCACGAAATTTAAGGGAAAGTCAAATCCGATCATATGGCGGAAGCGTGGGTCAAAGCAAATTACCAAGATATTCGATGTCTTGGGATGCGTGGAGGAAACGAAGGTTCCATTCGCCACCTTTATGTTTTCAAGGTGAGGCACTCTTCGTGGAGAGTCATGTGGCGTACTGACCATCCGCACTCAACATGTCTTGGGAAGCGTTTGAAACTATTCAATGACAAGTACTTTCAAAGTATTAAATATATGAAGGAGGTGGAGTTTATCGATGGAACAAAACAACATGGCGGTGTCCCAATCAAGGCAAAGTTTGCGAGTTATCGAGTTTGCACCTCATTTGGTCGAAAATGAGGAACGAATGACGAGGATGTTTTTGAGAGGTCTAAAGCAGAGATTGGCAATATCTTATATCTCATAAATTTTCTTTATATTAAGATATTGTAAACAGGGCTCAATTATTAAAGCGAGATAATGAGTATGTTCAATCGAGGAACCTGACAACCGTGGTCATCTGGTGGCGGCGATCATCGGATCAATGAGAACCGGAGGAAGGAAAGCATTCGGACAAAAAATGGTAACCACTACGGTGTGTAATCGTAGCCATGAGAATAGAAGAAGCGAGTCGGGAAGAGATTTTAAAAGAGGAGATTCAACAATGACAATACGAAGACGCTTTAGCCAAAGAAGAATCGGTTCCAGGGAGGAGAAACGACCACCCGTCGTATGTTACAAATGCGGGAAGAGGGACACATCACCTTGGCCGCCCACAACAATCCAAGGTGTGTTATAAGCGTGGAAAGGAAGGTAATATAGCTAGAGATTGTCTAGTTGCGGAACCAAGTTCAACAGGGATGGTGACTCCAAAGGCTGTCCCGGACAAGTTAAAATCGGTGGTTCCTGGAAGAGCGTTTGTCGTGACTGGCCAAAACGCGAGGAACCCAAACGAGATGATTACGGGTAAGCTAATCTTGAACTCTTACGAAGTTTATACCTTACTAGATACCGGTTCTACCCATTCTTTTATCTCTCCTGCTTGTGCTCAACGTTTAAACTTGACTCTGGAGAAATTAGACTTTGATTTATCTGTGGAAACTCCGTTAGGAGAAACTTTCGTTACATCCACTGTTTATAAATCTTGTTTGATTCAAGTTGGCACCATCACATTACTTGTTGATCTTATCTATTTAAAGATACTTGCTTTTGATGTGATTTTAGGGATTGATTGGTTAACTACTCATCATGCCAAATTGATTGCTTTTGTAAGGTTGTTAGTTTTCATATTCCTAAGCAACCAGTTATTCGAATTTAAGCAACCAAACCATTGAAGTCAAACTCTTTCATATCAAGCCGTAAAGTCATTCGTTTATTGAAAAACGGATGTCAAGCTTTCTTAGCTATGTTATGGACTTGAACAAAAATACGTCAGATTTGAATGATATTTCTGTTGTTAGTAATTTTCCTGACGTATTTCCTGAAAAATTTCTTGGCCTACTCCCAGAGCGTGATATTGAATTTTGTATCGACTTTGAACTCGGTATAAAACCCATTTCTAAAATCTCATATCGAATGGCTCCTATTGAACTTCAGGAGTTAAAAATCCAACTATAAAAGTTGATAACCGAGCCTCTATCTGGTGACTTCTTTTGTGGAATACACCGAAGCCAGACTCTCCGTAGGGGACGCCATATTCGTGCGATAGTAAACTGATAGGTGTCATTGTGACGTGCCATCTAAGGTTGGGATATGAGTCACAGTTGAGAGCAATCTAAGTCGGTAATCGAAATATGTAGCTTTCTAGGATTAGTTGGTTATTATCGGAGATTCGTTGAAGGATATTCTCGAATCGCTATTCCATTAACGCAACTGACTCGTAGAGATACAAAATTCAAATTGAGCAAGGAATGTGGGAAGAACTTTGAAGAACTCAAGAGGAGACTCATTTCGGCACATGTTCTGACCATACCATCCTGGAAAAGTGAACGTGGTAGCTGACGTGTTGAGTAAAAGATCGTATACGAGTACGAGTGCGATATTGTCAAAGACCCATTTCATATAACTTACAAATGATAGATATAGAGTTAAAGACTCTAGGGACTCACGTGATGATATACGAGTAGAACCGACTTTAATCGATAAAGTTAAAGCTGCTCAAGCTACGGATATGGAGCTGATGCGTATGAAGAAGAAAGTGCAAGAAGGTGCTATTTCAGAAGCAAGAATCGATGAAGAAGGAATACATAGATTCAAATCCAGACTTTGTGTTCCTAACGATTCTGACTTGAAGCATAGAATCATGATGGAGGCACACAACACACCGTTTGCAATCCATCCTGGGAGTACCAAAATGTATCATAATATTCGACATACATTTTGGTGGAACAATATGAAGAGAGAGATCGCGGAGTTTATCTCGAGGTGTTTAACTTGTCAACGTGTAAAAGCGAAGCATCAAGTGCCAAAGGGTCCATGACAACCACTTGAGATTCTGAAATGGAAGTGGGAACACATTACTATGGATTTCGTTACGGGTCTTCCCAAAGTTTCTCAAGGCATAGATGCTATTTGGGTTATTGTTGATAGTTTAACCAAGTCCGCCCATTTCTTCTGATCGTGAGACTTATTCCTTGAACGTCTTGCTCACATATGCGTGAATGAGATTGTTAGATTGCATGGCATGCCAAAGATCTATAGTTTTGGATTGTGACTCAAGATTCACTTCACGATTTTGGGTTAGCTTGCGAGAAGCTATGAGCACAGATTCTGATTGATTGACATACCATCCTCAAACGGACGGACAATCAGAGAGGATTATTCAAACCCTTAAAGATCTATTAAGACTTTGTGTCCAAGATTTTAAAGGAAGTTGGGATAAGTACTTGCCACTGGTGGAATTCTCATACAACAACAGTTATCAAACAAGTATAGGCATGGCTCCATTCGAAGCGTTGTATGGACGAAAGTGTCGTTCTCCAGTATGCTGGGACGAGGTGGGTGAAGCAACGTTGTTGGGACCAGAATTAGTACGCATGACTACAGAAAAGATCCAAATGATTCGACAACGTATTTAAAACTCACAAGATCGACAAAAGAGTTATGCTGATCTTCATAGAAAGGACGTGGAGTTTAATATTGGAGATCATGTATTGTTACGTGTTGCTCCATGGAAGGGAGTTACAAGATTTGGAAAGAGAGGAAAGCTCAATCCACGATTTGTTGGTCCATTTGAGATTCTTGACCGAATAGGAAATGTGGCCTATAGACTCGCATTACCTCCAAGTATGTCTCGTGTTCATAACGTTTTTCACATATCCATGCTTCGTAAATATGTCAAAGACCCAAACCATATTATTGCGTTAGAACCAGACGAGATAGTCGAAGATTTAACGTATGAAGAAGTACCTGTTAAGATCTTGGATAAGAAAGAGCATGTCCTACGCACCAAGGTTATACCACAAGTTAAGGTTTTGTGGAGAAACCATGCTATTGAAGAAATGACCTGGGAGTTGGAATCAGAAATGAAAGCGAGGTATCCTCACCTTTTCGAAACACTGTGTACATTATGTCAATTTCGAGGAAGAAATTTCATAAGGAGGGGAGGTTGTAAGACCCCAACTTATTATAAATAAAATCGAATTTCCTCTGATTATATTTGTGAAAAATAAGGTATTAATTTGATATAATTCTCTGGTTATGGGTGAAATGTGCAAATTTTGCAAATTATGCAAGTGGTTATAAAATAATCATTGTTGTTTGGGAATATTCGTTTTGGTCGTGGAATATTCTTGTTGTGGGGAATATTAAATGCAATGACGTAGTCATTTGTGGGCCCCATAATGAATAATTGTCGAATGAAGAAAATGACAAGTTTGAGTTTTTATAAATAACTTGGCGTAGTTATTCTACAATTAACACTTGTTGGAATACCCGTTGGTTAAAATACGATGTCTGGCGTGGATGCACATATTGATGAATTATTGATCCTTACGTAAGAAGGCACTACTCAATAATTATTACGATGAATTCTTTATTCAATATTTTATTTTATTGATTCAATAATTGTTGCATTGATATTTTATATTATTGTTATTTCAATAATTGTCATTTGCATAGTATTTCCCATTATCGATCAATAATTCATATTATTTGAATAATATTATTAGATAGCATTATTGGCGATGTCTAGAAAGTTCATCGAGGAGAGGTTTGGTCACCTAATTGCGTGCGATAAGGAGAAATTCTTATTGAAAGCCCTCTTTCCAGGAGCGGCTGGTTGTCATAAATGTGATTCTCGTAATATTATTTGTGAATAATTAATTATTGATTCATATGATAAGGAAATATTTATTTTATGTGGATATAAATGTTGGATATATTTATTGTGGTTAAAAATGAAGGAGTTAATGTTGAGGTGTTTTATCAGTATTTTTGTCGAAATGAAGGTATTAAAAATCAAACCAGTGTTTTTTGAGATATATTGTGTGAGTTATAATTTTTAATCCGACTGTTGGATCGTTTTAATTTTTGGATATGTTATACATATATAAGTTGAGTATATGTCCACAAATTTTGAACCGTTAAAAATGAGCGTATGATTTGTTATGAATTTTAAGATGTGGCTGATTCGGAAATCAGGTTATAAATTATTTTTGGTGGAAAATTCTAGAATTGAGTGGGCCCCACTTGTGGTTGGTGAAAAAATGTGCTGAATTTTATTTCAAATGTAGTGTGTGGGAATAGTAGCAGGTAAAGCCATCAGGTTGCAGGTCAAGTCTGCTAACATTTTCTTATAAATAGAGGGCTAAGTTAGAATTGAAAATCACACCAGAAACAAGTTTTCTCTCTTTCTCTCTCTAGATTATTGAGTGTATTTTGTCAGTATTTAGATACTTTGTGAGTTTCTATTCATCAGTGCAAGTTTCCTTCAGCCTTGCAAAGATAAATGATGATATTACTAAAATATTTTCTACTGTAGTGCAAAAGATAAATGATTAATCGATGAATATCTTTGGCCCATAAAGTCAAAAGATGAGCAGTGTTGAGATGAACATGATCGATCGGTGATACAAATGAATATCTTTGGCTCAGTAGTGCAAAGATGATTATTTGATTAAAGATGCATATTGATTGTTGTTATGAGGATAAAATATTGATGATGGACTTTTAAATCTTAGAAGATAGTAGAACTCATTCTCTATTCGACTCTTCTAATGGATTGTTGTTTCATTGCGCAGTTGTTGATCTAAAACTTGTTGGCTATTATATTTTATTAGATTTTTCACTGTTGAAGACTAACGATAATTTGTTGTATATTATCTTAGTCATAATATTCTTTACTGGGCTAGTTGAGCTCACCCTTTTCCTTTTTGTTCCATTTTTCTCAGGGGGTGAGAACATAGCAGGAACTAGTCGGGGTATGGAGTGATGGTTCTAGAAAGATGTTTTTGCAGTCCTCACTATTTCTATAAAATAGTGTTTGAATAATTGTAACGAGGACTTATTTGAGTGTGGATATTGTCTAGAAGACAATATTTGTATTTAAATTCACAGTATGTGTTGTCGTATTTTGCACGACAATTGTATTATTGAAGTTGTAGTTTGCTTTCTGTACCATGTATTTGGTGACTCAGAATGGGTGTTGTATACCTATTTTGGGGGCATCACATGAATGATTTCTGATTAATATCTTTGGCCAGTAGTGCAAAGATGAACATGTGTTTAGATGAACATGACCAACTGATGAATATCTTTGGCCTGTAGTGCAAAGATGAATATTTGATTCCAGATTTATATTGATGTTACAGGGATAAAATATAGACGATGAACTTTTATATTTATATATAGAAGATAGTAGATTTCATTTTCTACTTAACTCTTCTAATGAATTATTATTTTCGCTGCGAATATTGATTTAAAACTTGTTGTTTATTGTATTCTATTAGATTTTTCCCTGTTGAGGACTAACGATAATTTGTTCTATATTATCTTAATCATAATGTTCTTTACTGGGCTAGTTGAGCTCACCCTTTTCCTTGTTCTTCCATTTTCTTCTCGAGGCTAGACGTAATGCAGTAAGTCTTAGTCGAAATGTGGAATGATGGTTCTAGAAGTTGTTCTAGTAGTCCTCACTATTCTATAAAATAGTGTATTAATAATTGTAATGAGGACTTATTTGAGTGTGGATATTGTTTAGATGATAATATTTGTATTTAAACTCACAGTTTAAGTGTTGTCGTATTTTGCACGACAATTGTATTAATAAAGTTGTAGTTGTTTCTGTACCATGTATTTGGCGACTCAGAATTAGTGTTATATACCTATTTTGGGGGCGTCATAGTTGGTATCAGAGCTTAAGTGTAAGACCAATAATTTTATGAAATAAAAGTATTCAAATTTTCTTATAATTACTATTCAGTAAATTGTTAATTTGATAAAAGTTAAAGTTAAGGGTGATATATAAATTTTTTTTAAAAATAAGCTAGTGGTTATAAAATATTCTTTCTGTTGGGGAATATTCGTTTGGTCGTGGAATATTCTTTCTGTCGGAGAATATTTGTGCGTATTTGGCCTATGACCATTTATGGGCCCCATAATAGAATAACCGTTTGATGAAGAAAATGACAAAAAGAGTTTTTAAATAACGATTGTAGTTATTACTAATAACTGCTTTGTTGGAATACCCTTGGTTAAAACACGATGAATACGCGTTGTTGCACAAAGAAGATTACCTGTTTGCACCAATTATTAATTCTTACATAAGAAGGCACTACTCAATAATTATTACGATAATTACTTTTCAATTATTTTATTGATTCAATAATTGTTTGCGTTGATATTTTATATTACTGTTGTTTTAATAATTGTCACTACATAGTATTTTCCATTATCAAAGCAATAATTCATATTGTCAGAATAATATTTTTAGATAACATTATTGGCAATGTCTAGAAAGTTCTGTCTAAAGAGAGGTTTGGTCACTAATTCATGCTAGTTAGTAAGAGAAATTCTTATTAAAAGCCCTCTTTCCTGGCTACGCTTTGGTCATTGTCAATATTGTGATTCTGTAATATTATTTGTGAATAATTAATTATTAATTCATATAATGAGGAAAATATTTATTTTATGTGGATATAGATGGAGAAAATTTTTAAAGTAACAATTGTTGAAAATTGATATTTTATCTTTTCTGATAAAATAATATTTTATTATATTATTATAATATAATAATGATGATATTTTTACAATGAATGTGTGATATATGAGTATATGAGGAGGAAGAGTATTTTTGTTACATTAAATGATTAAAACATGTTTTGTGTGTCGGTGGACCCCATTTCTTGACTGAAATTTGATTATAGCATGTAAAATCGTCCGATTATGGATTTCGGTCAATTTTGGTTTGGAATTTGGAAAAACTTTCTTCTGCAAAGTTGTAAATAATTGAATTTCCTATAAAAGGTAGCGAGATTCAAATTTTAAGATAAAGGGGCTATTTATTATGAATTATTGAAGTTCCGAAGTTCCGAAATAATTGATTTTTGGAAGTTTAAAATATTTTAATTATGAAAAACGTTTTTTTTATTTAGGTGAGGTGTGGTGGCTGATTTGAATCAGATTAGGTGTGCGTGAAAATTTAATAAATATATATTATTAATTTATTAAATTTTCTGATTTGGTGTTCTAAATATTTTCCTATAAATAGGGTGCTTAGGTTAGAATTGAAAATCACAACAGAAACTAAAGCTTTCTCTCTCTATAATATCGAGCGTATTTTGTGAGTATTTTAGTACTTCGAGTATTGCTATACGGTGCAAGTTCTTTTAGCACTATATCCAGATATTCTAGTCGTAAGTACTATTCTTTTCGAGGTAAGTAAGTTATTTTCTTCTTAAATGATATTATTTCTTCAATATCATTATGCCAGAATGTTGGTTGGAAATTTTTATCAAATTTGGAACTTTTTCATTTCGGGGTTACTATTCATGAGTTACTATTCATGAGTTACTATTCACGAGTTACTATTCACGAGTACTATTCACTTAAACGTGATGATGTTTTTTTGTGAAATTTCTATCTTTTGGTGTCGGGTTACTATTCACGATATCTTGACACTTTATTCACGAATCATGACACTATTCACGTAAAAAATGAAATTTCTTCTTTTTATCCAAAATATCTATTCGGATACTAGCTTTGATTGTATCCATGTTTTGATCATTCTTGAATTTTACCCCACTCACGTTATTTATGAAGTATTTTGAATGGGAATTGTTTAAAGTACTTAATCCTTAATATTTATTCTTTTGCTTCACCGGATTCGCTTTTCTTTAAAATATTTTTCATCATCCTCGATCCTAAATGATGATATAATGTAATATCTTTGGCCCAGTAGTGCAAAGATGAATAATTTCGATGAATATCTTTGGCTGTAGTGCAAAGATGAGCAGTGTTTTAGATGAACACGACCAATCGATGAATATCTTTGGCACGTGTAGTGCAAAGATGACTTGTTGATGAATGTCTTTGGCCAGTAGTGCAAAGATGACTTGTTGATGTATATCTTTGGCCCGTAGTGCAAAGATGAATTTATTAGTAGGATTATGAACATGAACTGTGATTTGGTATAACCATAATCTTTGATGTTTCAGGTGATGAAAATTATCTTTGTCCTGGATGAGGAAAGGAAATTAGAACAACAATTACGATTATGAGTTATACATGTGATTGTGGACAGGAATTTTTGATTGATGTTACAGGGATAAAACATTGTGGGTGGATTTTTAACATGGAGAAGATAATAGACTTTATGGTCTATTTGACTCTTCTAATGGATTGCTCGTTCCGCTGCAACTATGGTTGAAAAGTTTTATCATCTACCATATGTTCTAAATCTCTCATTTATTACTATTGAAGGCTATTGATAATTTATTTATCTTTAGTCATGATATTCTTTACTGAGATAGTTGTGCTCACCCTTTTGCTTCACAATTCCTTTCAGGTAATAAAAGTGTAACTGGGTCGAGCGGGGGATAGCGAGGGAATAGAATGGTGGTCTATAGATGTTGAGGGTGAGGTGAATTTAACTTGGAAGGGTGTTTTGCCACTATCATACAAGATGTCTAATGACATACAACCTCGTGTCATCATAAGACAGGGTTGTACTCATCCACTTGCTGAGTATATTTACGAGCACTACCTATATAATCTTGGTGTTTGTTTGGAGTATAATTTCCAATTAGAGACAGTGGAGATAATGATATGTCAAGAGAAGACTCACCATTGGGAAGAATATGATAGTAATCTTCACGTTTTTCTTTGGGATCTATTGGGTCAACCAAGGATAATTTTGTGGCCATCTGATATCTATCATAACCTAGAAGCATGGCCTCCCATGTATGAAGGTTTCCTTGAGCACTTCCCAAAGATTCTAATTTCTAAAACAGTTTTCGACTATACCTTTATGTAAGGTGTCATTATGAGGTGTTGTCCACGGTTAGGACATGAGTCATAGTTAATATATATTTGTATCCAAACTCACAGTATATGTGTTATTGTATTTTGTACGACAATTGTTGTAATAAAGTTGTAGTTGTTTTCTGTACCATGTTATTGGCGACTCAGAATAGGTTGGTTGGATTGGACCTATTTTGGGGTTGTCACATTAGGGATATGTTCTCTGGCGGAGATCGGGGAATAGTACTAGGAGGGGAGAGACGAGTAATCCTTCGTTAGTGTGTCATACCTAAGCTTATTTGTTGGTCAGTCGAAGCATATGGTTAATATATGATATGTTAATTTGTTTAATTAACCTTTGTTTTATGGCAGTATTTAAGAATGGCAGCTGAAAATATTAACGGTGGAGTTAATGAGACCGTGAAAACACCTTTAATCACAACCCAGGGGAACGTGCAACAGGAAGATAATATTCCTCCTGTAAACAACACCATTGAGCAGACAATGAACAACGGGATGTTTAGGAGCTTTTTGCAGTTCATGCAAAACCGCATTTAGGAGACTCGTGCACGTAATACGGTGGAAATAATATCAACGCTACAAATTTATCACAAACCAAGCAGTTCAAAGAGTTGGGACCACCAGAATTTTAGGGAAAGCTGGATCCAATCAAGGCGGAAACGTGGGTCAAGCAAATTACCAAGATATTCGATGTCTTGGGATGCATGGAGGAACAGAAGGTTCCATTCGCCACCTTTATGTTCCATGGCGAAAGACATCGTTTAGAGTCTCGTGAAACGCGTACTCAAATTCTTTGCCAGACCAGTATGTCTTGGGGAAACATTTCGAAACTTTTCAACGAAAAATACTTTCCGAAAGTATTCGCCATATGAAGGAGGTAGAGTTTATTAGACTAGAACAAAATAACATGACCGGTGTCCCAATACGAGTAATTTCGCAGAGTTATCGAGTTTCATACCTCATTTGGTAGAGAATGAGGAACGAATGACGAGGATGTTTACGAGAGGTTTAAAACCCAAATTGATATATCTTCTCTCTCATAAATTTTCTTTATATTCAGATGTTGTCAACATGGCTCAATTATTAGAGCGAGATAATGAAATACGTTCAACCAAGGGACCGCAACGAGTTCATACCTATGGGCGGCGAAATCATCGAGCAATAAAAACCAAAGGGAGGAAAACATTCAGACAAAAGCAAGAACCACTCGGTGGTAATTGTAGCCGTGAAAATAGAAGAAGCGAGTCGGGGGGAGATTTTAAAAAGAGGAGATTCAACAATGACACTGTGAAGATGTCAGCACCAACTGGTTTTCAGGGTGGAGAACGACCACCGGTCGTATGCTATAAATGTGGAAAAGAGGGTCATATCAGCCCAAACTGTCCACAACAGTTCAAGGTATGCTATAATTGTGGAAAGGAAGGACATATCGCTCGAGATTGTACTTTAGCGAAACCAAGTCCAGCGGGGATTGTAAGACCCCAAATTTTATAAAATAAAATTATTTAATTTTCTTATAATTACAATTCAGTAAATGGTTAAATTGATAAAAGTTAAATTTAAGGGTGATATATGGAATTTTTTTCAAAATATGCAAGTGGTTATAAAATATTCTTTCTGTCGGGGAATATTCGTTTGGTCGTGGAATATTCTTTCTGTGGGGGAATATTCGTACGATGACGCAACCATTTATGGGCCCCATAACAGAATTACTGTCGGATGAAGAAAATAACAAATTAAAGTTTTTATAAATAACGGCGTAGTGGTTACCGTTAACACTGTTGGAATACTCGGTGGGTAAAGTAAAAATACGCTGTTGTTAAAGAGAATTACACCAGTATTGCACACATTTTTTGAATTATTGATTCTTACGTAAAAGGCACTCTTCAATAATTGTTACACGATAATTATTGCTCAAAGATTTTATTTTATTGATTCAATAATTGCTTGCGTTGATATTTTATATTATCGTTGTTTTTGATAATTATCACTACACAAGATTTTCCATTATCGAAACAATAATTCATATTATCTAAATAATATTATTAGATAACATTATTGGCAATGTCTAGAAAGTTCAGTTCTAAGGAGAGGTTTGGTCACCTAATTGCGCCCAAGAAAAGAGAAATTCTTATTGGAAAGCCCCCTCTTTCCTAGGAACTGCCTGGTTGCCATTATTGTGATTCTGTAATATTATTTATGAATAATTAATTATTTATTTATATGATGAGGAAAATATTCATTTTATGTGGATATAGATGGAGAAAATTTTTAAAGTGACAATTGTTGAAAATCGATATTTTACCTTTTCTGATAAAATAATATTTTATTATATTATTATAATATAATAATGATGATATTTTTACAATGAATGTGAGATATATGAGTATATGAGGAGGAAGAGTATTTTTGTTGCATTAAATGATTAACATGTGTTTTGTGTGTTTGGTGGACCCCATTTCTTGATTGAAATTTGATTATAACTTTGTAAAATCGCTTTGGTTTATGAATTTGATTCACCATTCTTTGTTTGGAATTTGGAAAAACTTTCTTACGTGAAGTTGTAGAAAATTGAATTTCCTATAAAAAGTAGCGAGGTTCGAATTTTCTGATAAAATGACTATTTATTATGAATTATTGAAGTTCAAATAATTGATTTTTTAGAAGTTTTATTATTTTTAAAAGAAAAACGTTTTTTGTCATTTGGTGGGCTCCAATGGTGTTGCAAACATGTCAATTCAGTTGTCAAAGAGGTGGCGTGAATAATTTTATAATACTATTATTATATTAAATTTTACGCTTTGGTGTTCTAAGCAATTTCATATAAATAGGTGCTTAGGTTAGAATTGAAAATCACACCGTAAACCTAAGTTTTCTCTATTTCTCTCTATATTATCGAGTGTATTCTTCCGAGTATTTTGATATCTTGAGTGTTGTTATCGGTTGCAAGTTCGATTCAAATAAGTATTCCAAATGTCGAAATCTTGTTCTTTTGAGGTGAAGGGATTGTAAGGGATAGTAAGGGAGATTATTTTCTTCATAAATGATATTATTTCTTCAATATCATTATCTTAAAATATTGGTTTGAATTTTTATCAAATTTGGAACTTTTTCATGTATGGGTTACTTATTCATGAGTTACTTATTCATGAGTTACTATTCACGAAGTTACTATTCATGAGTACTATTCACGAAACGTGATGATGTTTTTTATGAAATTTCTATCTTTTGGTGTCTGAGTTACTATTCACGATACTCGGACTATTCACGAATCTGACACTATTCACCTAAAAATGAAATTTCTTCTTTTTGTCCAAAATATCTATTCTGGATACTATCTTTGATTGGATCTATGTTTTGGTCTTCATTCTTGAATTTTACTCCACTCTGGTTATTTATGAAGTATTTTTGAATGGGAATTATTTAAAGTACGAATCCTTAATATTTGTTCTTTTGTTTCACTGGATTCGTTTTCTTTAAAATATTTTTCATAATCCTCAGTCCTAAATGATGATATTACTGAATATCTTTGGCTTGTAGTGCAAAGATGAATGATTTCTGATGAATATCTTTGGCCAGTAGTGCGAAGATGAACAGGTGTTTAGATGAACATGACCAACTGATGAATATCTTTGGCCTGCAGTGCAAAGATGACATGTTGAATATCTTTGGTCAGTAGTGCAAAGATGAACTGTTGATGAATATCTTTGGCCCGTAGTGCAAAGATGAATTTATTAGTAGGATTATGAACATAAACTGTGATTTGGTATAACCATAATCTTTGATGTTTCAGGTGATGAAAATTATCTTTGTCCTAGATGAGAAAAGGAATTTAGAACTACAATTACGATTATGAGTTATACACGTGATTGTGGACAGGAATTGTTGATTAATGTTACATGGATAAAACATTGTTGATGGACTTTTAACATGGAGAAGATAATAGATTTTATGGTCTATTTGACTCTTCTAATGGATTGCTCGTTCCGCTGCAACTATGGTTGAAAAGTTTTATCATCTACCATATGTTCTAAATCTCTCATTTATTACTGTTGAAGGCTATTGATAATTTATTTATCTTTAGTCATGATATTCTTTACTGAGCTAGTTGTGCTCACCCTTTTGCTTCACAATTCCTTTCAGGTAATAAAAGTGTAGTTGGGTTGAAAGGGGGATAGCGAGGAATAGAATAATTGGTCTATAGATGTTGAGGGTGAGGTGAATTTAACTTGGAAGGGTGTTTTGCCACTATCATACGAGATGTCTAATGACATACAACCTCATGTCATCATAAGACGTGGTTGTGCTCATCCACTTCTCGAGTATATTTACAAGCACTACCTATATAATCTTGGTGTTTGTTTGGAGTTTAATTCCCATTAGAGATGGTGGAGATAATGATATGTCAAGAGAAGACTCATCATTGGGAAGAATATGATAGTAATCTTCTCATTTTTCTTTAGGGTCTATAAGGTCAACCAAGGATAATTACGTGGCCATATGATATCTACCATAACTTAGTACGCACGGCCTCCCACATATACGAAGGTTTCTTGAGCACTTCCCAAAGATTTTAATTTCTAAAAGCAGCTTTTCGACTATACCTTTATGTAAGGTGTCATTATGAGGTCTCATGTCCACAGTTGGGACATGAGTCACAGTTGGTATATATTTGTATTTAAACTCACAGTTTAAGTGTTGTTGTATTTTGCACGACAATTGTTGTAATAAAGTTGTAGTTGTTTTCTGTACCATGTATTTGGCGACTCAGAATGGGTTGGATGGAATGGACCTATTTTGGGGTTGTTACAGGGATGGTGACTCAAAAGGCTGTCCCAAAAAAGTCAAAGTCAATGGTTCCTGGAAGAGCATTTGTCGTGACTGGTCATAGTGCGAGGAACCCAAACAAGGTGATCACGGGTAAGCTAATCATAAACTCTTGTGAAGTTTATACCTTATTAGATACCGGTTATACCCATTCTTTTATCTCTCCTGCTTGTGCTCAACGTTTAAACTTGACTCCAGAGAAATTAGACCTTGACTTATCTGTTGAGACTCCGTTAGGAGAAACTTTCGTTACATCTACTATTTATAAATCTTGTTTGATTCAAGTTGGAACCATCACCTTACCTACCGATCTTGTTTCGTTGAAAATACTTGCATTTGATGTGATTTTAGGGATTGATTGGTTAACCACTCATCATGCTAAAATTGATTGTTTTCGTAAGGTTGTTAGTTTTCATATTCCTAACCAACCTGTTATGTGAATCCACACAACCAAACCATTAAAGTCAATCACTATCATATCAAGCCATAAAGCTATTCGTTTATTGAAAAACGGATGTCAAGCTTTCTTAGCCCATGTTATATATTTGAACAAAAACACGTCAGATTTGAAAAATATTTTTGTTGTTAGAGAATTTCCTGACGTATTTCCTGAAGAACTTCCCGGTCTACCCCTAGAACGAGAAGTTGAATTCTTTATTGACCTTGAACCTGGTACAAAGCCCATTTCTAAAACCCCATATTGAATGGCTCCTATTGAACTTCAGGAGTTAAAGGTTCAACTATAGGAGTTGTTGGACATCGGTTTCATTCGTCCTAGTACATCTTGTAAGACCCGAACTTATTATAAATAAAATCAAATTCCCTCTAATTATATTTGTGAATAATAAGGTATTAATTTGATATAATTCTCTGGTTATGGGTGAAATGTGCAAATTTTGCAAAATATGCAAGTGGTTATAAAATAATCATTGTTGTCGGGGAATATTTGTTTGGTCGTTGAATATTCTTGTTGTCAGGGAATATTCATATGTCGGCGCAGTCATTTGTGGGCCCCATAACAGAATAACTGTCCGATGAAGAAAACGACAAGTTTGAGTTTTTATAAATAACGCACAGTAGTTATTACAGTTAACAACACTTTGGAATACCCGATGGTTAAAATACGATGTCTGGCGTGGATGTACAGTATTGATGAATTATTGATCCTTACGCAAGAAGGTACTACTCGATAATTGTTACAGTAGTTACTGTTCAATATTTTATTTTATTGATTTAATAATTGCTACGTTGATATTTTATATTATTGTTGTTTCAATAATTGTCACCGCACAAAGATTTTTTCCATTATCGATCAATAATTCATATTATTTGAATAATATTATTAGATAGCATTATTGGCAATGTCTAGAAAGTTACATCGAGGAGAGGTTTGGTCACCTAATTGCGCACCAAGAAGAGAGAAATTTTTATTGGAAAGCCCTCTTCCCTAGAACTACCGTTGTCATAAATGTGATTCTGTAATATTATTTGTGAATAATTAATTATTGATTCATATGATAAGAAAATATTTATTTTATATGGATATAAATGTTGGATATATTTAATGTGGTTAAAAATGAAGGAGTTAATGTTGAGGTGTTTTATCAGTATTTTTATCGGAATGAAGGTATTAAAAATCAAACCAGTGTTTTTTGAGATATATTGCGGGAGTTATAATTTTTAATCCGTCCGTTGGATCGTTGTAATTTTTGGATATGTTATACATATATAAGTTGAGTATATGTCCACAAATTTTGAACCGTTAAAAATGAGCGTATGATTTGTTATGAATTTTAAGAGGTGGCTGATTCGGAAATCAGGTTATGAATCATTTTTGGTGGAAAATTCTAGAATTGGTGGGCCCCACTTGTGGTTGGTGAAGAAATGTGCTGAATTTTATTTCAAATGTGGTGGGTGAGAATAGTAGCAGGTAAAGCCATCAGGTTGCAGGTCAAGCCTACTAAAATTTTTCTATAAATAGAGGGCTAAGTTATAATTGAAAATCACACCAGAAACAAGTTTTCTCTCTTTCTCTCTCTAGATTATTGAGTGTATTTTGTGAGTATTTAGATACTTTGAGAGTTTCTATTCACCAGTGCAAGTTTCCTTCACCCTTATACCGATATTCCGATCAAAAGTACTAATATTTTGAGGTAAGGGATGTTATTTTCTTCATATATGATATTATTTCTTCAATATCATTATGCCGAAGTATTGATCTGAATTTTTATCAAATTTGGACCTTTTTGTGTCTGGGAGTTACTATTCACGATACTAAGACTATTCACGTGATACTGACACTATTCACGAATACGTCACTATTCACCGAAAAATGAAATTTTCTTCTTTTTGTCCAAGATGTATAGTATGGTTACTATCTTTGATTGTATCCATGTTTTGATCTTTATTCTTGAATTTTTCTCCAAAATTGGTTATTATGGAGTATTATTGATCTTGGATAAACTGTTATACGAATCCTTACTATTTGTCCTTCCGCCACACCTTCGGATTCGCTTTTCTTTAAAATATTTTTCATCATCCTCAGTCCTAAATGATGATACAAATGAATATCTTTGGCCTGTAGTGCAAAGATGAATATTTGATTAAAGATGCATATTGATTGTTGTTACAGAGATAAAATATTGATGATGGACTTTTAAATCTTAGAAGATAGTAGAACTCATTCTCTTCGACTCTTCTAATGGATTGTTGTTTCACCGCAATTGTTGATCTAAAACTTGTTGGCTATTATATTTTATCGATTTTTCCCCTCGTTGAAGACTAACGATATTTTGTTGTATATTATCTTAGTCATAATATTCTTTACTGGGCTAGTTGAGCTTACCCTTTTCCTTTTTGTTCCATTTTTCTCAGGAGATGAGAACATAGCCTGAACTAGTCGAGGTACGGAGTGATGGTTCTAGAAAGATGTTTTAGCAGTCCTCACTATTTCTGTAAAATAGTGTTTGAATAATTGTAATAATGACTTATTTGAGTTTGGATATTGTCTAGAAGACAATATTTATATTTAAACTCACAGTATGTGTTGTCGTATTTTGCACGACAATTGTATTATTGAAGTTGTAGTTTGCTTTCTGTACCATGTATTTGGCGACTCAGAATGGGTGTTGTATACCTATTTTGGGGGCGTCACAGTTGGTATCAAAGTTTAGGGATATGATCTCTGGCTAGATGTGAGATAAGAACTAGGAGGGGAGAGATGGGGAATTCCTTCGATAGTATGACCTACCTAAGTTTATTTGGTATTTAATTGGTCGGTCAAAGTATAGGGATAATATGTGATATGTTAATTAACCCTTGTTTTGTGGCAGTATTTGATAATGGCATCCGAGAATGTTGAAAACATCAATGGAGCACAGGAGACCGTTGAGTCTCCATAGATCAATACTCAGGACAATGTGCAACAGGATGGCGATAATCCTCCTGTAAATAACAACACTGACCAAATGACAAACGACGGTACGTTTAGGAGTTTTTTAGAATTCATGCAATACCAGACGATAGAGACTCCTGTTCATAATGCAGAAGGAAACAATGGCAACCCACGGTTGGTCACCGCTAAGCAGTTCAAGGAGCTGGGACCACCGGAGTTTTTGGGAAAGCCAGAACCACTTAAGGTGGAGACATGGATAAAGCAGATTACCAAGATATTTGATGTCTTGGAATGCTCAGAGGAGCAAAAGGTTCCATTCGCCACCTTTATGTTGCGTGAAGAAGGAGATCATTAGTGGAAATCAGAAACGCATCACCATTTGGACGCATTCAAGATGTCTTGGGAGAAGTTCCAAGAATTATTCAACGACAAGTACTTTCCTGAAAGTATGCGTCACATGAAGGAGGTAGAATTCATCAAGCTGGAGCAAAACAATATGACCGTGTCGCAGTACGAGGCTAAGTTTGCGGAGTTATCCCGGTTTGCATCCCATTTGGTCGATAATGAGGAGCGAATGACGCGAATATTTTTACGAGGTTTGAAACCCGATATACGTCAATACCTCATTTCTCACAAACTTTGTTTATATTAAGATGTTGTGAATAAGGCACAGTTATTGGAGCGCGATAATAAGTCAGCACAACCCAAAGGCAACGACCAACAACACGATAATAATCATACCGATGGCAACGGTCATCGGAACAACGATAACCATCGTGGGGGATATTATCATGCAAGGAATGGTAACCATTTCGGTGGTAATCATGGCGAAGATAATAAGAATGGACATTTTAAAAGAGAAGGTTCAACAATGACGTGAAGACGCTTAAGCACCAAAGACCCGCTTCAAAGGAAGAAGAAGAATCCCATCGATTGCGTATGTTTCAAATGCATACAAGAGGGACACATCCGTCAAAACTATACGCAAACAATCCAAAGCGTGTTTTAATTGCGGAAGAAAGGTCACCTAGCTCGATTTTGTGTCGTATGGTGAAGTCAAGTCCAACCGGGATAGTGATGCCAAAGGATGTCCCGCATGCTTCCAAACCGGTAGTTTAAGAGAGAGTGTTTTTTTTCTCGTGACGAGGAACCTGAATAAAATTATCACGGGTATGTTAGTCATAAACTCTTGTGAAGTCTATACCGTGTTGAATCTACCTTCTACTCACTCTTTTATTTCACCTAGTTGTGTTCAATGTTTGAATTTAACTCCGGAGAAGTTAGATTTTGATTTATCTGTTGAAACTCAGTTGGGAGAAACCTTCATTACCTTCACTATTTATAAATCTTGTTCAAATCGACACTTTCACGTTACATGTCGATCTTATCTCTTTGAAAATACTTGCCTTTGATGTGGTTTTTTTGAAACGATTGGTTAACTACTCATCATGTTTTTCGTAAGGTTGTTAGCTTTCATATTCTTAACCAACCTATTATGCGAATTCAAGCAACCAAACCACTAAATTCAATCATTGTCATATCAAGCCATAAGTAAAGAGCCCCGATCCTTTTGTTGATGACTTCCTTGTGTGGAATGGACCGAAGCCAGACTTTCTGTAGACGACGTCGTGAATGACGATGACAAGTTGATAGGTATCATTGTGAGGTGTTATCTAGGTTAAGGGATAGAAGTCACAGTTGGTATCAATGTGACATACTATCCAAGTCTTGGATGAGAGTAACAATTTTGAATGATATTTCTATCATTAATAAATCTCTTGACGTATTCTTGAAGACTTCCTAGCCTACCCTAGAGCGTGAAATCAAATTTTATATTGACCCCAGTACAAAAACCCATTTCTTAAACCCTCAAGTATTTCTTCAACTAAAACGAACGTAACATGCGCCAAAGACGTTGACTCGAGCTGTTGAAGATTACGATCGTACTATTCAATATCATCGTGGAAGAGCGAACATGGTAGCTGACGTGTTGAGTAAAAGATCGTATGCGTTTACAAGTGCGATGTTGTTAACACAAAGACTCATTTCGTATAACTTACAAATGATGAAGATAGAGTTAAAGACTCTAGGGACCCATGTGAAGATAACGAATATACGAGTAAAATCGATTTTAATCGATAAAGTTAAAGACGCTCAAGCTACATACCCGAATCTGATGAATGTGAAGAAGAAGGTTCAAGAGGGTGTTATTCTAGAAGCAAGAGTTGCTGAAGAGAGGAAATCTCAACCCTCGATTTAATTGGCCCATTTGAAAT
Organism: Panax quinquefolius; assembly: GCA_020205615.1. Taxonomy (NCBI): domain Eukaryota; kingdom Viridiplantae; phylum Streptophyta; class Magnoliopsida; order Apiales; family Araliaceae; genus Panax; species Panax quinquefolius. The sequence goes on along the minus strand of CM035151.1, from coordinate 85,988,914 downwards.
CCTCGATTGAGTAGGAACTGTGGCTTATAGACTCGTTTTACCGCCAAGTATGTCGCGTGCTCATAACGTTTTTAATGTATCAATGTTACGTAAATATGTGGATGACCCGAACCACATTATTAATTTAGAACCAGACGAGATAGCCGAAGATTTAACGTACGAAGAAGTACCTGTTAAGATCTTGGATAGGAAAGAGCATGTCCTACGCACCAAGGTTATACCACAAGTTAAGGTTTTATGGAGAAACCATGCTTATTGAAGAAATGACACGGGAGTTGGAATCGAAATGAAAGCGAGGTATCCTCACCTTTTCAAACACAGTAATACGTATGTCAATTTCGAGGACGAAATTTCATAAGAGAGGAGGTTGTAAGACCCCAACTTATTATAAATAAAATTGAATTTCCTCTAATTATATTTGTGAATAATAAGGTATTAATTTGATATAATTCTCTCACGTTATGGGTGAAATGTGCAAATTTTACAAAATATGCAAGTGGTTATAAAATAATCATTGTTGTTTTGGGAATATTCGTTTGGTCGTGGAATATTCTTATTGTTTGGGAATATATCGTGACAACATAGCATCATTTATGGGCCCCATAATGTAATAACAATTGGATGAAGAAAATGACAAGTTTAAGTTTTTATAAATAATCTACGTAGTTATTACTGATTAACAATTGTTGGAATACCCGGTGGTTAAAATACGATGTCTGGCGTGGATGCACAGATTGATGAATTATTGATCCTTACGTAAAGAAGGTACTACTCAATAATTGTTACGATAGTTATTGTTCAATATTTTATTTTATTGATTTAATAATTGCTTGCGTTGATATTCTATATTATTGTTGTTTTAATAATTGTCACCGCGATATTTTTTTTCCATTATCGGATCAATAATTCATAATATTTGAATAATATTATTAGATAGCATTATTGGAAATGTCTAGAAAGTTCTCATCAAGGAGAGGTTTGGTCACCTAATTGCGCTACCAAGAAGGAGAAATTTTTATTGGAAAGCCCTCTTTCCTCGAGAACCAGTCGGGTTTGTCATAAATGTAATTACGTAATATTATTTGTGAATAATTAATTATTGATTCATATGATAAGGAAATATTTATTTTATATGGATATAAATGTTGGATATATTTATTGTGGTTAAAAATGAAGGAGTTAATGTTGAGGTGTTTTATCGGTATTTTTGCTCTGAATGAAGGTATTAAAAATCAAACCAAAGGTTTTTGAGATATATTATGGAGTTATAATTTTAATCCGACCGTTGGATCGTTGTAATTTTTGGATATGTTATACATATATAAGTTGAGTATATGTCCACAAATTTTGAATCGTTAAAAATGAGCGTATGATTTGTTATGAATTTTAAGAGGTGGCTGATTCGGAAATCAGGTTATAAATCATTTTTGGTGGAAAATTCTAGAATTGGTGGGCCCCACTTATGGTTGGTGAAGAAATGTGCTGAATTTTATTTCAAATGTGGTGGGTGGGAATAGTAGCAGGTAAAGCCATCAGGTTGCAGGTCAAGCCTACTAAAATTTTCCTATAAATAGAGGGCTAAGTTAGAATTGAAAATCACACCAGAAACAAGTTTTCTCTCTTTCTCTCTAGATTATTGAGTGTATTTTGTGAGTATTTAGATACTTTGTGAGTTTCTATTCATCAGTGCAAGTTTCCTTCAGCCTTATACCGATATTCCGATCAGAAGTACTAATATTTTGAGGTAAGGGATGTTATTTTCTTCATATATGATATTATTTCTTCAATATCATTATGCCGAAGTATTGATCTGAATTTTTATCAAATTTGGACCTTTTTGTGTCGGGATTACTATTCACGTATACGACACTATTCACGTATACGACACTATTCACGAATACGTCACTATTCACCGAAAAATGAAATTTTCTTCTTTTTATCCAAGATGTCTAGTATGGTTACTATCTTTGATTGTATCCATGTTTTGATCTTTATTCTTGAATTTTTCTCCAAAATTGGTTATTATGGAGTATTATTGATCTTGGATAAACTGTTATACGAATCCTTACTATTTGTCCTTCTGTCACACTGGATTCATTTTCATTAAAATATTTTTCATCATCCTCAGTCCTAAATGATGATACAAATGAATATCTTTGGCCTGTAGTGCAAAGATAAATATTTGATTAAAGATGCATATTGATTGTTGTTACAGGGATAAAATAATGATGATGGACTTTTAAATCTTAGAAGATAGTAGAACTCATTCTCTACTTGACTCTTCTAATGGATTGTTGTTTCATTGCAAATTGTTGATCTAAAACTTGTTGGCTATTATATTTTATCAGATTTTTCCCTGTTGAAGACTAACGATAATTTGTTGTATATTATCTTAGTCATAATATTCTTTACTGGGCTAGTTGAGCTTACCCTTTTCCTTTTTGTTCCATTTTTCTCAGGAGATGAGAACATAGCAGGAACTAGTCGGGATACGGAGTAATGGTTCTAGAAAGATGTTTTAGCAGTCCTCACTATTTCTGTAAAATAGTGTTTGAATAATTATAATAAGGACTTATTTGAGTGTGGATATTGTCTAGAAGATAATATTTATATTTAAACTCACAGTATGTGTTGTCGTATTTTGCACGACATTTGTATTATTGAAGTTGTAGTTTGCTTTTTGTACCATGTATTTGGCGACTCAGAATGGATGTTGAATACCTATTTTGGGGGCGTCACACATCTGTTAGGTTTGTAATATTCATGAACGCAATCAAATTGCAAAATTAGCGGAAGCGAAATAAAATCAGAGTTTAAAAATTTTACAAACCATATACCCGGATCACCCTTTATGCACAATTATTAATTAAACGAAGAATAAGAAATTATGAAATCATACCCTTGTAGAAACGAGCTTCCTCAGGTACGAGTTCACCTCCTATTTCTCATGATCTCCTCAATCTCCGGTAGATTCCTTCCTTTGATCAATGTAAGCCACCCAAGTGTATGGCCTCTAGAGGTGATCCACCAAAGAAGAAGAATTTTCAAGAAGAAGGGGTATTGGCTCAAACCCTAGTTTTTCTTATTTGTATAGAAAAAGGAGGCGTACTCTCCAACCATTGGAATTAACGTATATCTGATATCTGACATAAGACTCCTCTTATAAAGATATCAAGTAACCCTATTAAAATAAGGTATTATTTAATTAAACTCTTTTAATTAAATGGGCTCCCTAATCTTATTAGGGATAATTAATTAAACTCCTTTAATTAATTTTTTCTCCTAATCTTATTAGGAATAAATGAGAGTACTTATATTAAATTAATTCCTAAACTCTTTTAGAAATTAAAATAATAATAATAATTGTTATAATATTAATAAGACTCTTCTTATTAATTTATATTTAATATTTCTAAAATATTAAATAATAAATATTAAGCTATTTAATTTATTCTATCACCATAGATTAAATTAAATATACATAACATATTATTACGATTATGCCATTAACTTCTTAAATAATTATTCTTCCTTTTTATGGTGTGACCCTTTGGGTTCTCTATATTAAACCCAGGTTGTGAATAAATCAATTAGAACAATTCTAATCTTATTTAAATAAATAAATTAAACAATTAATTTATTTAAATAAATAATATTTATTCTACAATAGGGATAAGCCTCCCTAGCGATCAACGACTTTCCAGATAATATAGATTTCAACATTAATCATAAAAGAACCTTTGAGTAAATAGTTACCGTACAATTCAATCCTTCCACCATACAATGTCCCAATTAAATATAAGACATGGAATTACTGCCAAGTCTTATTTTATTTAATTATATGTATTTCGACTCTTAAATGCACAACTCCAAATAATGCAAATTAGAAACTCCTTTCTAATTTCATTCTGCCTTGGCCAAGGACTACTAGGTTGTCATTTATTGAATCACATAGGACATTTCTCTTCTTTTAATAGAAGTGGTAGATTCTTTATTGATCATACATTATCTCCATGTATTACTTATTATACTCAAGCATACCCTTTGATATACCCTAAGGGTCTTAAGGAATAAGACAAAGTATAACTCATCATACACAAGATACTATGATGATCTCAAGTCCAAGGATCACTTGACTTCTTATCATTACAGAATTCCTATTGACAGTCAAGTAAAACTCCATTAGGTATTCCTTAGTGAGCTACGTTCAGTGAACTTATTCTCTAATAAGCACCTACATACTTGCTTTAGTGTCTCCACACAAATGATCATGAGATCAATCATCCTCATCCAACGAAAGAAGAACGTATGTACCAATCTATCCGGATTCACTAATCCCCAATTTAGTAATCCAATGATTGGGAACTATTTTAGTTTTAAGCTTTCTAAGAATTTAGATCTCATTAGAATGATCATCATCATTATTCTAAAAGCATTGCTTAAAACTATGGGTTTATCACATATTATAAAATAACATCATGTAGATAATTAAAAGCCTTTAATAAATTAATACTTTTTATTAATAAATAAATAATATTGTTACAAAGTATATGCTTTATCATCAAACATGATTGGCTTGTGTGCATACTACTTTCAATCTCCCACTTGCACTAAAGCCAATCGTCATGGTATCTCATACTCTTCTTCTCTAAGTGACGATTATCCTGTTGTTGGATAAGCTTTAGTTAATGGATATGTAATGTTGTTCTTGAGAGTCCACTATCTCTATAGTGATTTCCCATCTTTCAATGATTCTAATAATCAAATGAAAGTGCCACAACACATGTTTAGATCCAAGACGAGACTTAGGAACTATTCCTAGTTCTATAATGAACTTTGCCAATTTGTTTCACTTCTGAATTCTTTGAACCTTTCAAATAATTCACACTTGTATTTCAACAAATACATACATTCAACTCTTTGAATGATCATCTCATTTTCTTATACTAGTTTGTTCAATTTACAAAATAATTTTTCACGTAAGTCAAGTATACAAAATCCATTAAGTAATCTTTTCGCCTCTATACTGAAACATTATTATTATAAATAGAACAACAATTGTTCTTAATTATAATACCAAAAATTTTATTGTCCAACAATAAAATGGAAATAATGTTTCTAACAAGAATTGGAATACAATAACAACTTATTGACTTAATAGATTTGCCCATAAAGCGATCTTAAACTATAAGTTTCTATAGCTAATCAAAGAACCTTTTGCTTCATTTTTTCCACACATAGGATTACTTATCTTTGTTTAGCTTTCTACTTCTGCTTGGTCCATTCATAAATCTATATTTATGATAACCAAAGTCGATATCCAATATCCAAGTAGAACCTTGACTTAAAGAAAAATTTATTTTAAATCTTGAACAAAATTGTTTTTGTAACCGAAACTTCATTAAGCTTCTTTGGTTAGCCACTGCAAGGTGCTTCTCGCAGTTTCTTTCCAGTGTCCATGCTTATTGCAGTGGAAGCAAACCCCTTTGCTATCCATATCAGTTTTGTTCTTATTATCCTTTGTTTATGCCTTTCTATTTACCTTCTTTGAATCGTTCTTCTTTTCAGAAGATCTTTTGGCCCCTACGAGTAAGACATGGTCTTTCTTGGTTGGAAAGTGACTCTCAACATTTTTCAACATGTTAAGCAAATCAGCGAAGCTGATATCTAGCTTGTTTATATGAAAAATTCACAACAATTGTGAAAGGAGTCCGGGAGTGAGTGCAAGATCAAATCTTGGCTCAACTCTCATCATGACAAAACCAGTTGTCCTAATTGATCAATCAAATTGATTATTTTAAGAACTTTTGTATGTACTATAGTGCCATTGGCCATTCTAGATCGGAAGAGCTCCTTAGATATCTGATATCTATCAGTCCTACTTTCCTCACCATCAACTACTTGATGTGCAGGAATATAGTAGAAGCATCCATAGTTTCATGCTGACGCTGAAGCTCGTTACTCATAGATGCGAGCATGATGCATTGAGCCAACTATGCATCATCTTGCCACTTTCTAAAAGTAGCAATGTCTTCCTCTATTTATTATTTTGAAATAGTAAGGGTTGATTTGATTAATGTGGTTAGTTATGGGTAAAATGAGCAAATATTTTAAAATAAGCAGGTGGTTATAAAATATTCATTGTTGTCGGGGAATATTCGTTTGGTCGTGGAATATTCTTGCTGTCGGGGAATATCCGTACGACGACGCAGTCTTTTGTGGGCCCATAACGGAAAGCGATTGGAGGAAGAAAACGACAAGTATAAGTTGTTTACAAATAACGGCATAGTTAGAATCAGATTATCTTGTTGGAATACCCGTTGGTTAAAAACACGATGTCTGCGTTGTTGTTCAAGAACATTACGGTATTGCACCAATTATTGATTTTTACGTGAAGACACTACTCGATAATTGTTACAAGTAATTATTGTTCAAGATTTTATTTTATTGATTCAATAATTCTTTGCATTGATATTTTATATATTACTACTGTTTATAATTATCACTACACATATTTTCCATTATCTGACAATAATTCATATTATCCTGAATAATATTATTAGATAATATTATTGGCAATGTCTAGAAAGTTACATCTAAGGAGAGGTTTGGTCACCTAATTACATGGCGCCAAAGAAAGAGAAATCTTTGATTGAAAGCCCCTCTTTCTGGAACTGCACGGTTGTCGATGATTGTGATTACGTAATATTATTTATGAATAATTAATTATTGATTTATATGATAAGAAAAATATTCATTTTATGTGGATATAGATGGAGAATTTTTTTTTAAAGTGACAATTATTGAAAATCGATATTTTATATTTTCTGATAAAATAATATTTTATTATATTATTATAATATAATAATGATGATATTTTTACAATGAATGTGGGATATATGAGTATATGAGGAGGAAGAGTATTTTTGTTGCAAAAGTTGTTTAAAACATGTTAAATATGTCCGTGGGCCCATTTCTTGACTAAAATTTGAGTATAGCCTGTAAAATCGCCTGTTTATGGATTTCGGTCAATTTCTGTTTGGAATTTGGAAAAACTTTCTTCTGCAAAGTTGTAGAGAATTAAATTTCCTATAAAAAAACGCAAGATTCGAATTTTCTGATAAAAGGGCTATTTATTATGAATTATTGAAGTTCCGAAATAATTGATTTTTGAAAGTTTTAATTATTTTTAATAACAAAAACGTTTTTTTTTATTTAGTTGACTATTGGTGGCTGATGTTTGGATCTGATTTGGTGTTCGTAAGAATTTTTATATAATATATTAATATTATATTAAATTTTCTGCTTCGGTGTTCTAAGCATTTTCTTATAAATAGGGTGCTTAAGTTAGAATTGAAAATCACACCAGAAACTACAGATTTCTCTCTCTATAATATCGAGCGTATTTTGTGAGTATTTTTATACTTTGAGTGTTGATATACGGTATAAGTTCCTTCAGCACTATATCTGATATTCCAACCAGAAGTACTACTCTTGCTGAGGTAAAGGATGTTATTTTATTCGTAAATGATATTAATTCTTCAATATCATTATGCCAAAATACTGGTTGAACTTTTTATCAAATTTGGAACTTTTTCATGTCGGGGTTACTATTCATGAGTTACTATTCACGAGTTACTATTTATGAGTTACTATTCACGAGTACTATTCACGAAGCATGATGATATTTTTTATGAAATGTCTATATTTTAGTCTCGGAGTTACTATTCACGTATACGGCACTATTCACGTATAAGGTACTATTCACAAATACGACACTATTTACAGAAAAATTAAATTTTCTTTTCTGTGTCCAAGATTGTCTGTTATAGTTCCTATCTTTGATTGAATCTATGTTTTGGTCTTCATTCTTGAATTTTCCTCCACTCTGGTTATTTATAAAGTATTTTTAAACTTGGATTGTTTTAAGTACGAATCCTTAATAGTTGTTCTTTTGTTTCACTGGATTCGTTTTTTTTAAAATATTATTCATCATCCTCAGTCCTAAATGATGATATAACTGAATATCTTTGGCCTGTAGTGCAAAGATGAATGATTTCTGATGAATATCTTTGGCCAGTAGTGCAAAGATGAACATGTGTTTAGATGAACATGACCAACTGATGAATATCTTTGGCTTGTAGTGCAAAGATGAATATTTGATTCCAGATATATATTGATGTTACAGGGATAAAATATAGACGATGAACTTTTATATTCATATATAGAAGATAGTAGATTTCATTTTCTACTTAACTCTTCTAATGAATTATTATTTCCGCTGCGAATATTGATTTAAAACTTGTTGTCTATTGTATTTTATTAGATTTTTCCCTGTTGAGGACTAACGATAATTTTTTCTATATTATCTTAATCATAATATTCTTTACTGGGATAGTTGAGCTCACCCTTTTCCTTGTTGTTCCATTTTTCTTCTCAGGAGGCGAGAATGTAGCGAGTACTAGTCGGGGTGTGGAATGATGGTTCTAGAAGTTGTTCTAGTAGTCCTCACTATTCTGTAAAATAGTGTATTAATAATTGTAATGAGGACTTATTTGAGTGTGGATATTGTCTAGATGACAATATTTGTATTTAAACTCACAGTTTAAGTGTTGTCGTATTTTGCACGACAATTGTATTAATAAAGTTGTAGTTGTTTCTGTACCATGTATTTGGCGACTCAGAATGGGTGTTGTATACCTATTTTGAGGGCGTCAAATCCGGACCCGCATTTTTCTCCAACAAAATCCCAAAAACCACTGATTGATTCAAATCCAAAGCTTGATAATGCGCATCATAAGATTATGGAAAGAGATTGTTACCTTTAGTTATGCAAGAAGGTTGGAATTGAGCTTCTCTTCTAATCTTCTTGACCTTGTATGGATTTGAGATTCAGTTGATCCGTGATTTGAGGTTAGATAACAAAGCATATGGTTTAAAACAAAAAAAATTTAAAAACGACGTTGTTTCGGGAAGGAGAAAATAATGGGACCCACGGTCCAAAATTTCAGTCCAAAAAACTTGTCTGCGTAGAAGAACCGTAGATTTAATGATAGAAGAAAGACCGGAAGAGCAAAATAAACCATCGCCAAATCCTGATTCGAATCCGGGTCGGAGTCCATAAATTGAGACAACACAAAGCTCTAGTAAATACGGTACAGTGTGTATATATAATAGATAGACTAAAAGACAATTTGCACCCCAAATGTGACGCCCCCAAAATAGGTCCACACGACCCATCTTGAGTCGCCAGCTATCACATTATAAAAATCAAATACAAACTTCATTTATACAACTGTTGAACTGTCGTAAAGAATACGACTACGATTAATCGTGAGTTTTAATACAATATAGTCTCTCATAGCGAGATCCAAACTCAAATTATTACAATGCCATATATAATACAAAGAAAGAAATAACACTTCCAAAGCTCAAGGTTCACTTCACCCTATTATAGTTCACCAAAATTAAATATTACGTGACGTATAAAATACGACACCCACATCTTAGGTCCTCAATACAATTATATATTGAATGTCATGCTGTTTTATAATGTATTGAGAAACTTCGACAATCTCGAACCATCTCACTATTTCCTCATTATCCCCGCTTTCAACCCAAACCTACACTCTTATTACACGAAAAGGAAATGTGAAGCAAAAAAGGTGAGAGCACAACTAGCCCAAGAAGGAATATCATGACTAAAGATAACTACATTATCAATAGTTCTCATCAATAATAAATCGTAGATTTATAACATATGGTAGATAATAAAACTTTTCAACCATAATTGCAGCGGAATCAACAATCCATTAGAAGAGTCAAGTAAAACATAATGTCTACTATCTCCTCCAAATTAAAAGTCCATCGTTAATATTTCATTCCTGTAATACTCATCAACAGCTTCTTCGTTGTACCCAAAGACAAAGAGAACTTTCATCACCGCGCCTTCACCTGAACCACTAAAGATTATAATTAAGTTCACAATTCATATTTACAATCATGTAAATCAACAGTTTCTCCTTGCCACAAAAGATTAATAGGATGTTTACTCAATATCCTTACCCCAAAGGCTGAAGATATTCAAATGTAACAACAATTATCATACCAATCAGTTGTCTATCTTTGCACTATGGGCCAAAGATATTCAACTATAAAACCAATGGTCATGATCATACCAATCAATTGCCTGTCAGTGCACTACGACCAAAGACATTCAACTGTTAACTAATGGTCATGATCCTACCCATCACATCATTGAATTATCCATGCACTACGGCCAAGGATATTCGTTAGTATCACTAGTGGTAATGATCATGTCATACACCAGTCCATCTTTGCACTACGTCAAAGCTATCAAATAATGTATCATCTTTGCACTACGTGCCAAAGATATTCAACAACATATCATCTTTGCACTACATACCAAGGACATACAACTATAAACCCATAACCAACAAAGATAATAAAGAATATATGAAACTGCAAATGGATTTTCACCGCCATGCAGTAATCCACGATATCTGCATCATTTCCACAATTTAATAAGGAATGAATACAAAGGATCATTCACCATGCATATGGTAATCTACATGTATGTGTTATTCCAATGTAATAATAAAGAATGGAATAACAAAAGACATCACCATGCATGCGATAGAGACCGCATGCATGTGTTATTCCCAATAGAATAATAAATGCGAATAATAATTAATGGAACCAGTCCCGATAAAACGCATGCATGTGATATTTTCGGCGAGAATAATAAATGTGGAATAATAAATATTGGAACCAGTCATGTGAAATTCACACTACCGATGTGATATTCCGAATAATAATAAATGCGGAATAATAAAAGAAGATCACCAAGTATTGGGTAAACCGCATATACAAAGTCATTCCACCAAGTATAGGTAAACCATGCATACAAAGTTATTCCAATGTAATAATAAATAATTGAATAACAATAGACTTCACCGTATATACTGTGAATCCGTATCTGATTATTCCAATGTAATAATAAAGAATGGAATAACAATAGACTTCACCGGGTATACTAGAATCCGCGTGACACAAAGTTATTCCAACAAAATAATAAAGAATAGAATAATGTAAGTTCTCTTCATGAATAAGAAAGAATAACACCCTTTACTACACACAACAAATAATATCCCTTACTATAATAATATCCATTTTACCTTTCAAAGAAGAGTATTCACTAAGAGGCGAGGATATACTCAAGGAAACTTATACTACGCCAAAAGCTTTCTTAAACTCTAAAGAAATACTCTCAAGATTATAGAAGAAGAATTCTCTCTATAGTTTCTCTCTCTAGAGTTTCAATGAATTCGTAAGAAAATAATGAAGGAATGAACTTCTATTTATAAGCTTGGTAGAGTAAGGGTAAAATAGTCTTTTCGCCATAATTTATGACATCATCGCTTACATCATCGATCATATGACATCATTGCTTACATCATCGATCAAATGACATCATTGCTTACATCATCCTTCTGATGACATCATTGCTTACCTCATCGTTCCGATGACATCATCGCTTACATCATCAGAATTCAAATTCAAATTGTTCTCTTTCACCTCATTTTATTTTTATACCATGAATTTACTATAATAATGTTATCATTCAAATTATAAAAAAACATACTATCATATAATCACATTATACTACTATAATATAATATTATAATAATATATTTAAATGAATCCTTGATTTACTAATATAATTTCAACCAACTATTCAAAAATTAAAGACATCTCCTCATGGAATAATATTGTACCCAAAAATGATTTGAACCGAAATAAATATATTGCTTCTAGTGAATAGAATAATAAGAACTCATGAATAAGAACTCGTGAATAGTAACTCGTAATCAAATAGTAACTTGTGAATAGTAAACTCATGAATAAGAACTCATGAATAAGAACTCATGAATAGTACTCGGAGACACAAAAAAGTGTCCCAAATACTCGAGTGAATAATACTAGAGTGAATAGTAATTTGGGTGAATAGTAACTCCGTGAATAAGAACTCGTGAATAAGTAACTCCGAGCACAAAAGTGTCCCAAATACTCGAGTGAACAATACTTGAGTGAATAGTAATTTGGGTGAATAAGTAACTCGTGAATAAGAACTCATGAATAAGACTCAACACGAAAAGTGTCCCAAATACCTTTGTGAATAATACTAGAGTGAATAATAATCGGGTATTTTATGACAACTTGTCTACTTTGAAAAATTTTCAAATATGACCCTTAACTTTAAACTTTTATCAATTTAACTATTTACCAAAATAGAAAAATTGAATACTTTTATTTCATAAATTTCGGGGTCTCACAATCTCCCCTCCTTATGAAATTTCTCATGATTTTCCCATTTCTCATCTCCTGTATTTCAGATATCATTCTAGAATATAGCTTCAAAACAAAGGTTAATTAACATATCACAATTTGTCAACTTATCAAGTAAACAATTTCAACTTAGGTAAGTCACACACTAGCGAAGTAAATAACTCGTCTCCCCCTCTTAGTTCTAGACTCTTATCTCCGCCAGTGACCATATCCCTAAGCTCTGATACCAATTGCGACGCCCCCAAAATAGGTCCACACGACCCATCTTGAGTCGCCAGATATCACATTATAAAAATCAAATACAAACTTCATTTATACAACTGTTGAACTGTCGTAAAGAATACGACTACAGTTTACTGTGAGTTTTATTACAATATAGTCTCATAGACAGTATCCAAACTCAAATTATTATAATGCCATATATAATACAGCAGCAAATAACGCTTCCAAAGTCGGGTTCACTTCACCCTATTATAGTTCACCAAAATTAAATATTACGTGACGTATAAAATACGACACCCACATCTTAGGTCCTCAATACAATTATATATTGTATGTCATGTGCCGCTTTATAATGTATTGAGAAACTTCACAATCTCGAACCATCTCACTATTTCCTTTCATTATCCCATTTCGATCCAAATTTACACTCTTATTACACGAAAGGAAATGTGAAGCAAAAAAGGTGAGCACAACTAGCCCAGTAAGGAATATCATGACTAAAGATAACTACATTATCAATAGTTCTCATCAATAATAAATCAGAGATTTATAACATATGGTAGATAATAAAACTTTTCAACCATAATTGCAGCGGAATCAACAATCCATTAGAAGAGTCAAATAGAACATAATGTCTACCATCTCCTCCAAATTAAAAGTCCATCGTTAATATTTCATTCCTGTAATACTCATCAACAGTTCTTCGTTGTACCCAAGACAAAGAGAATTTTCATCATCTGCCTTCACCTGAACCACTAAAGATTATAATTAAGTTCACAATTCATATTTACAATCACGTAAATCAACAGTTTCTCCTTGCCACAAAAGATTAATAGGATGTTTACTCAATATCCTTACCCAAAGGCTGAAGATATTCAAATGTAACAACAATTATTATACCAATCAGTTGTCTATCTTTGCACTATGGGCCAAAGATATTCAACTATAAAACCAATGGTCATGATCATACCAATCAATTGTCTGTCAGTGCACTACGGCCAAAGACATTCAACTGTTAACTAATGGTCATGATCCTACCCATCACATCATTGAATTATCCATGCTACTACGGCAAGGATATTCGTTAAGTATCGATAGTGGTAGTGATCATGTCATACACACCGCCCATCTTTGCACTACGGGTCAAAGCTATCAAATAACGATCATCATCTTTGCACTACAGCCAAAGATATTCAACAACATATCATCTTTGCACTACATGCCAAGGACATACAATTTAAAAAACCATAACCAACAAAGATAATAAAGAATATATGAAGCTCGCAAATGGATTTTCACCGCCATGCAGTAATCCACGTATACAAATCATTTCCACAATTTAATAAGGAATGAATACAAAGGATCATTCACCATGCATGTGGTAATCTACATAGACAGGTTATTCCAACAGAATAATAAAGAATGGAATAACAAAAGACATCACCATGCATACGATAGAGACCGCACAGACAGTTTATTTCCAATAGAATAATAAATGTAGAATAATAATTAATGGAACCAGGTCCGGCGTAAAGCGCACAGACAGGATATTCCGACAGAATAATAAATGCGGAATAATAAATATTGGAACCAGGTCAGGTGAAATTCACACCGACAGGATATTCCGACAGAATAATAAATGCGGAATAATAAAAGAAGATCACCAAGTATTGGGTAAACCGCATATCTGGTCGTTCCACCAAGTATAGGGTAAATCGCAGCATCTGAAGTTATCCCAACAGAATAATAAATAATTGAATAACAATAGACTTCACCAGGTATACGGTAATCCACGTATACAGGTTATTCCAACAGAATAATAAAGAATGGAATAACAATAGACTTCACCAGTATACTGAATTACAGATATCAAGGTTATTCCAACAGAATAATAAAGAATAGAATAACAGAAGTTCTCTTCATGAATAAGAAAGAATAACACCCCTTACGGGTACAACAAATAATATCCCTTACTATGATAATATCCCTTTTACCTTTCAAAGAAGAGTATTCCGACTAGTAGGGCGAGGATATACTCGAAGGAAACTTATACTACGCTCAAAGCTTTCTTAAACTCTAAAGAAATACTCTCAAGATTATAGAAGAAGAATTCTCTCTATAGTTTCTCTCTCTAGAGTTTCAATGAATTCGTAAGAAAATAATGAAAGAATGAGCTTCTATTTATAAGCTTGGTAGAGTAAGGGTAAAATAGTCTTTTCGCATTAATTTATAACATCATCGATCATATGACATCATTGCTTACACCATCGATCAAATGACATCATTGCTTACATCATCCTTCTGATGACTTCATTGCTTACCTCATCGTTCTGATGACATCATCGCTTACATCATCAGAATTCAAATTCAAATTGTTCTCTTTCACCTCATTTTACTTTTATACCATGAATTTACTATAATAATGTTACCATTCAAATTATAAAAAAACATACTATCATATAATCACATTATACTACTATAATATAATATTATAATAATATATTTAAATGAATTATTGATTTACTAATATAATTTCAACCAACTATTCTAAAAATTAAAGACATCTCCTCATGGAATAATATTGTACCCAAAATAATTTGGACCGAAAATAAATATATTGCTTTCGGGTGAATAAATAGAACTCATGAATAAGAATCGTGAATATCAACTCGTGAATATCAACTCATGAATAGTAACTCATGAATAGTAACTCGTGAATAGTACTCCGACATAAAAAGTGTCCCAAATACTCGAGTGAATAATACTAGAGTGAATAGTAATTTGGTTGAATAGTAACCCGTGAATAGTAACTCCGACACAAAAAGTGTCCCAAATACTCGAGTGAACAATACTTGAGTGAATAGTAATTTGGGTGAATAGTAACCCGTGAATAGTAACTCGTGAATAGTACTCCAACACGAAAAGTGTCCCAAATACCCGAGTGAATAATACTAGAGTGAATAGTAACTGGGTATTTTATGACAACTTGTCTACTTTGAAAAATTTTCAAATATGACCCTTAACTTTAAACTTTTATCAATTTAACTATTTACCAAAATAGAAAAATTGAATACTTTTATTTCATAAATTTCGAGGTCTCACACCAAAGTTTACATCGTTGTTGACTTTTGCACCCCAAACCGAAAAAGGTGTCTAAGTACACCCCAAACTTCATTATACGTAACAAAATGCACACTTTCTTCACTTAACCCAGGTGAAAGTGACTTACCAAATAAAAATTTATAACCTGAAGTTTGGGGTGCAAATTGTCTTTAGTCTTAAAAATTGACAAAAATAATTAATTTTAAATAAAATAAAATAATTAATTTTAAATAAAATAATTAGTTTTAAAAATAAAAATAAAATAATTAATTTAAAATAATAAAATTAAAATAAATATTTGGAATTAATGATTAATCATTAACTTGTAACATGATTATTTTATTTTTATTTTTAAAATTAATTATTAATCATTCCGATTAAAAATCATTAACTTGTAAAAAAATCATTTTACCACATAAAAAATTCGCTTTTTGTTTTAAAACAAAATTTTAAAAATAGAATTTTTCAAAAATGTAATTTTGTAAAAACGATTTTTTTAAAACAAAATTTTAAAAACAAAAACATACTTTTTTAAAAAAGCAATTTTTTTTACTAGTTAAAAACAAAATTTTGTTTTTGAAAGATTCTGCTTTTAAAAAAAAAATTGTTTATTTTTTTTTTATGCATAATGTGTTTACTATTCACATATATTTGTCAGACATATGTATTAAGACTCTTATTTTTTCATGTTATTATTTGTGAATGATAATGACATTTTTCCTTAAAATTAAATATCAAGACTAAAACTTATAATTAATTATTTTAAAATAAAAACAATTATATGTAAAGTCTATCAACTCAAAAAAACCACTAAACGAAAATGAAGATAAAAATAAAGTAAAGCTAAACTATATTAATTAAGTGATGACTTTAATATGAGAAATAAAATTAGAAATTATTACGAGTAACCAAATTTTTAAACATAGAATTTTTCAAAAGCGAATTTTTGTAAAAAGCATTTTTTTTAAAAACAAAATTTTTAAAAAGCAGAAATTTTATTGTTTTAAAAAATTATGTTGTTACAAAATTTTTAAAAACAAATTTTGTGAAAAATAGAATTTTTTACAAGTTCAATAAAATTACGATTTTTAAAAATTACATTTTAAAAAAATTCTATTTTAAAAATTTTGTTTTTAAAACAAAAACATAATTTTGTTTATGTGACAAAAATGATTTTTTACAAGTTAATGATTTTTTAATCGGGATAATTAATAATTAATTTTAAAATAATAAAAAATAATCATTTTACAAGTTAATGATTAATTATTATTAATCATTAATTCCAAATATTTATTTTAATTATTTTATTTTAAATTAATTATTTGATTTTATTTTAAAACTAATTATTTTATTTAAAATTAATTATTTTAAAATTATTTTATTTTATTTAAAATTAATTATTTTTGCTAATTTTAAGACTTAAAAAAGACAATTTGCACTTTTGAAACTTGTATTCTGACCTTAGGTCACTTTTTGATGGGTTAAGTGAAAGAAAAAAGTCTGCTTTTATTACGTATAATGAAGTTTGGGGTGTACTTAGACACCTTTTTCAGTTTGGGGTGCAAAAGTCAACAACGATGTAAAATTTGGGGTGCAAATTGTCTTTTAGTCTAATAGGACATTACCTTATGGGCAAATGGTCAAAAATATCCCTGATATTTACTCCGATGTCCCACTTGCACCCTAAATTTATTTATTTTCCAAAAGTACTCTTAACGTTATAATTTTTGGGTCGTCCGTGCTCCTACCGTTAATAGAAGACAAACGAGATTAAAATGTGATAACCTGACAGATTTAAATATAGAATATATTCTAAATAAAATAATATATATCATTTAATCAAAACAAAAAAATACTAAAATTCAAAATAAAAAAAAAACATAAAATATTTATATTATTTAATTAAAATAATAAAATTTAAATTATTTTGTTAACTAATCAAATCAACTAATTAAATAAAATAAGTTAGGTGTAGAAAATAAAAAGAGGATCTGCTCCGATGACGAAGATAGCGGCGACGGCGAGAGGTTTCCGGTTAAGCCCTTCTATCGGAAGATGTTCAACCCTGAAACCAAAAACTGATGCGAAGAAGAAGAAGGGGAAGAAGATGAATCAGGTTCTACCTGAGATGATGAAGAAGAAGAAGAATCAGGTAGAACCTGAGATGAAGGAGAAGCAGGGGAAAAAGAAGAAGCAGGTAGAACCTGAGATCATTAAAGCGGGAGATTATGTTAATATCTCTGATCTTCTCTTCACCAAAAAGAGGGATTACCTCGTCAAATTCAATGGTGACAAGGTATTATTCTAGTGGAGTAGTTGTTAATTTCTGTTGCTGAATTTTGGTTTTTATCTTACTAAATATCATGTGGAATTCATAAAGCAAGAATTTTGGTTTTTATCTTACTAAATATCATTAGGAATTCATAAATTTTAGTTTTTAGTTTCTTTACTAGTGGACTAGTAGTTTTTATCTTAATTAGCTGATTATATTCGAAAGAGTAAGCGTTTATAACCTTCCATGTTAATATATAATTGTTTTTGTTTTGTAGGTTAAGGCTGAGCATTTGGCAGGCAAGGTTATAATTATATATTTTGGATCGCTTTCATATAATTATCTAGATGAGCAATGGGCAACCAAAAACTTGATAGACTTGTACACTGCGATACAGCCCAAAAATTTGGGCTTAGAGGTTGTTTGGGTGCCAATCATAGATAACAAAACACTTCAGAAAAACCACCCTGAAGAAGTTTTTAAAGAAAAGTTTGCCTATATGCCATGGCCATGCATTCCATATTCGGATTTACCATCTGGGGAAAGATTGTTAACAAGGTTTGGTCAATTCGAGTTGCCTTCTCCATTTATTATTGATCCAACCGGCAAGGTTTTGCATTGCTTTGCTGCTGGTGCTGGTTCAATCCTCCTAAAGTATGGAGTTGAAGCTTTTCCTTTCAGCTACTGAAAAGGATGCAATCCCTAATTTCTGAAGATGAGGCATTGGAGAAGCAGATCTCCTTGAAAACACTCTTGGCCACCCCTGAACGTGATTATCTCATCTCAAACAAAGGGAAGCAGGTATGACAATCTATTGTAAATGAATCATCACTTAATATTTCATTCTGCTCTCCAAGTCTGTACTTGTTCCGTCCCAAAATTAGAGATACAATTATCTGTTTTGCCTGATTTAAAACTAAGAGATATTTATAATTTTAGATTATAAATTGGCAAATTGAAAAACTGTCCATTGAATTGCAATATGGACGTTAATGTTTCAATTTTTTTGCAATGTCATAGCTAATGTTTTAATTTGTGCCTACTGTGTTCGGAGGGAATATATTTTAAGGTGCAATTTGACTATTTTGCCTATTAATACCCACATGTACATGCTTATATTGACCAAAATTGGTTAAAGGGGGACAGTTTCGCAGAAAAAGAATAAATTAAACTTTGGCTATGACATTGCAAACATTGAAACATTAGCGTGTATAGTGCAATTATGTGTCAACATGAGGGGACAATTTTGCAATGTGCCCATCATGAATTAATATGAAGTTACTTATATCATTACTTATATTCTAATAGATCATTACTTATATTTATATTCTTACACATCATTCCTTATATTTATATTCTAACACGTCATTACTTATATTGTAGGTAGACTGAGTCGTATCAAGCCATCACTACTACATTCTTATCAAATGTTTGAGATGTGTTTTGAGAAATTAAATTTTCTTTTAAAAAGTTGTCGATTTATATATGTATATCTAATATTTGTACAGAATGAGTAGTTCCCAATTTATTTAGATAATCATCTGTAGATTTCAGTGATAACTTACGTGGCTACTTGTATTTTGACAGGTACCTTTTGGGAATCTTGAAGATAAGGTGGTAGCACTCTATTTATACGAAGATGGTTTAACAGAGAAACTCACAAAAAAACTTAAGCGGGTGTACAAACAGTTGGCAAAACGTCGTGTAGATTTTGAGGTTGTGCTTGTCTACCTTCACAGCACAGATAGTACTTTTGACCGTGTAGTGAAGACTCATTCAATAAAAGATTCAAGAATATGCCTTGGCTGGCGCTCCCTTTCAAAGACCCTAAATGTATGAAGGTGGCACGAATTTTTGATTATCCTATTAAGCTGAATGGGCCAGAGATTCCAGATCCTACTCTTGTAATTATTGGGCCCCATGGGAAATTTGTCGGAATATTTGACTCACG
The DNA here is from genome assembly GCA_020205615.1 of Panax quinquefolius. Taxonomy (NCBI): domain Eukaryota; kingdom Viridiplantae; phylum Streptophyta; class Magnoliopsida; order Apiales; family Araliaceae; genus Panax; species Panax quinquefolius. The sequence goes on along the minus strand of CM035151.1, from coordinate 85,968,998 downwards.
ACATCTTGATGAATTTTGGGATTGAAGCATACCCATTCACCGGAGAGAGTTCTCGAGTTGGAGACCGAGAAAGCAAAAAATTGAAGCTGAATTCACTCTTGGATCCAAATGTTGTCTTGAGAGGACAAGATGGGTCCAAGGTAAGTTCTTTTGGCGTAGTCTGGTAGATGTTTTAATAATATTGATTGGGGCATTAGATGGAAAACATTGAAAAAATGTGGAAACAACTATATTCTATACATTTTGTATAAAGAAAGTTGCATCTGGGGTACAAGGTTCATTTTTGGATGCAACTTTTTATATCTGTGTTTTCCATCTGCTGCCCATAGTTTTATCCTTTTAAAAAATTCCTCTGGTCTTGGACAGTTGTTTTACCCATTTTAATACTTCTCCTCTGGTCTTAGAAAGTTTTTTCATCCGTTGCTCATTTATTAATTATTTTATTTTATAAAATAGTTGTTTTTTCCCAGGATATAATTGAGACGATGGAGTGGGATTGTTACTCTAAGTTGCAAAATTGTTGTTGCATTCTATTAGAAAATTTCTTTGTTTAGCGCTGTAAACTCTAGGACTTTTCATTGTTAAGTTCTATATTTGTTGCAGGGTTTTCTAATTTTTATGTTTATTTCACTTTCGGTAGATTAAAGTTTCTAAACTGATGATAGAGAAGAGAGTCTTACTAATTATTGAGACGCATTTAATGTCATCAGATCTGCCAGGTTCCTAGCCATGCTAAAAGAGAAGTATTTGCAGAAAAGAGCAAAGATGATAGCGAGTTTGAGGTGATCCATATCTGCTTGAGGACTGAGCAATCTGCCTACAATAATGAGGTGTGTGGGAAGATTTCCCATGGTTGCTGCATCATTTCCATGATACCACCTTGCTTGCACGCCAGATATTAGGTCATGTTTTTATGTACGGGTTGGTTAGAGGAACGGCACTTGTTGCATTTGAACGAGGAGGAATGCTCGTCTCAAAAGCATGGCGTCGTGAATTTGGAGCGCGGGAGGATATGGATTTTCCCTTTGCTGAAGATTTGGAAAAAGAAATCTGGCGTGATATGAATGTGGTCTACAATTTCGACTACTATGAGGACGAATGAACATGTCTAATTGGTTGATTCATTGGTATTGGGACGAAGTCTAATATCTATCAGACCAGCTTGGCAGTTAAATTATGGTTTTTGTTGGTTGCTAATATTTATCTATGTATTTATCAGATTGTCAGCCTTTTTTTTTGTTGACAGCAAATCTTTATATTTTATCTTTCTATTGCTAAATGGTAATATGGTAGACCATATCCTAAATCTTTCTTTAGTCCGTCATCATGCTAATTTTTGCATTTGTGTCTTTCTGTTGGTCTCCTTTTTCAATATTGGTGACTCAGGGCTCTGTAGATGTATGTAATAGAGATTTGTTACAGGATACTATTTAATCCTACATTTGATGCACAATCTTACGTGTCCATATTGATGAGTTGCCTTCTCCATTTATTATTGATGCAACAGGCAAGGTTTTGTATTGCTCTGCTTATTCAATCCCCTAAACTATGGAGTTGAAGCTTTTCCTTTCAGCTACGAAAGGATGCAATCCCTAATTTCTGAAGATGAGGCATTGGATAAGCAGATCTCCTTGAAAACACTCTTGGCCACCCCTGAACGTGATTATCTCATCTCAAACAAAGGAAAGCAGGTATGACAATCTATTGTAAAGGAAATAGGAATCATCACTTAATATTTCATTCTGCTCTCCAAGTCTGTACTTGTTCCGTCCCAAAATTAGAAATATAGGTATCTGTTTTGCCTGCTTTAAAATTAAGAGATATTTTATAATTTTAGATTATAAATTGACAAATTGAAAAACTGTCCACTGAATTGCAATATGGACGTTAATGTTTCAATTTTTTTGCAATGTCATAGCTAATGTTTCAATTTGTGCCTACTGTTATACCCTCTGTTCGGAATGTGCAATTTGACTATTTTGCCTATTAATTCCCACATGTACATGCTTATATTGACCAAAATTGGTTAAAAGGGACAATTTAGCAAAAAGGAATAAATTAAACTTTGGCTATGACATTGCAAACATTGAAACATTAGCGTCTATAGTGCAATTATGTGTCAACATGAGGGACAATTTTGCAATGTGCCCATCATGAATTAATATGAAGTTACTTATATCATTACTTATATTCTAATAGATCATTACTTATATTTATATTCTTACACATCATTCCTTATATTTATATTCTAACACGTCATTACTTATATTGTAGGTAGACTGAGTCGTATCAAGCCATCACTACTACATTCTTATCAAATGTTTGAGATGTGTTTTGAGAAATTAAATTTTCTTTTAAAAAGTTGTCGATTTATATATGTATATCTAATATTTGTACAGAATGAGTAGTTCCCAATTTATTTAGATAATCATCTGTAGATTTCAGTGATAACTTACGTGGCTACTTGTATTTTGACAGGTACCTTTTGGGAATCTTGAAGATAAGGTGGTAGCACTCTATTTATACGAAGATGGTTTAACAGAGAAACTCACAAAAAAACTTAAGCGGGTGTACAAACAGTTGGCAAAACGTCGTGTAGATTTTGAGGTTGTGCTTGTCTACCTTCACAGCACAGATAGTACTTTTGACCGTGTAAGTGAAGACTCATTCAATAAAAGATTCAAGAATATGCCTTGGCTGGCGCTCCCTTTCAAAGACCCTAAATGTATGAAGGTGGCACGAATTTTTGATTATCCCTATTCGCTGAATGGGCCAGAGATTCCAGATCCTACTCTTGTAATTATTGGGCCCCATGGGAAATTTGTCGGAATATTTGACTGCGACATCTTGATGAATTTTGGGATTGAAGCATACCCATTCACCCGGGAGAGAGTTCTCGAGTTGGAGACCGAGAAAGCAAAAAAATTGAAGCTGAATTCACTCTTGGATCCAAATGTTGTCTTGAGAGGACAAGATGGGTCCAAGGTAAGTTCTTTGTGACGTAGTCTGGTAGATGTTTTAATAATATTGATTGGGGCATTAGATGGAAAACATTGAAAAAAATGTGGAAACAACTATATTCTATACATTTTGTATAAAGAAAGTTGCATCTGGGGTACAAGGTTCATTTTTTGGATGCAACTTTTTATATCTGTGTTTTCCATCTGCTGCCCATAGTTTTATCCCTTTTTAAAAAAATTCCTCTGGTCTTGGACAGTTGTTTTACCCATTTTTAATACTTCTCCTCTGGTCTTAGAAAGTTTTTTCATCCGTTGCTCATTTATTAATTATTTTATTTTATAAAAATAGTTGTTTTTTTCCCCAGGATATAATTGAGACGATGGAGTGGGATTGTTACTCTAAGTTGCAAAATTGTTGTTGCATTCTATTAGAAAATTTCTTTGTTTAGCGCTGTAAACTCTAGGACTTTTCATTGTTAAGTTCTATATTTGTTGCAGGGTTTTCTAATTTTTATGTTTATTTCACTCGGTAGATTAAAGTTTCTAAACTGATGATAGAGAAGAGAGTCTTACTAATTATTGAGACGACGAATGTCATCAGATCTGCCAGGTTCCTAGCCATGCTAAAAGAGAAGTATTTGCAGAAAAAGAGCAAAGATGACGAGTTTGAGGTGATCCATATCTGCTTGAGGACTGAGCAATCTGCCTACAATAATGAGGTGTGTGGGGAAGATTTCCCATGGTTGCTGCATCATTTCCATGATACCACCTTGCTTGCACGCCAGATATTAGGTCATGTTTTTATGTACGGGTTGGTTAGAGGAACGGCACTTGTTGCATTTGAACGAGGAGGAATGCTCGTCTCAAAAGCATGGCGTCGTGAATTTGGAGCGCGGGAGGATATGGATTTTCCCTTTGCTGAAGATTTGGAAAAAGAAATCTGGCGTGATATGAATGTGGTCTACAATTTCGACTACTATGAGGACGAATGAACATGTCTAATTGGTTGATTCATTGGTATTGGGACGAAGTCTAATATCTATCAGACCAGCTTGGCAGTTAAATTATGGTTTTTGTTGGTTGCTAATATTTATCTATGTATTTATCAGATTGTCAGCCTTTTTTTTTTGTTGACAGCAAATCTTTATATTTTATCTTTCTATTGCTAAATGGTAATATGGTAGACCATATCCTAAATCTTTCTTTAGTCCGTCATCATGCTAATTTTTGCATTTGTGTCTTTCTGTTGGTCTCCTTTTTCAATATTGGTGACTCAGGGCTCTGTAGATGTATGTCGAGATTTGTTACAGGATACTATTTAATCCTACATTTGATGCACAATCTTACGTGTCCATATTGATGAGTTGCCTTCTCCATTTATTATTGATGCAACAGGCAAGGTTTTGTATTGCTCTGCTTATTCAATCCCCTAAACTATGGAGTTGAAGCTTTTCCTTTCAGCTACGAAAGGATGCAATCCCTAATTTCTGAAGATGAGGCATTGGATAAGCAGATCTCCTTGAAAACACTCTTGGCCACCCCTGAACGTGATTATCTCATCTCAAACAAAGGAAAGCAGGTATGACAATCTATTGTAAAGGAAATAGGAATCATCACTTAATATTTCATTCTGCTCTCCAAGTCTGTACTTGTTCCGTCCCAAAATTAGAAATATAGGTATCTGTTTTGCCTGCTTTAAAATTAAGAGATATTTTTATAATTTTAGATTATAAATTGACAAATTGAAAAACTGTCCACTGAATTGCAATATGGACGTTAATGTTTCAATTTTTTTGCAATGTCATAGCTAATGTTTCAATTTGTGCCTACTGTTATACCCTCTGTTCGGAATGTGCAATTTGACTATTTTGCCTATTAATTCCCACATGTACATGCTTATATTGACCAAAATTGGTTAAAAGGGGACAATTTCGCAAAAAAAGGAATAAATTAAACTTTGGCTATGACATTGCAAACATTGAAACATTAGCGTCTATAGTGCAATTATGTGTCAACATGAGGGGACAATTTTGCAATGTGCCCATCATGAATTAATATGAAGTTACTTATATCATTACTTATATTCTAATAGATCATTACTTATATTTATATTCTTACACATCATTCCTTATATTTATATTCTAACACGTCATTACTTATATTGTAGGTAGACTGAGTCGTATCAAGCCATCACTACTACATTCTTATCAAATGTTTGAGATGTGTTTTGAGAAATTAAATTTTCTTTTAAAAAGTTGTCGATTTATATATGTATATCTAATATTTGTACAGAATGAGTAGTTCCCAATTTATTTAGATAATCATCTGTAGATTTCAGTGATAACTTACGTGGCTACTTGTATTTTGACAGGTACCTTTTGGGAATCTTGAAGATAAGGTGGTAGCACTCTATTTATACGAAGATGGTTTAACAGAGAAACTCACAAAAAAACTTAAGCGGGTGTACAAACAGTTGGCAAAACGTCGTGTAGATTTTGAGGTTGTGCTTGTCTACCTTCACAGCACAGATAGTACTTTTGACCGTGTAAGTGAAGACTCATTCAATAAAAGATTCAAGAATATGCCTTGGCTGGCGCTCCCTTTCAAAGACCCTAAATGTATGAAGGTGGCACGAATTTTTGATTATCCCTATTCGCTGAATGGGCCAGAGATTCCAGATCCTACTCTTGTAATTATTGGGCCCCATGGGAAATTTGTCGGAATATTTGACTGCGACATCTTGATGAATTTTGGGATTGAAGCATACCCATTCACCCGGGAGAGAGTTCTCGAGTTGGAGACCGAGAAAGCAAAAAAATTGAAGCTGAATTCACTCTTGGATCCAAATGTTGTCTTGAGAGGACAAGATGGGTCCAAGGTAAGTTCTTTTTGACGTAGTCTGGTAGATGTTTTAATAATATTGATTGGGGCATTAGATGGAAAACATTGAAAAAAATGTGGAAACAACTATATTCTATACATTTTGTATAAAGAAAGTTGCATCTGGGGTACAAGGTTCATTTTTTGGATGCAACTTTTTATATCTGTGTTTTCCATCTGCTGCCCATAGTTTTATCCCTTTTTAAAAAAATTCCTCTGGTCTTGGACAGTTGTTTTACCCATTTTTAATACTTCTCCTCTGGTCTTAGAAAGTTTTTTCATCCGTTGCTCATTTATTAATTATTTTATTTTATAAAATAGTTGTTTTTTCCCCAGGATATAATTGAGACGATGGAGTGGGATTGTTACTCTAAGTTGCAAAATTGTTGTTGCATTCTATTAGAAAATTTCTTTGTTTAGCGCTGTAAACTCTAGGACTTTTCATTGTTAAGTTCTATATTTGTTGCAGGGTTTTCTAATTTTTATGTTTATTTCACTCGGTAGATTAAAGTTTCTAAACTGATGATAGAGAAGAGAGTCTTACTAATTATTGAGACGATTTAATGTCATCAGATCTGCCAGGTTCCTAGCCATGCTAAAAGAGAAGTATTTGCAGAAAAAAGAGCAAAGATGACGAGTTTGAGGTGATCCATATCTGCTTGAGGACTGAGCAATCTGCCTACAATAATGAGGTGTGTGGGGAAGATTTCCCATGGTTGCTGCATCATTTCCATGATACCACCTTGCTTGCACGCCAGATATTAGGTCATGTTTTTATGTACGGGTTGGTTAGAGGAACGGCACTTGTTGCATTTGAACGAGGAGGAATGCTCGCCTCAAAAGCATGGCGTCGTGAATTTGGAGCCGGGAGGATATGGATTTTCCTTTGCTGAAGATTTGGAAAAAGAAATCTGGCGTGATATGAATGTGGTCTACAATTTCGACTACTATGAGGACGAATGAACATGTCTAATTGGTTGATTCATTGGTATTGGGACGAAGTCTAATATCTATCAGACCAGCTTGGCAGTTAAATTATGGTTTTTGTTGGTTGCTAATATTTATCTATGTATTTATCAGATTGTCAGCCTTTTTTTTTGTTGACAGCAAATCTTTATATTTTATCTTTCTATTGCTAAATGGTAATATGGTAGACCATATCCTAAATCTTTCTTTAGTCCGTCATCATGCTAATTTTTGCATTTGTGTCTTTCTGTTGGTCTCCTTTTTCAATATTGGTGACTCAGGGCTCTGTAGATGTATGTCGAGATTTGTTACAGGATACTATTTAATCCTACATTTGATGCACAATCTTACGTGTCCATATTGATGAGTTGCCTTCTCCATTTATTATTGATGCAACAGGCAAGGTTTTGTATTGCTCTGCTTATTCAATCCCTAAACTATGGAGTTGAAGCTTTTCCTTTCAGCTACGAAAGGATGCAATCCCTAATTTCTGAAGATGAGGCATTGGATAAGCAGATCTCCTTGAAAACACTCTTGGCCACCCCTGAACGTGATTATCTCATCTCAAACAAAGGAAAGCAGGTATGACAATCTATTGTAAAGGAAATAGGAATCATCACTTAATATTTCATTCTGCTCTCCAAGTCTGTACTTGTTCCGTCCCAAAATTAGAAATACAGGTATCTGTTTTGCCTGCTTTAAAATTAAGAGATATTTTTATAATTTTAGATTATAAATTGACAAATTGAAAAACTGTCCACTGAATTGCAATATGGACGTTAATGTTTCAATTTTTTTGCAATGTCATAGCTAATGTTTCAATTTGTGCCTACTGTTATACCCTCTGTTCGGAATGTGCAATTTGACTATTTTGCCTATTAATTCCCACATGTACATGCTTATATTGACCAAAATTGGTTAAAAGGGGACAATTTCGCAAAAAAAGGAATAAATTAAACTTTGGCTATGACATTGCAAACATTGAAACATTAGCGTCTATAGTGCAATTATGTGTCAACATGAGGGGACAATTTTGCAATGTGCCCATCATGAATTAATATGAAGTTACTTATATCATTACTTATATTCTAATAGATCATTACTTATATTTATATTCTTACACATCATTCCTTATATTTATATTCTAACACGTCATTACTTATATTGTAGGTACTTATATTGTAGGTAGACTGAGTCGTATCAAGCCATCACTATTACATTCTTATCAAATGTTTGAGATGTGTTTGGAGAAATTAAATTTTCTTTTAAAAAGTTGTCGATTTATAGATATATATCTAATATGTGTACAGAATATATATAAGCTCTCTCTTTCCTGGGAATGATCTAATTGTTAATATTGCAAGTTATATTATTGATTAATAAATGTTGTTAAAAATATTGATGGAATTTTTATGAAGTATTTGTTATAAGTTTGACGTATTATTTGAACCTCCACTTACTCATTTTTAAAATAATTGGTAGAGTATATATATATATATATATATATATATATATATATATATATATATATATATCGCATCTTATATATATATATATAAGGATCAAGAGCATTCTCCTTAAATAGCATTCCTCCTTAAATAGCATTCTTTCATTAAAACTACGTCATTTTGGAGGGACGCGGTGACATTTTTGTAAATACAATACCACCGCGTATTTACAAAAATGCCACCGCGTCTCTCCAAAACGACGTAGTTTTAATAAAAGAATGTGATTTAAGGAGGAATATTATTTAAAGAGAATGCTCTTGATCCTGACCGTATATATATATATATATATATATATATATATATATATAATGTGTGTATGTGTGTGAAAGTGAAAAGGAGTGTGTGTGTGCGTGTGTGTGTGTGTGAGAGAGTGTGTCTGTGTGTGTGTGGTGGAAGAATTGTGGTGATGGGTAATGAAAGTGATGGTTATATATATATAGAGAGAGAGTGTGAAACTTTCTTAAAATACGAATTTTTTTTTGCTTTTATTTTTTAAAATAATTAAAAAAAAAATTAATATTTTATGGAACTGGAATTTTTATATAATACAGTGTTTTGGGTGTAATTTGAATACGTATAACAAAATGTATGTATGTGATCATATATACATATTTTGTTATATGATCCAAATCACGCCCAAAAACATCAGACATGAAAAAATTTCAGTTCCCATAAAATATTAAACTTTTTTTAATTGTTTTAAAAATAAAATAAGAAAAATAAAAATGGGTCCGAATTTGATTAGGTCCTAAGTCCTACCGATCCATTGTGTGTGTGTGTATATATATATATATATATATATATATATATATGTGTGTGTGTGTGTGTTAAAAAAATTGTTTTATTTGAATATTTTAAAAGTTGGGCGTCTGATGATCAGCATAATTCAGCTCGTGAATTCTTTCAACTGTTGGTCCGTGAAATATTCTAAATAGTATCATTCCATTCTTCTATAAATAGGATGCTTAGTTTAGAAATAAAAATCACACCAGAATCAAAAAATTCTTCTTCTATAATATTGAGCGTATTTCTTTTGAGTTTAAGGAAGCTTTGAGCGTAGAAAATAGTATAAGTTTTCTTCAAGAATATCTCCGTCCTATTAGTCAGAAGTACTCTCTTTTTAAGGTAAGTGATATTATTTTTATTCAATATTTGTAAGAAATAATATTTTCTTCCATACTCTGTAGTATGTAAGTAATATTATTTCGTTTCAGATTCTGAATTCTACACTTATTTTGTTAAAGTATGACTTCTATACTCCTTGAAATTAGTGGAATATCCTAGAAATTTACGCTCCATCTAGTATCTTTTCATGAAAATATTATTTTGAGCATTCTTGATAATTTTTAATCTTTTCATGTCGGAGTACTATTCACGAGATACTACTCACTCGGTAACTATTCATCCGATGTACTATTCATGATAAAAATTGATTTCTTTTCAGTCTAAATTATTTTTGATATAATATTATTCTTGAATTTTACTCCACAAAGCAATTTCATATTGACAATTTGGACATTATTAAATTCTGGATAAATTAAATTATAAATCTTTGAAATTTATCTTTGCTCTCATTTAATTAAATTCTTATATCATTGTCATCATCATCATGCTTATATTATGATAAATGTCCTTATTGACCCGTAGTGCATTGATGGACTAATTAGTATGATTCTGACCAGGGATTATTCAGTATAATCATGACATATAATGTTACAAATGATGTGATAAAAGTCCTTATTGACCTGTAGTGCATTTGATGGGCAGTTGTTGACATGATCATGACCATTGATGATAAAATGAATATCATTGGCCCGTAGTGTATGGATAATTCGTGGATGTGATACTAATGAATATCTTTGGCCCGTAGTGCATGGATAATTCAGTGATGTGGATTATTTATTGAGTTGAGTCTCAGCGATAAAATTGTTGATAAACTTTTTAAATTATAGAAGATAGTAGATTTCATACTCTACTTGACTTTTCTAATTGATTGCTTGTTCCGTTGCAGTTAAACTTGTTGTTTATTATATTCTATCGGTTTAACATTGTTGAAGGCTAACGATAATTTATTCTGCATTATCTTAGTCATAATATTTTTTATTGGGCTAGTTGAGCTCACCCTTTTGCTTTCATTGTTCTCTTCAGGAAATGAGAACATAATCGGGACTAGTCGATGAATGGAGTGACGGTCCGAGATGGTGGCTGTAGTTGTCCTCACTATTTTATAAAATAGTGTGATAATAATTATAATGATGACTTTATTTGAGTTGGATACTGTCTACGAGACAATATCCGTGTTAAAACTATCAGTTACGTTTTGTCGTATTGTAAAAATGAAATTTGTATTTAAGTTCTGTACTATGTATTTGACGACTCAAAATGAACGATGTATACCTTTTTTGGGACGTCACATATGATGAATTGACATATCCTAGTGATGATAATCCTGTTTATTCTATTGATGTGATTGACTCTTTACAACATAAAACTTTTGACCTTGATGAAAAAGATGACTTCAAAATTAAACTTAGTAAGAATATTAATGAAGGAACTGTTGCAATTTTGAGTGATGATCAAAAGGCAGGTTATTTTCAGATTGCAATCGATCCGGGGGATCCAGATAAGACTACTTTTACATGCCCATCGGCTCTTCGTTATTTGATGACATATCAACAACTAATAATAATAATAATAATTTCATAATAATAATTTTTAAATAATAATAATACAAATACTAATAATAATAATTTCAAAATAATAATAGTAATAATAATTTTAAATAATAATAATAAAAATATTAATAATAATCATAATAATTATTTAAAATTTATTATTATTATTTAAAATTTAAAATTATTAATTTTAAAATAATAATAATAATTTCAAAATAATAATAATAATAATAAGATTTTTAAATAATAATAATAATAATAATTTCAAAATAATACTAGTAATAATAATAAAAAATAATAATAATATTAATTTCAAAATAATAATAGCAATAATAATAATTTTAAATAATAATAAAAATATTAATAATAATATTTATAATAATTATTTAATATTTATTTATTATTTAAAAAGTCTTATTATTATTAGTCATTATTATTTTGAAATTATTATTATATTTAAAAATTATTATTATTATTTTTAAATTATTATTATTTTGAAGTTATTATTATTATTTTGAAATAATAATTATTATTATTCTTAATATTTTATTTTTATTATTACTATCATTATTATTTTGAAATTATTATTATTATTATTTAAAAATTAGTATTAGTATTATTATTATTACTATTTAAAAATTATTATTATTATTATTATTTAATTAATTATTTTTTTGAATCAACTAAATCTATGCAGAGACAATTAGCACGATTATTTATATAAAAATATTTTTATAATTTATATAATTTTTTTAAAAGAATTTAAAATTATTATTATTATTAGTTTTAAAATTATTCAGCTCAAACTACTAATAATTTTGGAATAATTGTTATTATTATTACACATACATGAATCATGATACCACTTAATCCAACGGATGGAAATCATAAGTAACAAGTAAATGACCATATGGAAGAACAACACGCTCAAATGACCATAAAACTCACTGAAAACACTGATATTCAAATTGCTCTTTTGTAGCTGTTAAACAAAAAAGCTATATGTTAAGCACTCATTTTTCAGGTATACAATCAAAAACCAGTAAAGGAAAATCCTCAGTTATTACAAATCAAAGAAATGCCGGTCCAGCTAGAAAACAATGCTAAAATTAAGCAATTCATCTTCGAATTTAGCCAACTGCAATTCCTGCAGTCCTACACTAAGATTATTTTACTCCAACTGAGGCCATTAAATCCTCGTACTCCGGATCGCTCTCTTGTTTTCTTGGCTGCAATGGATTAGCACCCAGCTGAGGCCTGAGGGGCACAGAAGTTGGAGAAAATGGATCGTAATTCTGCTGCCCAGCAAAAGAGTTGGAAGCATGATTATCGGAAGGAAATAGTAGACCGCCATTGAACTGTTGATTTGGGCTCAAATGACCTCGAGGCCTAGTTGCCATTGGCAGATAATTTTGCTGCAGTTGCATAGGGTTCCCTGGCCTAAGTACGAAAGGTCCAGCCAAATTCATCACTTGGGGACCTGGACTATAGTTCCTCATCCCCATTTGAGGGACTGGAGTAGCAGGAGATACTGACCCTGGACTTGGAAATGCCGGATGTCTGGACGGGCCGTGGGGGGAGTTCAGGTTTCCGGCAGAAGGCAAAGACATTTGCGGTCGAGGTTGACTCATCTGGCCGCTATCCTGTGGCCTCGAGAAACCTTGCATAACAGGCGAAGGTGCAGAATTTTTACCTGGTAGAAGAAATGATGAAATAGGTGCCTGAGGCGAGAGCATGGCAAGACTCCGTGGTGGCATATTATGAGGTGCAGGCTGAATGCTTGGCCTGGAAGCCATTTGAGGAGCAGGATTCTGAGGCCGGTGAGGCTGAAAAGTGAAATCATTAGAACTAGGATGTAGTGGTTTGGGAGCTGTTGCTGAAGGTGCAGCGCTTCCAGAAACAGAATTCTGAACTCCTGATTGTGGAAGAAGTGGCAGTGTTGATGTTGATGGTATTGGCAAAAGAATCTGAGCAGTACCCAAGACAGGGTTAGAAGACATAGTAGGTACCATTGCTCGTGTCAGTGTAGGTGCTGATGAAGATGTAGGTGCAAACCCCATCTGGGGCTGTGGAATAGAAGTAAAAGACGGACCAGATGACCGAGAAGTAGATGGCTGAAACGGTGAGGTTATAGGTGATATCATGTGGCTGCTTGTATTATTAAATGGTGGAGCTCCTGACATAACAATGGGTTGTGAATTCCTGGGATGATGCCGCTGAGGAGGAACAATTGAAAGTGTCATCTGTCCCATGTTGCTTGGAACTGTAGGTGCTTGTGACCACACAGTAGAGCTCCCATAATGGGTCAAGGATTGGGCAGCAAACGTTGCTGGGGCACCGGATCGAGGCATTAATGACCCCATAACTTGGGGTGGCCCTGTTGGAGAGTGTTGATTACCAGAAAAGGGAGGTGGAGCTGAAATATTAGGATGACCAGGTGTGGGCTGCAAAGCTGGCATGGTAGGATTACTTGATGGACCAATATAACCTAGAGAAGGTGCCTGAGACACATAAGAATGCTGCAGAACTGGTTGGGGCCTGGAGGGAATAAAAGAAGGGTTTTGGGCAACTGACCCAAATCCTGCTGGTCTTGGGCCAAACAATGATGGTATATTTGAGGCATTCAATGGTGCGGATGACACATGGGCAGCACTGCTCAGTATCGGTGCTGAAGAATTTTGAGGGGTAAAAAAACCCAAAGGTGAACTTGTCGGAAACCATGGACCTTGGTATGGCTGAAACTGACCTAGTGGCCGAGCCTGCACAGAACCTATAATTGGTTGAGCCACTCCCTGGTTTACAGAGGGAGGAGGTACCGTATAAGGAATGGGGGTTTCTTGACTGGATTGAATAACATTCATATTATCACTGGAGACTGATGTTGATGTCGTGGAAACTGCTACAGGGTTTACCTAAGAGAGTAGAAGAAAAACATCATTAACGTGTAGAAAGAATATTAAATAGTAGGTTAATGTCCACCAAAAAGCTTTAAAGTAGATCCAGTCGAGCTAAATAAGTGACTACTTATAATCAGAAAATATGGAACTCACTGAAACTGGTGTGACTAGCAATTCAATTAGAGCAACTGCAGTATCAACCTTGTCATATGTGTCAGCGGATACATGAACATACAACTCTTCATAAAAACTCTGGGTATCAATTTCATCAACAGTGACTTCCTGAAATTAGCAAGTTATTTCAGAAAGAAAGTTGATAGAAGCTAATCTCCAATTATACTCTTCAGCCATTAATGAGCAATACAAATTACATGACAGCAAAGTAACAGGTACATATTTCGATACTTGAGATATAGAGTACATTTTCCTTTCATTAATAAATACATGAGATCTAAGAGTGCATTTTATACCAAGGGAAAAAGCTATAAGCGAACAATACACCAAATAGGCCGCTGGGGAAGGGGTGGGGCCGTGGGGTCAATGAAAATAATTTTACCTAAAGGAAAAAAAAATGAAAATAAATATGCCATCTTAACAGTATGGAGATTATGCTATGGGTTGGAGATCTTTAAGGACAAATTACCTTCTTTCCTGTATTGGATTTAGTACCAAAAACGCGTATTTTAGCTCCAGTTTCCTGCTTTGCAAATGTAACATGGGATTTAAAGAATAACATTGGAAGAAAACTCATAATTAAATTAATGGGAAATTGGGAAGCAGCGTAATATTGATGTATAAAAAAGTAAAACATTTATAGCATTAGCATGCAAGGGAATAAAGTGAAGTGATAACCTTTTCCAATCGTTTTTGAGTATCACTCGCAGGCCCAAATACTAGACTAAGGAAATTGTATCCGGGATAGTCTTTGATCTGAAACACCAAAAAGTCAAAGGTTTCAAAATGGGACTAGTATTAAATTATTGTCACCAGAACTCAAAATTTAGGCGGTAATGTGATATTTCTCGTTTTACAATAAATAACATACATTCTTGAATCTACTAACAAACATGGGGATGCAGATTGATTCTCTATATCTAAACTATCCGTGATTAAAACTGATAGATCCTTGACAATGTAAGCAAAAGGATTCTATGGTGTGAGTCCTATCAAAGGGTAATCCTTGTTCATACTTTTAAAATGTGTAGCCATTTATGGAAATATCTTCATGTCTTACAGCTATGCATGTTTATTTAAAGTTACTCTTCCAATAATAAACACTATAGAAGGTGAACACCAAAAGCAACGAACCAACGCCACATAATCTTATGTAGACTTACAGGAATTGGAACTTTTGCCTCTCTCAACAATGGTTTATAATCAGATGGAGCTTTGTAGCTTGGATTCAATTTTAGTATTTCACCTGCCAAACATCAAAATTATGGAAGGACAACAAAACTAAAAGAGAGATGAAATCTACAATGTTAGACAGGTTTATTAACATACCAATATCTTCGCGCCTTTCAAGTAATAAGGATTGTGACTTCTACATCCAAATACTAAATGTAAGTGTTTCAGAAACCAAAACTATCATGGTAATTAAGGTTATCCCAAAAAGCGATATTACCTCAGTATTAAGTGCATGACCTGAAGACTCGTGGCCTGAAATCTGGGATGCCAATGATGGGTCGTCCTCAAAGTCCGCAATTCCCGAGTTCAGCTGTTTGGTAATTTGGTCCACCCGAGTCTGCTCAAAATTTGTACCACCACACAGGCAGCAATATCACTTAGTGGCACCTGGAATGGAAAGTCCATGCAAACCATTCACAAGGAAGAGACTGACATCTTAGCACCCACTGGGAAAAGGGAACTTAAATTGCCAACTGAGCAATAAAATATTCCTCCCACAAATTGGGTCTATGAATGCCTCCAAAGCACATGCAGAAAATTTTGACTACACTGTCCAGGTAGATTTCAAAATCCAAGTATTTAAATAAACGCTAACTTTTTTAAAAAATGACTCCCAGATAGTTGAAAAGAAGAAAAAAAAAGCGGAAAACACAATTCTTTAAGCACAAATACGAATAGAAGACAGGATGAAAGTGGAACATAACTTGTGTCTCCAAAAATACCTGATAAGCAAAGGCTTTCCCTTTTCTGACAGAAGCATCCTGTGTCACATCAGGTCCCCATTTCGTTTTCCTCTGCACCTGTTTACTGCTTTCTTCACTGGCTGCATCACTTCCTGCAGGCTTTTTACTACCACGGAAAATGGGAATGAGAGAACCTGATAATTTGTTTTTTGGTATCACAAATCCAGACTTTGCTGCAAACTTAGAAATCTTTGGGCTACTTGTTAAGGTTGCAGATGAAGTGGGAGTTAAAGTAGTCTGCATTCCATGTTCAACTCCAGATGCCTGCTCAATCTTGGTGCTCATCTTGATCTCGTCTCCAAATACCAAACTACAGATTACAAGTATGCAGAACATAAGTCACAGCATCTTAGATTGAAACACGGGTAGTATTAGATACTGTAGAAGCCACAAACAAAACCTTTAACTATACAGTTCTGCTAATCTACAAATTAACTTTTAAAAATGTCAATTTTGAGTTTGAGCATGTCTCAAATTGACTTTTGAAAATCAATAATGATCTTATAATATGGAATAGAGGTTATACTTGCTAATCAGGATCCAGAAATAAGTCACATGGTTTGATTATCAGCTGAATATTACAAGTCAAGCAAACTAGTAGTTGACTATTGTTTCACATAATTGTTCATTCTCAAATTCATTTGATAGTTTTATTTTGACGTTGATATTTGGAAACTCATATTTGTACTCTTTAAACTAGTACAACATATCTATAAATTATTTTGATATTTGTAGAAATGTACATGTAATATATTTTGGAGACTTGCGTTGATGATTTGTTTCGATTTAACATGTACATATTCTAATCCCATTGTGTTGATATTGTGTCGCATTTGTTGTGACATGATATTTTTGTTAGAATGTACCGTATAGTATACTTGAACTATAACCACCTGTGGGGTACCACAGGCATGTCCTCTTGGCACCGAGGCATGACACCTTCCGTGGCAGTGTAATTAGTCCACGGTGTCACCGTTTTGTGCTCCGGTGAGAGTTGTCAATTTGGTGTTTTGTTGTGGGAGGCGTATGGGTCGACCCTAGTTTTCTGTTCTTCGGATTAGTGATGTTTGTGCCAAACACGCTTTTCGATTTTACATGCATCTAAATTGCGTAGTCCGATGTGTGATTGCCTGTGTGGCATTATTTTGATTGCTTGTGTGACATTATTTGACTTGCCTGTGTGGCAAGGTATATTTCCGTTTTGTTTTAAGCTCGGCATGAAATAACACAACCATTTGATTCAGCCTATTATTTTGTTGTGTTAGTTTTGTTAGTTTCAGTTCAGTTCTGTTTTGTGTGTAACCTCTCTTTCTATTTCAAAAAGGGGGTGTTACAATAAACCTCTTCATATTTTACATACAGACTACAAAATAATGTTGAATATGCTCTAACCTAATCTCTGGGAATAAGCCACACAGAACCTGCTTTTTCTTTTTCACCTATTGCGGGTTCTGAGCTCTATGTATCGAAAATGTCCTATTTAACTTGCTGCTTGGCAGCTTCCAGATCCGCTACTTACAAAATTATTTTTCAAAATATAAGGAAACAGTATGTAAAGGGTGCTGCTAGCACTCGGTGTCCCTATTGACTATCCGTTAAAACTTGTCAAGTAAAAATAACTTACTAATGAACATCGCTCAAACAAAGGGTTCTATATAAATAAGGATAAGTGAGTTGAAGTCTTGGTGAGCGGTGACGCATTTGGTCTGACAAAGCTCCAACTATGGTTTCCCATAATAGGATGAGAGGAACTCATATAAGATTATAATTCTATGTAAAAAAATCTCAATCTGTTCACAGATATGTTAAGACAATTTTAAACGAAATATCGTACATACTTTGTCAAACAGACGATTCAGCCTATCAAAGATTTTGAGGTTAGATAGATATAAGAGCTAGGAATAATATGTTACATGCAGAGAGTCCAAGAACAAATAAATAACCCAAATCATGATACATCATCATTTAAGACTAGGAAAAGCTCCCAAGTCCCAACCACTAAGAGAACATAAATTCATCATCACTCGGCACTCAGCAATATAAGAGGAATGACAAGATTACATATGTTAAGAATATGCCTCCAACTTTATAGAATCATCGTGTATCTAACTGTTTGTACTTTGTGGTAAATAACCCAAATCTTCTAATCCATCTATTCTAGTAGGAGTTAATTTTCCCTTGCTTGACTTTCAATGTGTTTTATAACCAAAGTGTCAAATTTAAATCGAGGATTTTGCTATATAATGCAATCATGTTAAGGATCCAAATTAATAATAAAATACGGAGTTGACTGATTAATCCTACCATTCGGGTAGGTGGAAAGGTATGCCATTTGATTAACATTCAACACTAAAACACATCAACGTTGGGGTTGTTTTTGTTGCTAAAGAAATCAAAGAAAAAGAAAGAAAAGGTGAAAAAGCCAACACCTGATTCTACAAGGAAGTGCCAAACTTATTACTTATATATACAGATGGGAAAATAAACTCAAAATTTGGAATAAATAAGCAGAACCCAACATTAATACAACACATCTTTAGCATGAATCAAGCACAATATATCAAAACTTGAGCATGATTCATCAGAAAACAGAAACTACGTATAGATAAACAAAAAAATCCCAAAACAAAGATAGAACTGATAACGAAAAAGAGCTGGAAGTAGAAAAGTAATAAACGAGATAGGAGAAGAAAGAGAAAATGATAGAGAAATTGGAATCACTAACCAATTTTCAAAGGTTTCGACAGAGAGAGCCCTAATCCGCCATTATTAAACTTTCATTTTCTTCTTCTACCTCAGACCGAATGCAAATCTTCCGTTTTAGGGCTTGCTTCGTTTTGTGTTTGTTCATCCAATTGAAATACCCTCTCGACTCTTGTTTCTAAATTTAGTCGAATTATAAAATATAGACTAAAATTATAAGGATCCATTAGTTTAAATTAATATAAACATTAATCTAAAAAAATAATTACCATTGAGAATAAAGGTTAAAATATTACCCGTATAAATTATATGTGATAAAATATAAATTTTATAAAATTTGAAAGATTAAATAAAAAAATATATATAAAAAAGACAATAAAAATTATTTCTTCAAAATTTTGTTAACATGAGAGCCGACCTCTGACTTTATATATTTTAGAAGTAATCGATGTCATACAGCAATAAAAAGTAATGGCTAATATATTTTTATTAAAAAATAAATTTTTTAACAAGATCGTCTCATTTATCATGGACGTTATAAAAATATTAATTTTGATTGTAATACTCTCATTCCCAAAAATAAGCACTCATTTGTTTAAAGATATTTAAAGATATTAAATACGGATTTATCAGTTAAATCATTGATTCGACCGGTGATCAAGCGATTTTTGAACAAAACCGATTTTATCGGTCCAATCGATAGTCCGAGTTTCAAAAGCATGATTTCTTGTTAGTTTACTCTTATAGTATTTTTACTGAAGTAAAATAAATTTGATTTTTTTTTAATTTTAGAATGCAAAAAGTAAATATAAATCTCAAATTTAAATCTTGATAAAATTAAAAAAAACATAATGGATGGTTAAAAAAAATTCAAACTTGCATGTCTAAACATGTTCTAGTTTGGCTTATTTAATGAAAAGTTGAACAAATTCAAACATTATACTTGTAAGATTATCAGCCCAATATTACAAGTTAAGCAAACTAGTTCAATACTTGAAGAACTACAACTTGAAAAAGAAACAAAGATATTTTTATCCCTTGTGCTGTGCATATGTCCATAAGAAACATAATCATCTTCATATTTTACAACAGACTACAAAATAATAGGCAAGTATGCTCTAACCTAACCTAATTTCTGGGAATAAGCAAAACAGAACCAACTTCTTCTTTTTCACCTATCATGTATTCCTTGTTCTACGTATCGAGATCCGAGCGAATGTCCCGTTTAGCTTGCTGCTTGGTGGCTTCTGGGCCCGCGACTTGGAGAAAAAAATAATACGCTCCTCAAGTGAAATATCTCAATTCAGGAAAAAATACGCTCCTCAAGTGAAAGGGTAAAAGTTTGAGAAGAGCAAACTGCCGAGAAGGATGTAGGCTGCGCAGTACCCCCAAATCAAATATCCCCATCTCTTGCCAGTTTTAAAATATACAGTCAAGTATGAAACAAACCAGTAAAGAGAAGGGCTGGCGGATAAGAAACGAGTTGCTACCTGCCAATTATCATCTAGTGTCATAAAGGAGATTATAAAGTGGGAGTCCAACCTGCACATGCATGACAAAAAACACTGGCTGACATGAATCCCAAGTGTAGAACAAACGGAAGAACAATCACAGACAAATATCCTGTCTTGCCTATTATCAAGTGGAAGCATGACCGTATCCTTTCCTTTGATGGTTCGTCCCCGCCGTCTAAGAGTGTGCTCTTCTATTAGGAACCACAGAATCAAATGAAACCGTTATCTGCAAGTCGCAAACAATAAAATATCATGCTAAACAAAGCAAACAGCCTAAACTAGTGCTGGTAGAATTAAGCAGGCCACCTTGGTACAAATTTAACCACACCCCTTTGCAGCCAAGTTTCTATATTCATCAGCAAAGAATAGCAACTTACCACAAGAAGGAAAAACAAAAAGAATGGCATTCTGCATAGAATGCTATATAACCTCCAACTAAAATTTTCACTGCAACACTAAAAGTTTGATATTTTGCTGATCAACTTATAAATCTTTACAGAGAAACATCTATGGTTTCATTGATTTACAAAAGAGTTCACTTTTCAGCTGATATACTGACACCTATATATACTCTGAATCCGTTCCGTACTACAGGAACTTGAAGCATAATTATATCTCAATCGCGAGCATAACCACAATATTGCATTCCCTAAATAGAAAAAAATATTTTGTTCTCTGAGCTTACAAAAGACCAAGTAATCATGGTAGAGAAATTCATAGGGTTTAAAGCTCACTTAAATGCTATCTGAGGGTGAGAGAAGAGTAACTTAATGAATGCTCTTGTGCATGTCAGTCCAGAATTCATAAGCTCATTAGACCTGAGAAAAGTTAAAGCAAGCCGGAGAAGATACAATAACATTGGTGAAATATGCATAAACAATCTCAAAATGAGTTGACCAAATATTCAGAAAGATCCAATTCTATAGGAAATAAGACGTGCTTGAACATGCACCATAATAGGTGGAACTGAAGTGGGACAGTTTGTCCAGTCAGTATCAAGATCAACAGTGCATTACCTGTATCACTTTTGAAGGTATAAGTAATCAATGCCTTAGTTGACAGGTAAAGCTTAAGGCCATGTTTGGTGTGTATGTTGGGTCAGGACTTATGATTGTTTTTTTACTGCAGGGATCTTTTTCCCAGTATTCATAGATATACATTACGTGGGAGTATCTAATACCACGATCGGGAGTGGGTTATTTAATTATCCATTTGAGGGAATTCATTAAGAAAAAATACAAAACAAAAGATAAGACTTCACTGCAATGCATGTGATGTCATCATGTGGGGATACAAAAACTAAAATGTCATCATTACATTGGATGCCCAACTTAGTTATGGTGATTGATTATATAATACACGTCAGCTATTAATTGACCAATGTAATAATATGAAGTATTAATTTTTGGTACCCCTAGCATTATTCTAGAACTATTTTTCTGTTGAATTCATTTTTATACCTACATATAAGTTCCAAATTTTAGGGGTAACATGTCCCTCTTCCCTAATCACTAGCCTCATCCCCAAGTATAAGTGTATACTAATCCACCTTCTCATCAACATTCCATTCAGTCTTCTATAACCATTGTCAAGCCATTACTAGCTTTGCCTCAAGTAGAAAGAATGATGAATCTTGTTGACTAATTTTTATATATCGAAGCTTACTAAATATGCTCATTAAAAATTAATCTCCTTTTGCATGCACATGATAAGTTTTACTCAAAAAACCAAGATATATGCCATCAGCAACTTAAGACAGAAATGAGGCCCCAAGTAGACTATTAATTAAGTAGAGAAAACTTGGTGCATTAATGCTAGACATTGAAATACAACTATCAACCATCATTCAAATAAGACATACAAAGAAGAATAAAAGGAATGAAGTAATAATTTGAAGGCCAGTTTATAATTGAAATTGATACCTCGAGATATTTTAAAAGTTTCTCTTTCTGAAACATCAACACTTCTTGATCTTGTGTCTGCCTCCATATTAAAGAGCAGCGGATAAGATCTTTTATCCACAGGAGAAGCTTGGAAACCAAGTGACCAAAATACATCCGATCGTAGCTGAGCAAAATGGATGATTGAACAGAGAGCCAAGGACAATATTGGGAAGGCAAGTAGGAAATTCGGTAACTACTTTACTTGGAAATAATTTAAGAACCCTACTCCCCTGACATAAAAGAAACAACCAGCATAAGTTTCTTTTACTAAACAAGGAAAAAAAAAAAATATTTCATGCGGGAGTTTGATTATATTCAAATAAATGGGGTGAGATTTTAACAGAAATGAAAATGTATACAATTAATTCCTATTTCCAGCATTTTTTTCGACTTTGGAAAGGGAAAGGAGGCGAAGAAGCACACGTATTCAATTTCTATTATAAATATAAAATAAAATAAAAAATTATTAACATATAAAAAACAAACTTTGGTGATAAAGATAATAAAAATAGCAAAAAGTACAAACATACCAATAATGACTTTGGATATAATTGTACAGCAAAGGAAGTCTTGTCTTGCACCAAGGCCTTGTCTCATCCGGGAAATGTCCAAGACATACATTGTAATAGCCATATGTTTGAAAAGCAATAAATGGAAGAAAAGTGAATATACATTGCAAAGCTTCGGCAATAAGAACCTGTACTGCCAACTGGCAGAGAAGTAGAAGAATCCATGGGAATACCATACTTGAGATTTTAGAAATTCCTTGTGCTAATGACTCAAGATTTAAGAAAACTTGCAACACCTATACAACTAAAAAGGAAAACTTTATGCAATTAAAATGTTGTGCCATATTTTAATATCTAAACTAATAATTCTTGTCAATGAATCAATTTTAACTCAACCGAACTACGCTTTTTCCAAAACTAAATGAATCCCACATGACAATGTAAAGAAAAAAAAGGCAATAAAAAATTAAAGACAATACAAATAATAAGAAAAAATTAAAACACACACACAATGAAAAAAGATAAAACAAAAAAGAAATTAGAAACTAAGAAATAAGAAATGAATCACTAATCAAGAAAAAAAAAGTTACTGATTATTATTTGTTAGTCAATGGTCCTCACCTATTAATGGGTCAAAGGAAACATTTCACTAACTCTCTTCATCATTTAATGCTCCTCATTTAATACTACTCCCCTCCATTCGGCTATAAAAAGGAAGCAAAGCAACAAGAAATTATACACCAAAGTTTCCTACTCTCATCCGAGAGTTTAAGAGAAAAGAGAGTAGAGAGAAAAAGAAAAGGGTGGGTGAGAGAAATCCCATCCAGGGACGATGGATGAAAGTAATCTCATCCGGGAGAGGGTGGAAGAGAGTTAGAAAAATAGAGAGAGAAAGATAGTTCAAATAATAGGGTGTTTTATTTGGGTTCCATCACATAGTTATTGTGGTGAAGTAATTTGGGTTTGAACTCAAATTAAGATATCTTTGTATTCTCTCATATTATTCTATTGAATTGTTCGGAGTTTGTCCCGTGGTTTTTACCTCTTAGTTTTAGAGAGTTTTCCACGTAAAATTTTGGTGTCTCGTGGTTGGATATTTTTACTCATTATTTCCTGCATGATTATTATTTTGGTGGAACTACAAATTTAATCTGTTTGGCATGTGCTGGTATTTTATCCATCTAATTTATCAAAGACAACAGTATTTGGGAGGTGCTTTTTCCCAACAACTGGTATCAGAGCTAAGGTTATTTGCACAGTTGTTTTTGATAAATTGTATGGAGGAATCAATTGGAGCCACGGTTAAATTAGTCTCTTCAAAAGAACACGCGATGACGTGGTGAATTCTCGATGAAGGGTTTGTGTTTCCCTTGAGGTGCTCTTGATGGTGATATTGAATTCTTGATGGGTTAGCCAAGAATTGGTTCCGAGAATGGTAAGCCGAGAATTGGTGATCTGCGGTGATTGAAGAAAAGATGATCAATTCATAATGAGAAGTGGATTGATCAAAGTTTGTTCCACCATGTTTCGCATGAGATAGAACTTCACTAAAAAGGTCTCTAGTGGTGACTAGAGGAAAGAAGGTAGGCGCTCTTTACACAATGCAGGCACATGTAGAAGGTGTTAAAGATGGGGGGTTAGGCGAAGAAAGATGTGGTACAAAGTCATGCAAGATGGAAGAAAAGCCTTGCATGAGAACCACGAGAAGAAAGCTCTTCACTTGAAATGGGTACCAAAAGTGAAGAAAGAAAGTGATAGCTCGCAGCCAAGATACAAAGTGGTTGTGAAAGAATTTGACAAGTAAAAATCTGTCAAGTTTAAGTTAGATCCTCTCATCAAGAAAAGCCATGCCGATGAGATAAAGTCGGACGTGAAGAAAGTTAAAAATTCGAGGAAGCTTGAGTTGAGTCAAGGCTTCGTTGGGATTAACTCCAAGTGAGGAGTTGTGGTTTGACGTGCAAATTCAGTCTTGAAAGGTTATCTGTAAGCATATATATGGTGTTTTCAAGAGAAGAAGTCTACTTTGGGGTATTTGTTTACTTTTGCAGGGGGAGCCGTGTTATGGCAGTCCAAGTTGCAGAAGTGTATTGCTTTGTCTACTACTGAGTTGACAACGAAATGTTGTGGTTTCTTCAAGAGTTGGATTTGACACAGGAATCGACTCCAAGTGACGGAGTCATGGTGAATACCTCCTTTAATGGGTTCGGAGGGGGAGATTGTTGGTCAATGGTCCTCACCCATTAATGGGTCAAAGGAAACATCTCACCAACTCTCTTCATCATTTAATGCTCCTCATTTAATACTACTCCCCTCCATTCGGCTATAAAAAGGAAGCAAAACAACAAGAAATTATACACCAAAGTTTCCTACTCTCATCCGAGAGTTTAAGAGAAAAGAGAGTAGAGAGAAAAAGAAAAGGGTGGGTGAGAGAAATCCCATCCAGGGACGATGGATGAAAGTAATCCCATCCGGGAGAGGGTGGAAGAGAGTTAGAAAAATAGAGAGAGAGAAAGATAGTTCAAATAATAGGGTGTTTTATTTGGGTTCCATCACATAGTTATTATGGTGAAGTAATTTGGGTTTGTACTCAAATTAAGATATCTTTGTATTCTCTCATATTATTCTATTGAATTGTTCGGAGTTTGTCTCGTGGATTTTACCTCTTAGTTTTAGAGGGTTTTCCACGTAAAATCTTGGTGTCTCGTGGTTGGATATTTTTATTCATTATTTCCTGCATGGTTATTATTTTGGTGGAACTGCAAATTTAATCTGTTTGGCATGTGCAGATATTTATATGTCTAATTTATCAAAGACAACAATATTTGGGAGGTGATTTTTTCCCAACATTATTGGCAAGTTGTATGCGTTGTCAACAAGCATACATAAGGAAGTTATAGGAGGTTTAAATGGATTATGTTAATTTGTAACCACCATCATTTTAAACCTTCCGCATATTCAATAAGTTACCTTTAAGCACTCTAGAACATTGATCGAAAAACAAAACAATTTTTTTTTGACAGACTCGCATGCATTTTTCAAGAATGTAAAATTAGAGGAGGCGGGGGAAGTTTGAGATTCTTATAAAGATAACATTCTACCCTTAATTGAACATTAAGGAAAAATTCTTGTGAAATATGCATGAGAATCCAATTATAGCTATCATATATGTTAGTTCCCAGTAGACACACAATAGATCTAGAAGGGGGGGTGAATAGATCCTTTTTGATTTTAAATACTTATCTCGTTTATTTTGTGTTGCTAATAATTTAGCATATGATAAACATAAGAATCTTTTCAAGCACATCAGAATAAGTAAAAGATCCCTTCATTGATATATTCATAATCATACATACATTGTTCTTTAGTTAAGTTGTAAGTAGTTAATACATGCATGCAGCTTATAGCGAGTAGCTAGTACATAATGTAAATGACATAAAGTAAATGACACAAGGATTTTAAGTGGTTCGAGACTCAAGCTCCTAATCCACTCTTTTGCTTTCAACTAAGCAGATTTCCACTAAGGAAGGCGGCAACACCAATCACTAAGATTCCTTCAAGGCCATCAGCCTTGGAACTTCAGTTCACTAAGAACTCTTCAAGGCCAACAGCCTTGGAACTTCAGTTCTCTAAGAACTCTTCAAGGCCAGCAGCCTTAGAACTTCATTTTGCCCCTTTGGAAAAGGACCCCTCAGGCCCTGACTTCTTGTTGTTGATGTTATTGTTGTTGGTGCTGAGCTGCTAAGATGTCTTTAAGCTTGAACATCTTTTGTACTTAGCGGCTTGGTGTGGTCCTCTTTGCATTTTGTTTCGAGTCTAGACCACATCTTCTTTGGTGCAGTTTATTTTCATTCTGTTCTGCTCATCTTTATACGATGTCAGCTGTGCATCATCACCATTTGGGTTTGCTAAGTGTTTGAGCTTTTGGTAGACTTCGTTTGGGACTTAGCAATCCCTGAACCCTTCTTGACTGGTTTGCAGACATGGTTCTGCACTTGTTCTGTTTCAACTTTCGGTTCATGGTGATTCGTAGAGTGGCTCTCTGGATCTTCTTTATGCTCTGCCACTCTTCTGAATGCTATCTTCTTGTCATTCTCGGCTCTCAGTTTAGCTGCCATCTTCAGTGGCATTCTCATCTTTGTTGAGTGAAGCTTTAGTCTATTCGAGTCCTTCTTCAAGGCTGCTTCACTTCCACCTATGTAGTCTCACTGTCATTGAGACTTTTTTTGTTTAGCTCTGGTGGAACTCGTAGAGTTAACAATAGCATTCCAACAACTCAACGATTCTGCAACTTAGCAATCATCAGCTCTTTGATCTTTGAAGCTCTTGTTGATTTATACTCCTTCACAATCTTCCCGTTGGAATGTAGCCGTTGGGAGCTATTTGAATTTCTTCACAGATCTCAAGTTATTTGATGTAGACTGCAAATGTGACATGACATCTCCTTTATGACTTTTTGACACTGCAGTCTACTATTTCAC
Organism: Panax quinquefolius; assembly: GCA_020205615.1. Lineage (NCBI taxonomy): Eukaryota > Viridiplantae > Streptophyta > Magnoliopsida > Apiales > Araliaceae > Panax > Panax quinquefolius. Next base: position 85,941,815 of record CM035151.1, on the reverse strand, counting down.
CTACCCCGTCAGAGATGTCACTTTGATGTCTTGGACAGGTTGTCAACTTTATTTCTTTCTTCTGATTTCTAGATCAGAGGTTGTCCTTTTGCATCGATGCTCTCAATAAGCTCTGTTTGAATATCAATCTTCAGATTGAACCGTTGTCAATGCTTCAATCTTCAGTTGACCGAACTCTACGATTCTGATGCATATCTTCTTGGACCTGATCGTAGTGCCTTGTTGAATGTTGCTCATTGACGGGTTGAGACAACACTACGATCTTAAAGAGTGTTCATCGAATCTTCAATGTAGAACACCTCTTCCTTTTCTTGTACAGTGCTTCAACACTTCTGTTTGCCTCGACTGCTCTCAGATACTGATGGCTTGACTCCTTATTCTGGCCTCTTCTGAATAGCAAGACACTTCAGATTTGTGGTATGCCCAGCTCACTTTCTCCTTGTGATCTCCTGTTCACTTATCATCAATGGACTGACCCAATGCTTAATCACTTTAGCCTTGTTCTTCATAGGCTGACCAGTATCTTTGTGTACACTCCATCAGTTCCTTCTTTGTTTGGAAAAAACTACGATCCTGGATACTTCCAAGATTGTTGTCTTCTGTTTACTTGACAGCTACTGCACTTGCTCACTTTCCTTAGTCAGTTACTGAAGTTTTCTTCTGATCAACTTGTGGAAGACTTCATCTTGAATGGTTTCACAACTCAATCTGGATGTTGATTGGGTTGGTGCTTAGATCTTCTGTTAGCTTGCATGCCATTTGTTGAGTGCTCTCTGGTTTCCTACAGGTGGGATGTATCTCTGCAGCTCAGACCAGAGGCTTCATACTTTGGATATTCTAGGTGTGCTCTTTGTTGAGAATCGTGTTTGCTCTACGATTCTGCCTTGGTGTTGTGAGCACATCTGTTGAAGCCTTAGTTCTGCACTCTACGATTCATCTTGGATTGTACAGACACTACGACTCCGAGATCAGATCTTGACACTCTACGATTTCTGTCTTTATGCTCGTTGTCTTCATTTGATCTTGCTCGACTACGATATCTGCCTCTGAAGTGATCAGTAGACTCTACAACTCCGAGTGTGGTCTATGATTCTTGTCTTGGCTTTGGCAGATGCTCGGTCGGTTCGTAGACAGGCTGTCTCTACGATTCTTAACATGACTTCCTCAGAAGACTACGGCTCCGAGAAAGTTCTTGTCGACACACTACGATCCTTCCTCGTCTCTCATGGCAGTCTACGAACTCCGAGATCTACTATCTTACAGACTACGATTCTGCCTTGATAGCTCTCGAGTTTTCCTTGACTCTCCTAGAAGACTACAATTTCTGGTGCAGTGCTCAACGATCAGACAAGCCTATCTATTACAATATAAGATTAACCTAACAAGCTCTCCTGCCTAACTTCACAGAGAAGGAGGGACCAACAGTCATCTTTGGAGATAACATCTCTGGCAACACAATAGGATATGACTCAACTGGGAATGGTGCAGTGTCCTTCAACAAAGTGGCCTATGTGGATGGACTAAAGCATAATCTTCTTAGCATCAGTCAACTCTGCGACAAAGGTCATTAAGTCACCTTTCTCAATAATCAATGTCAAGTTAGAGATCTGAAGACCTCCTCTATTATGCTGACCGGAACAAGAGAAGGAAAAGTCTACACTATTAATCTTGCTCAACTAAGTTCTTATGAGACAATATGCTTTCTCGTGAAAGCCTATAAAGAATTGAGCTGGCTATGACATATGAGGTTATCTCATCTCAACTCCAAGAGCATGTCAAAACTGGCATCCAAAGATCTTGTAGCAGGTTTACCCAAGTTCAACTTCGTCAAAGAAAAGCCATGCAACGCCTGCCAGCTTGGAAAACAAACAAGGAGCTCATTCAAAGTCAAAGCATTCAACTCAATTGATAACCCCCTTGGAGGGAAGAAATAATCACTGGTCGAAGTGGATGTCAGATGTATGAGCTTGTGCAAGGAGTACACCGCCTATCAGAAGACATTCGAACCCTAGATGCTGACATAAAGGGGGAGAATAAAGAGGAAGGGGAGAGAGGCAGAGGCAGCAGAGGAAAAGGAAAACAAATTGGTCAATCTTCGAGGAGAAACCCCAAAAGTCAGCGTAGCTATTAGTCTCCATGAATTGATCAGTAGTAGCAGCACCAACCACCCCTCATGGCTGAACCTTAGGTAAGGAGTCAAGGCCCATCTCTTAGCTCACAAGGAGTATCCAATACTTGTAGGGTTTTTGGCACATCAAAGCAATGCACAACGGAAAATAAATTGAACAAAACAATTCGAAACCCAAGCAGGATCCATGCAAAACAGAAATTAATTCAGTGTGTAAGAGATTATACCGATTATGAAGCTGAAATTGATACGATCGAATCTCCAACGCAATTCGAATGAACTACGTCGCTACGGTATCCACACGAACGTCCGCGAGCCATCTCACGATTCTGCAATAAAAGGGTGTTGCGGTACTAGCCACCAAAGGAACACGTTTTTTGAACTTTTCTCTCGTCTCTCTAAGAGCGGCTAGGGTTTGTGAGGTTATGATCGTTAACCCTAAAATAACTGCTACATATCATATATATAGCGGTTAAAAGGGATTAATCAAAACCCTTTTAAAATATGAATTTATTTATATATAAATTATCCTATTAATTTAAATTCGTAATTTAAATACTATCAATCATATTGACATATTTAAATCTTTACAATTTAAATTAATTCCCTTTTTAATTACGTTCTATGTGTGTGACCCTATAGGTTATTATTACGTTGACAATAATTTTAAAATTATTTTATAAAATTATAAACAGTGAGCGACATCTAGTAATGCATCACTGCTACCCGAGTAATAATAAAATCAATGATTCGATACAACCTTTCCGTGACCAATGTTTCAATGTAACTTAATCCTTTTAACCTTGACATCCTAGATTAAACTCGAGTCATGGAATGTGTCATCCTCTTCATAATTTAATCTGAGTTTTCTTGATCAATGAGTAGACTATATAAAACAAATCACTATTTGAGCATGACCATGCATTTCATAGTCCTACTCAATCAAGAGTGTTAGTTCCTAGTAGGCACAATAGTTATCTAGAAGAGGGGGGTTGAATAGATATTTTAAAATCTTTTCGTTTTAAACTTATTAGTTAATGATGATTAAAACTTAGCGGAATTTATGTTTGTTTTAATCTCTCTTGTAAAGTAGTGAAGTTATGAGAGTGAGGCAGTTATAGCAGTTATGACAGATATAGCAGTTATAGTATGAATGTAAAAGACACAGTTGTTTTAAGTGGTTCAGAGCAATTAAAGCTCCTAGTCCACTCTTCTACTCAACGAGCAGTAGAAATCCACTAAGGATGTCTTTTTACAACTTCCTAATCACACAGACTCCTTGCAGACCCGGCTCTGTAGAACTTCTTAGTTCACTCTTGAACTCTTCAAGTCCGGCAGACTTAGTTCTCTTACAGTTCATTTAGAACTCTTCAAGTCCAGCAGACTTGGTACTCTTCTTCAGTTGATTGATAGATGTTGAGTTCTTGATAGTTGCTACTCAGTTGCTGTTTAAGCACTTGTTCAAAAGAACTGAGTAGCTAAGCAAGCTTTGCAATTTCTCAGATCGTAGAGTTGATGTGACGCCCCCAAAATAGGTATACATCACCCATTCTGAGTCGCCAAATACATGGTACAAAAACAAATACAACTTCAGTAATATAATTGTCGTGCAGAATACGACAACGCCTATACTGTAAGTTTGAATACAAATATTGTATACTAGAGAGTATATAAACTCAAAAGGAGTCCTCATTACAATTATTCAAACACTATTTTACAAAAATAGTGAGGACTGCTAAAACATCTTTCTAGAACCATCACTCCGTACCCTGACTAGTTCCTGCTATGTTCTTACCTCCTGAGAAAAATGGAACAAAAAGGAAAAGGGTGAGCTCAACTAGCCCAGTAAAGAATATTATGAATAAGATAATATACAACAAATTATCGTTAGTCTTCAACAGGGAAAAATTTGATAAAATATAATAGACAACAAGTTTTAGATCAACAACTGCAGCGGAAACAACAATCCATTAGAAGAGTCAAGTAGAGAATGAGTTCTACTATCTTCTAAGATTTAAAAGTCCATCATCAATATTTTATCCCTATAACAACAATCAATATACATCTTTAATCAAATATTCATCTTTGCACTACAGGCCAAAGATATTCATTTGTATCACCAGTTGGTCATGTTCATCTCAACACCTGTTCATCTTTGCACTACGGGCCAAAGATATTCATCAGTTAATCATTTATCTTTGCACTACATGCCAAAGATATTTAGTAATATCATCATTTAGGACTGAGGATGATGAAAAATATTTTAAAGAAAACGAATCCAGTGAAACAAAATAACAAATATTAGAGATTCGTATTACAGTTTATCCAAGATCAATAATACTCCATAATAACCAATTTTGAAGCAAAATTCAAGAATAAAGATCAAAACATGGATACAATCAAAGATAGTAACCATAATAGACATCTTGGACAAAAAGGAGAAAATTTCATTTTTTCTATGAATAATGCCATATATCGTGAATAAAGGCCGTGATCGTGAATAGTAACCCCGACACAAAAAAGTACCAAATTTGATAAAAAGTTCATACCAACATTTCTGAGATAATGATATTGAAGAAAATATCATTTTAAGAAGAATATAACACCCCTTACCTCAAAATATCAATTTATTATGATCTAATATCGGTATGAGGTCAAGAAAACTTGCAATCGATGAATAAAAACTCACAAAGTATCTAAATACTCACAAAATACACTCAATAATCTAGAGAGAAAAGAGAGAAAACTTGTTTACGGTGTGATTTGCAATTCTAACTTAGCCTCTATTTATAGGAAAATGTTAGCAGACGTCAAAAAGCGAACTTTAACTCAACAACTGATGGCTTTACGTGCTACTATTCCCACCCACCACATTTGAAATAAAATTCAGCACATTTCTTCACCAACCAAAAGTGGGCCCCACCAATTCTAGAAGTTTCCACCAAAATGATAGATTTCGAAAATTCAACAATTTATGAACCAGTCACCTCTTAAAATTCATAACAAATCATACGTTCATTTTTAACGGTTCAAAATTTATGGACATATACTCAACTTATATATGTATAACATATCCAAAAATCACAAGGATCCAACGGTCGGATTAAAAAAAATAACTCACGCAATATATCTCAAAAACACTGATTTAATTTTTAATACCTCCATTCCGATAAAAATACTGATAAAACGCCTCAACATTAACTCCTTCATTTTTAACCACAATAAATATATCCAACATTTATATCCACATAAAATAAATATTTTCTTATCATATGAATCAATAATTAATTATTCACAAATAATATTACGAATCACATTTACGACAAACCGCATCGCTCCTGAAAAATAGGGGCTTTCCAATAAGAATTTCTCCTCATCAAGCGCCTTGATTAGGTGACCAAACCTCTCCTTGATGTAACTTTCTAGATATTGCCAATAATGCTATCTAATAATATTATTCAATATAATATGAATTATTGATCCGATAATGAGAAATACTATGCAGTTGACAATTATTGAAACAACAATAATATAAAATATCAACGCAAAGAATTATTGAATCAATAAAATAAAATATTGAACAATAACTATCGTAACAATTATTGAGTAGTGTCTTCTTTACGTAAGGATCAATAATTCATCAATAATGCGCATCCACGCCAGATTATTATATTTTAACCAACCACCGGGTATTCCAACAAAGTTGTTAATTGGTAATAACTACGCCGTTATTTATAAAAACTCAAACTTGTTATTTTTTTTCATCCGAATTATTATTATGTTATGGGGCCCAAATGATCATACTGTTGCATTTAATATTCCCCGACAACAAGAATATTCCACGACCAAACAAATATTCTCCCGACAACAATGATTATTTTATAACCACTTGCATATTTTGCAAAATTTGCACATTTCACCCATAACCAGAGAATTATATCAAATTAATACCTTATTATTCACAATAATAATTATAGGAAATTCGATTTTATTTATAATAAGTTGGAGTCTTACAACCTCCCCTCCTTATGAAATTTCGTCCTCGAAATTGACATACGTACCTGGTGTATCGAAAAGGTGAGGATACCTCGCTTTCATTTGTGATTCCAACTCCCAGGTCATTTCTTCAATAGCATGGTTTCTCCACAAAACCTTAACTTGTGGTATAACCTTGGTGCGTAGGACATGCTCTTTCCTATCCAAGATCTTAACAGGTACTTCTTTGTACGTTAAATCTTCGGCTATCTCGTCTGGTTCTAACACAATAATATGGTTCGGGTCTTTCAAATATTTACGAAGCATGGATATGTGAAAAACATTATGAACACGAGACATACTTGGAGGTAATGCGAGTCTATAGGCCACATTTCCTATTCGGTCAAGAATCTCAAATGGACCAACAAATCGTGGATTGAGCTTTCCTCTCTTTCCAAATCTTGTAACTCCCTTCCATGGAGCAACACGTAACAATACATGATCTCCAATATTAAACTCCACGTCCTTTCTATGAAGATCAGCATAACTCTTTTGTCGATCTTGTGAGGTTTGAATACGTTATCGAATCATTTAGATCTTTTCTATAGTCATGCGTACTAATTCTGGTCCCAACAACGTTGCTTCTCCCACCTCATCCCAGCATACTGGAGAACGACACTTTTGTCCATACAACGCCTCAAATGGAGCCATACTTATACTTGCTTGATAACTGTTGTTGTAGGAGAATTCCACCAGTGGCAAGTACTTATCCCAACTTCCTTTAAAATCTAGGACACAAAGTCTTAATAGATCTTCAAGAATTTGAATAGTCCTCTCTGATTGTCCGTCCGCTTTGAGGATGGTATGCCAACTAAATCAGAAATCCGCGCCCATAGCTTTCTCGCAAGCTAACCCAAAATCGTGAAGTAAATCTTGGGTCACGATGCAAAACTATGGATACCGGCATGCCATGCAATCTCACAATCTCATTCACATACATACGAGCAAGACGTTCAAGGAATAAGTCTCACGTATCGGTAAGAAATGGGCGCACTTGGTTAATCTATCAACAATAACCCAAATCACATCTATGCCTTGAGAAACTTTGGGAAGACTCAGAATTAAATCCATAGTAATGTGTTCCCACTTCCATTTCGAATCTCAAGTTGTAATGGACCCTTTGGCACTTGATGTCTCGCGCTTTTACACGCCGACAAGTTAAACACCTCGAGATAAACTCCGCGATCTCTCTCTTCATATTGTTCCACCAAAATATATGTCGAATATCATGATACATTTTGGTACTCCCAGTATGGATTGCAAATGGGGTGTTATGTGCCTCCATCATGATTCTATGCTTCAAGTTAGAATCGTTAGGAACACAAAGTCTGGAGTTGAATCTAAATATTCCTTCTTCACCGATTCTCGCTTCGAATAGCTCCTTCTTGCACTTTCTTCTTCATAACGTATCGCCTCCGTGTCCGTAGGAGTCTTGAGCAGCGACTTTAACTTTATCGATTAAAGTCTGTCTACTCAGTATATTCGCCATCATCATGTGGGTCCTTAGAGTCTTTAATTCTACCTCCATCCTTTGCAAGTCATACAGAATGGGCCTTTGCAGATCGACAATATCGCACTCAGACTCGATATGATCTTCTACTCAATGTGTCGCCTTACTACATTCGCTTTTTCAGGATGATATTGAATAGTGTGATCGTAATCTTTCAATAGTTCAAGCCAACGCCGTTGTTGCGCATGTGTTGAGTTCTTTTTGGTGAAGAAATATTTGAGGCTTTTATGGTCCGTATAAATCTCCACGCTTCTCCCATACAAGTAGTGTCTCCAAATTTTCAACGCTGAATCATCGCTTTTAACTCTAGATCATGAGTAGGATAATTCCTCTCATATTCTTTGAGTTGTCGTGAGGCATAGGCTATGACTTTCCCATGTTGCATGAGAACGCATCCTAACCCTTTTCCTGAAGCATCGTTGTATATTACAAATCCATCCGTACCAGATGGTATTGCCAGAACAGGTGCCGAAATGAGTCTCCTCTTGAGCTCTTGGAAACTCTTCTTGCATTCCTCGCTCCATACAATTTTGTATCTTTCCGAGTCACCGATTGAGTTAGCAGAGTAGCGATTCGAGAAAATCCTTCCACGAATCTCCGATAATAACCAAATAAGCCCGAAAAGCTACGCACTTGATCCACCGACTTTGGTTGCTCCCAACTTTGTCTTTGCTTCAATCTTTGCTTGGTCAACAGATACTCCTTGTTTTGACACCACGCGCCCAAGGAATGCTACTTCCTCGCCGAACTCACATTTCTTCAACTTGGCATAAAGCTTGTTTTCACGAAGCCTTTCAAGTATCAGCTTCAAATGGTGCTAATGATCTTCATGGCTTTTGGAATAGATGAGAATGTCATCAATAAAGACAACAACAAACTGATCCAAATATTCTTTGAATACACGGTTCATCATATCCATGAAAGCAGCAGGAGCATTAGTCAATCTAAAAGACATGACTAAGAATTCATAATGCCCGTACCGAGTTCTGAAGGCAGTCTTTGGAATATCCTCAGTTTTAATCTTCAGTTGATGATATCCAGAATGAAGATCGATCTTTGAAAAGAATTGTGCTCCTTGAAACTGGTCAAATAGGTCATCAATGCGAGGTAGCGGATACCTATTCTTGATGGCGACATGGTTCAATTCTCGGTAGTCAATACAAAGTCGCATACTCCCATCTTTCTTCTTTATGAATAAAATAAGAGCACCCCAAGGAGATGTACTAGGACGAATGAAACCGATGTCTAATAACTCCTGTAGTTGGACTTTTAACTCCTGAAATTCAATAGGAGCAATTCGATATGGGGTTTTAGAAATGGGTTTTGTACCCGGTTCAAGGTCAATAAAGAATTCAACATCACGCTCGGGGTGTAATTCAGGAAGTTCTACAGAAATACATCGAAAATTCTCTAACAACATAAATATTATTCATTCAATCGACTTGTCTTTGTTCAAATCCATAACATGGGCTAAGAAAGCTTGACATCCGCTTTTCAATAAACGAATAGCTTTATGGCTTGATATGATAGTGATCGATTTTAGTGGTTTAGTTGTTTGAATTAAGTATGACAGTTGGTTAGGAATATGAAAACTAACAACCTTACGAAAACAATCAATTTTGGCATGATGAGTGGTTAACCAATCAATTCCTAAAATTATATCAAAAGCAAGTATCTTTAAAGAGATAAGATCAACATGTAATGTGATAGTGCCAACTTGGATTAAGCAAGATTTATAAACAGTGGATGTAACGAAAGTTTCACCCAATGGAGTCTCCACTGATAAATCAAAGTCTAATTTCTCCGAAGTCAAGTTTAAACGTTGAGCACAAGCAGGATAGATAAAAGAATGGGTATAACTAGTATCTAGTAAGGTATAAACTTTGCAAGAGTTCAAGATTAGCTTACCCGTAATCACCTCGTTTGGGTTCCTCGCGTTTTGGCCAGTCACGACAAATGCTCTTCCAGGAACCGCTGATTTCGACTTATCCGGACGACCTTGAGTCACCATCCCCTGCTGAACTTGGTTTTGCTATAGAATAATCCCGAGCTATGTGGCCTTCCTTTCCACTATTGTGACATACCTTGGATTGTTGTGGACAGTTTGGGCTGATATGTCCCTCTTTCCCGCATTTGTAACATCTAACTGGCGTTCTCTCCTCCCTAGAATTTGTTGTTGGTCTTTGGTCTTTGGTCTTTGATGTCTTCCCATTATTGTTGAATCTCCTCTTTCCGAAATTTCCACTGACTCACCTCTCCCTTATCATGGCCATGATGACCACCGAGTGGTTACCGCCTTTGTTCGTATTTTCCCTCCTCGTTGGTTATCATCGCCTCGATGAATCTCACACCCAGATGACCTGTTGTGGTCCCTCGGTTGCACATACTCATTATCTCGCTCTAATAATTGAGCCTGCATTTTACAACATCTAAATATAAAGAAAATTTATGAGATATAAGATATTACCGAATCTCGGGCTTTAGACCTCTCAAAACATCCTCGTCATTCGTTCCTCATTTTTTCCACCAAATGAGGTGCAAACTCGATAACTCTGAAAAACTCGCCTCGTACTGGGACACCATCATGTTATTTTGTTCCATCGATAAACTTTACCTCCTTCATATGATTTAATACTTTCGGAAAGTACTTGTCATTGAATAGTTTCTGAAATGTTTCCCAAGACATGTTGAGTGTAGCAGACTGGTACGCTTCACGACTCTCCCCCAAGAGTCTGCCTCACCGCGAACATAAAGGTGGCGAATGGAATCTTCTGTTCCTCCGTGCATCTCAAGACATCGAATATCTTTGTAATTTGCTTGACCCACGTTTCCGCCTTGATCGGATCCGGCTTTCCAATAATTCTGGTGGACCCAACTCCTTGAACTGCTTAGCTGTGACAGACCGCACGTTGATATCACTTCCACCCGTATTTTGTACACGAGTCTCCCTCGTCTGATTTTGCATGAACTGTAAAAAGCTCTTAAACATTCCATCATTCATCGTTTGCTCGGTAATGTTGTTTACAGGAGGATTATTGCCTTCCTGTTGCACGTTCTCCTGGTTTGTAACTAAAGGTTGTTCCACAGTCTCATACAATCCATTGTTAACGCTTCTCGGCATGCCCATTCTTAAATACTGCCATAAAACAAGGGTTAATTAAACAAATTAACATATCACATAATATCCCTATATTATGACTGACCAACAAATAAGCTTAGATATGACAGACTAGCAAAGGATTTACTCATCTCTCCCCTCCTAGTTCTATTCCTCGATCTCCGTCAGAGACCATATCCCTAAGCTTTGATACCAACTGTGACGCCCCCAAAATAGGTATATATCACCCATTCTGAGTCGCCAAATATATGGTACAAAAATAAATACAACTTCAGTAATATAATTGTCGTGCAGAATACGACAACGCCTATACTGTAAGTTTGAATACAAATATTGTATACTAGAGAGTATACAAACTCAAAAGGAGTCCTCATTACAATTATTCAAACACTATTTTACAAAAATAGTGAGGACTGCTAAAACATCTTTCTAGAACCATCACTCCGTACTCGACTAGTTCCTGCTATGTTCTCACCTCCTGAGAAAAATGGAACAAAAAAGAAAAGGGTGAGCTCAACTAGCCCAGTAAAGAATATTATGACTAAGATAATATACAACAAATTATCGTTAGTCTTTAACAGGGAAAAATTTGATAAAATATAATAGACAACAAGTTTTAGATCAACAGCTGCAGCGAAAATAACAATCCATTAGAAGAGTCAAATAGAGAATGAGTTCTACTATCTTCTAAGATTTAAAAGTCCATCATCAATATTTTATCCCTGTAACAACAATCAATATACATCTTTAATCAAATATTCATCTTTGCATTACAGGCCAAAGATATTCATTTGTATCACCAGTTGGTCATGTTCATCTCAACACCTGTTTATTTTTGCACTACGAGCCAAAGATATTCATCAGTTAATCATTTATCTTTGCACTATAGTCCAAAGATATTTAGTAATATCATCATTTAGGATCGAGGATGATGAAAATATTTTAAAGAAAAATCGAATCCAAAGGAAACAAAATAACAAATATTAGAGATTCAGTATTACATGTTTTATCCAAGATCAATAATACTCTATAATAACCAATTTCGAAGTAAAATTCAAGAATAAAGATCAAAACATGGATACAATCAAAAATAGTAACCATAATAGTCATCTTGGACAAAAAGGAGAAAATTTTATTTTTCTTGAATAGTGCAAGTATCGTGAATAATGCTATATCATATACATGAATAGTAACTCCGACAAAAAAGTTTCAAATTTGATAAAAAGTTCATACCAACATTTCGGTATAATGATATTGAAGAAAATATCATTTTAAGAAGAATATAACACCCTTACCTCAAAATATCAAGATTATGATTGGAATATCGGTATAAAATTTGAAGGAAACTTGCAGATCGATGAATAGAAACTCACAAAGTATCTAAATACTCACAAAATACACTCAATAATCTAGATGCAGAAAGAGAAAAAACTTATTTACGGTGTGATTTGCAATTTAACTTAGCCTCTATTTATAGGAAAATGTTAAAGACGCTCAAATGACTTAACTCGCAACTGATGGCTTTACCTGCTACTATTCCCACCCACCACATTTGAAATAAAATTCAGCACATTTCTTCACCAACCAAAAGTGGGCCCCACCAATTCTAGAATTTTCCACCAAAATGATAAATTCTGAAAATTCAACAATTTATGAACCAGTCACCTCTTAAAATTCATAACAAATCATACGTTCATTTTTAACGGTTCAAAATTTGTGGACATATACTCAACTTATATATGTACAACATATCCAAAAATCACAACGATCCAACGGTCGGATTAAAAATTATAACTCACGCAATATATCTCAAAAACACTGGTTTAATTTTTAATACCTCCATTCCGACAAAAATACTAATAAAACACCTCAACATTAACTCCTTCATTTTTAACCACAATAAATATATCCAACATTTATATCCACATAAAATAAATATTTTCTTATCATATGAATCAATAATTAATTATTCACAAATAATATTACAGAATCACATTTATGACAACCAGGTCGTTCCTAGGAAAGAGGGGGCTTTCCAATAAGAATTTCTCCTTACTGACGCGCAATTAGGTGACCAAACCTCTCGTTGATAGAACTTTCTAGACATTGCCAATAATGTTATCTAATAATATTATTCAAATAATATGAATTATTGATCTGATAATGGGAAATACTGTGCAGTGACAATTATTGAAACAACAATAATATTAAATATCAACGCAACAATTATTGAATCAATAAAATAAAATATTGAATAAAGAACTCATCGTAATAATTATTGAGTAGTGCCTTCTTACGTAAGGATCAATAATTCATCAATACTTTTGCATCCACGCCAGACATCAGTATTTTAACCACCGGGTATTCCAACAAGATGTTAATTCAGTAAATAACTACGTCGTTATTTATAAAAACTCAAACTTGTCGTTTTCTTCATCCGATAATTATTACATTATGGGGCCCACAATGATCATGCTTGATGTCGCATTTAATATTCCTCGATAACAAGAATATTCCACGACCAAACGAATATTCCCCGACATTAACAATGATTATTTTATAACCACTTGCATATTTTGCAAAATTTGTACATTTCACCCATAACCAGAGAATTATATCAAATTAATACCTTATTATTCACAATAATAATTAGAGGAAATTCGATTTTATTTATAATAAGTTGGGGTCTTACAGTTGAGCTTTAAGAGTTGTTCACGTTGTTTGTTCAATGCTTGCTTGTCTTTTTACTCATCTGCTTGATTTGCATATATGTGATCTTTAAAACTATCCGTTCGATCCATCCGTTGAAGCATTAAATGCATTTGACTTTTCTGTTCTTTGATGGAGACATTTCTGCACATCTTCTGAACTGCATTCTGACCCACTGACACTGCAGACTGCTTTCTCACCTAACACCTGAAAAGGTGTTTTCCCCATTACCAATGGTACTTTCCTTTGCTTCTTCAATACGCTTCTTTGTTGCATACTAAGGATATTTCTTATGTCTTTGGGACTGCTGAGTACTGCAGCGTTTAGAATCCATTCCTCTTTTGTTGGAACCTATCTCCACACAAATTATGAGGCTTGACGTTTTCTAACACAAGACAGATGATACTCTACGATTCAAATCATGGTAACTTATCGCCTTGGTGCCTGGTCTGATGCTATCAGCCGAGAGCACTACTATTTCTCTGAAGTCTTTGCACACTACGATCTTTGCTTACTTGAGTTGTAAACTCTACGTTTCTGAGAGCACTTTACGATCGTTAACTTGTAAACTCTACGTTTCCTTCAGCACACTACGATCGTTGAGTTGGCTCGGCAAACGTTGAGACCACTCTACGATTTCCGAAGAGGCCCTTCAAGGCAGGCACACTACGATCTTTGAAGCTCTACGTTTCTACCTTGACTTCTGCAATGTTGATCAGATTTATACAATCTGACTTCTTCGAAGCCTATCTATTACCTCTCAAGATCAACCTAACAGCTTTGATCTTTCTATCTATACATTCTATGAAAGAATGATACACGTTAAGAGCTTAGATCAACCTAACAAATTTGATCTATCACTAAGTCCTTGTACATATCTTACTTGAAGGACTTTACAACTAATCATGATCATATACATTGAAACATCAAATCATAATATGCATTCTCCCAACAATCTCCCAATATTTGATGTTCACATAACCAAGGAGATTTGTTGTCATGATTATTAGTGTCTAGATGCATTTGCAGGAAATTTAAACATGACTTAGTATTTTAGTGAGCAGCTGAAATTTTTAGAGAATAAGCATGAATTTATTGATGTTCAAGAAATATTGCAGTTTAGTTTTACATCAATAAGAATTTAAAATTTCAACTTATCTCTATTTCATTGACCTTTTCCTTGGAGGATTGGCATACTCCTCAAATTTCTTTTCCTCGCTAGCTTCATCCCTTCCGCTAACTCTTCCAAATTTCACTTGGACTTACTATCGGGTTGTGATCATGCCTATTCATGAATGTTGTATCTCCAATTGGCATTCTTAGGCCTGTGGTGGTCACATTTGGTGAGCTGGTAGTTGGCCCTTGACTTCTTAAAGGCTGAGCCATCAAGACTTCCTGCTGATCAGATCGTTGAGTCTGATTGCTTGATCGTGGAGTCTGTTGGTGGAACTGTCTTGCAGGAGGGTTTCGTGAAAATTATCATCTTCCCCTTTCTTGGTTTTCTTGACCTCCTCTGCTCTGCCCTGATCTCCCTGTGCTCCTTGAACTCCTTTCCCTCTATTCTCCCCCTTTATGTCAGCATCAAGGGTTCGAATGTCTGCAGAAAGTCGATTTACTCCTTGGACAAGCTCGTTTAGTTGGCTTTGTGTCTGAGCAATGTCCTCTTGACTTTTCTTAATCTGGATTTCAGATCCAGCTTCTTTGTTTTGGAGGGCAGTGAGAACAATGTCAGCCTGCTGTTCCTGATTCACATAAGCTTTCTGGAATTCTTTGACTGAAGCTTTCAGGTTTATGATGTTCTCCAGCATGAGCTTATTTTGGACTTCTTGATTTTTCTACATTTCAAGAACAGCCTCTCTTTGCTTGGTAGCTATCTGGAAATGAATCTCATCTCTGTCCTTCATGCTTTGAAGAATTTCTTGGATAATTTCCCTCAACTTCTTTGTAAGCTCAGCATTTAGAGTGCTAGGGATATTATTTGCAGCGTTGATCATTTGATTCAGCCGAAGATGAATGAGGTCTGAGTGAGTGTCCAGGCTTTCTTCAATGTTCTTGACCATGTTCTTGGACACTACGTTCAAGTCATCTTTTGTGGGCAGATTTGGAAGAGTGTCATTGGTTTGAGGATTATTGAATGGAGGGGATCTTTTCTGGGATTGATCTTGCAAAGAGTAGAGAGCAAGATCAAGACTAAAATAGTCATTGGAGGAGGAGGATGGTATGTCTGATGGAGGGGCCTGAGTTTCTATGTTTGGAATTTGTGGCTCTACGATTTCTATTTGGGACTCTACGATGGGACTAGAGTCAGGGATCGTAGAGTTGGTGGTTTATGGGAGTAAAATAAAGTTGACTGCATTTGGTTCCTCAGTTACAAAATTTTGGGATTCTGCAACTGGAAATTAATTTAGTGGATGAAGTATCACTTCCAACCATCGTTGGAATTCATAAAAATGGCTAAATGAGGATGATGGTAAGTGATTAACTCTGAAGAGGTTTGGGATAGACAGTACCTCAAGTTTATCCTTTGAAGAAGAGTTGTTGGTAAGCAATTTCTTGGCAAAATTGAATCTCCCTGGAAATCCATAAGCCAATACTGAGATGGATGGATACTCTTTGAAGCTCCAGAACATGTAATCCCAAGAAGATTGGATTTGGGCTTGATGATATGGCATCATGGGTAGGTATGAGAACATCTGATTGTAAAGATAGCTTCTATACCCATCTCTGCCCACACTAGTGATCTGAAGGTCATCATCATCTTCTTCCTCTTCTCTGTCTTTGTTGGAGGACTCCATTATCTCAATGGGCTCTTGATGATCTTTTTCTGGTTCCTCTTCATTTCTTGCAGTGACATCTTCTTCTGCCATGGAGATATCTTGAGGCTCCCCCTCAACTTGATCATCTTCTTGTAAGCTCATAAACTCCCCCTCAATTGGAGCATCTTCTTGAGCTTCAGGCATCTCCCCCTTAGCTGGTGTATTCTCTATCATGAGAATCTCAGGGATCTCCCCCTCAGCTGGAGCACTGTCCTCTTGGGCAATCATGCTCTTATCTTCCTTCTTGAGCACTTTTTCATTCTCAAGAATGTACTTCTTGACTAGCTTTCTCCTTAATTTACTAGGCTTAGCCACAGCTTCAGGACTTTTTTGAACCTCAGTGTTGTCCTGTTCAACAGCCACTATGCTTGAAGCAGCGACTTCTTTCCCTGCCATGCTTGGTCTGGTCTCTACGAACAGTAGAGACTCTACGATTGAGGTGACTGATGGCCTTTTGGACTTATGACCAACTTTGTTCTTCTTTAGGATCTGGGATATGGTAGCCTGATCTTCATCTGCTTCATCTTGCTGCTGCTTTCTTCTAAGCATCCTCAGAGTCTCTATATCAGAGGACTCTACATGTATATCAGTGGTAGATCCTTGAGGCTCTTCTACCAGTCTAGCCTTCAGCTTCCTCTTGCCCTTGCTCTTTCTGGTAAGGACAGAGGGTTCTTCTTTGTTGGTTTCTTCTTCTTCTTCGATCTCCCTGACCACAGACATATTTCCTGGAAGGCCTGAGTCTTTCAGATCCCCAGTTCTCCCACTGGATTCGGTCATCATTCGAACATACTCAGTTGGGTTTCTCTTCCAATTTTCAAACAATTTCTGGGTCATTCGTCTATTTGGGTTGATAGCTTCTCCTTCTTCATCCCCAATTTTGTCACCTAGGGCTAATTGTAGAATGATACTTATGAATCGCCCGTATAGCATCTTCTGAGGGCTTTTTGACTTCTTTGAGTTGATGAGCCACTTACCAATCCAATCGAGCAATAGGGCTCCATAGTTGAGTTGTATTCCATAACTCATGGCAGTCATGAGCCTAAGTTGAACTTCATTCACAGAGTCGTGACCTGAGCTCTTGCAGCATATACATTTCCCAACTATATCGGCTAGAAATTCATACCTCTGTGGGAACTCATTCTTCTTGTACCCTTTCACAGAGGGGAGTTTCTTCTGATGCATTCTTCTAAGTCCCTTATGGAAGTCTATGCTATCTAAGAATGGATGCCCTTCATTTTTGAGACCTAGGGCGAGGTTGATGTCTTCGGCCTTCAGTCTGATTACCACATCCTTTACTCTCATAGTGATGATGTCATTTTCAAATACTCTATTCCCATAGAACTATTTCACTAACATTGGATAAATCAATGTATCTGTGCTCAAGGCTTCTTCGAGACCTGCCTTCTTCAGTAAGGCCAGAGTCTTTTGGAACTTGGGTTGAGCTATTTTGAACTCATCAAAACAGAGTCTGTAGCCTGAGATAACACTGGATGCCGCCATTGATTTTGTAGTTGGAAGTGAGATATGAAAGAACTTTCTTCTGATTTAGGGTTTCTGCTTTGAGAGAGGATGAGAGAGATAATCTTTCGAACTTCTGATTTCAAAAAAATGATTTCAATTTGTACTTGCAACTTCCCTCTCTCCTTTTTGCTTAGTGGGACAGGTGTCATCTTTTTCTTGGCTCTTCGATTTTGACTGATAGGGATTGTACTGATTTGCCCTTGGCTCCTGAAGAGCTGAGGTGTCCTTAGGGAGGACTACGATCGTTGAGGCAGTTTTGTGATTGTTGAGTGCTTTGCATTTGTTGAGTCTGATCTACGATCGTCGAGTCTATCTAGCATTCGTCATGTCTGATCTACGATCGTCGAGTCTGTCCAACATTCGTCGTGTCTAATCTACGATCGTCGAGTCTGACCGGATCCTTGTGATGAGTTTTTTCCATAACATTCTTTTAAGGCAACTCAGGAAGGGCCAACCTCTTGGAGTGAGTCAAGGGTTAGGTTTGTTCCTGAGGCGCTTATCAGAGGGATTGCTGTGTTTTGAAGCTTATCATCACAGGATGCACTCTTGCTTTATTGATGAGGCTTTTGGCATCGTTGAGTCTGCTCTACGATGGTTGAGTCTTTGCTACAATCGTTGAGGTGGTTTTACCTCTTAGCTCTACGATCGTGGACTTCCCTTGATCATGTCTACGATTTTGAGTTCAGCCTTTGTATCTGTTATGGTTAGCACAATCTAGAGCATATATTTTATGGTTGTAGATTTAGCATGCCTAGCTCACTTATTAACTTATTAAATCTGGATTCATTTAGAGGTTTTGTAAAGACATCAGCAAGTTGATTTTCAGTAGGGATATATTGTAAAAATATAGTTCCATTCTGTACATGATCCCTAATGAAGTGATACCTTATCTCTATATGCTTAGTCCTAGAATGCATAACAGGATTATGAGTTATTGCTATGGCACTTGTTTTATCACAGTGAATGGGAATAGATTTGAAATCAAACCCATAGTCAGCTAGCTGATTTTTCATCCATAGGATCTTAGCACAGCAGCTGCCAACAACAATGTATTTAGCTTCTGCAGTTGAAGTAGACACTGAGTTTTGCTTTTTGCTAAACTAGGACATAAGTCTGTTTCCTAGCAATTGACAGGTGTCACTGGTACTCTTTCTATCTATTTTGCATCTTGCAAAATCAACATCTGTGTATCCTGTTAGTTCAAATGAGGATTCCTTGGGGTACCAAAGTCCCAAGTAAGGTGTACCCTTGAGATACCTGAAGATCCTATTTACAGTAGATAAATGTGACTCTTTAGGGTTAGCCTGAAATCTAGCACATATGCATGTTGCAAACATTATGTCTGGTTTCTTGGCGCTTAGATATAAAGAGAGAACTATCATACCTCTGTATTGAGTTATATCAATACTTTTACCTTTTTCATCTTTGTCAAGCTTGGTTGCAGGAGCAATTGGTGTTTTCATGGGAGAGGCTGATTCCATGCTATACTTCTTGAGTAAGTCTTTGATGTACTTGGCTTGGTTTATAAAAATTCCTTCATCAGTCTGCTTTACTTGTAGTCAAAGGAAGAAATTCAGCTCACTCATCATGCTCATTTCAAACTTGCTCGCATCGACTTAGAATCTCTTGCATAACTTTTCGTCGAGAGAACCAAAATAATATCATCAACATATATTTGAACTAATAAGACTTTTTCTTTATGCTTTCTAAGAAACAGTGTGGTATCTACTCTACTTCTAGTGAACCCATTTTCATAAGTTAGTTAGTGTTTCATACCATGCTCTATGTGCCTGTTTAAGACCATATAAGGCTTTATCTAATCTATAAACATAATTGGAAAGAGATGGATTGATGAAACCTGGAGGTTGCTCTACATAGACTTCTTCTTGGAGTTCTCCATTTAGGAATGCACTTTTGACATCCATCTGAAAGACTTTGAACTTCATGTGAGCAGCAAAGGCAAGAAAGATTCTGATGGCTTCTAGTCTGGCAACAGGTGCAAATGTCTCATCGTAGTCAATGCCTTCTTCTTGAGAGTAGCCCTTTGCCACTAATCTTGCCTTGTTCCTGGTTATAACTCCATCTTCATCCATTTTGTTTCTGAAGACCCACTTGGTTCCAATGACAGGATGACTCTTTGGTCTTGGTACCAATCTCCATACTTTGCTTCGTTCAAATTGGTTGAGTTCTTCCTGCATGGCTTCTATCCAACTAGAGTCTTCCATAGCATCCTCTATCTTCTTTGGTTCTATTTGAGATAGAAAGCTTAGATAAAAGCATTCATTTTGAGTAGCAGCTCTTCTTTTGACTCTAGTACTCGGATCTCCAATGATTAGATCCTGAGTGTGATCTCTAGCCCATCTCATTCTGGGTTGGGACATCATCTGATGCCTTATTGTCTTAAGTTTTCAAGATGTATTTCTTCTTCTTGGTGTGGAGGTTCATTGTCTTGCATAGACCTTTCTACGATCTCATTTTTTTGCTCAACGATTACACTATCTGGCACTACGATCATAGTGTTGGGCTCGACGATTTCATTCGTAGTATCTGTATTATCGGTCGTAGTGTCTTGAAGCACTATGTTGTCTAAGTCTGTTTCATCAAAGATGATATGGATCGAGTGTGACACCCCCAAAATTAGGTATACATCACCCATCTTGGGTCGCCAGATACATGGTACAGAATTCAAATACAACTTACTAATACAACTATCGTGTACAATACGACAAAACATAAACTGTGAGTTTGAATACAAATATTGTCTACTAGAGATTATACAAACTCAAAAGGAGTCCTCATTACAATTATTATCACACTATTTCACAGAATAGTGAGGACTACTAATGCTATCCTCTGGACCATTACTCCGTTCCCCGACTCGTCCCAGCTATATACTCATTTCTTGAAGAGAACAGTGAAAGTAAAGGGTGAGCTCAACTAGCCCAGTAAGAAATATTATGACTAAGATAATGCAGAATAAATTATCATTAGCCTTCAACAATGTTAAACCGATAAAATATAATAAACATCAAGTTTAATCTGCAGTGAACCAAAGAATCCATTAAAAAGAGTCAAGTAGAAAATAAAATCTATTATCTTTTATGATTTAAAAGGTTTTTCATCATCAAGTATATAAATTGAGACTCGACAATAAATATTCACATCATTGAATCACCCCCGCACTACTACTACCAATGATATTCTTTAGTATCATTGTTAGTTCCCGAGAAGCACAATAGATCTGTAGAAGGGGGGTTGAATAGATCCTTTTATTTCAAATACTTTTACGGTTTATGTTGTATTGTTCATATTAGAGTATATGACAAATATAGGAATCTTTTCAAGCACAATGGAATAAGTAAAAGATTCCACTTCATTGATATATTCATAATCATACATACATTGTTAAATAGGGTTAGTTTAGTTGTGGCGAGCTTAGAACTTACATAGCAGATTATAGCGATTATAGACATAATGTGAATGACATAATGTAAAAGACACAAGGGGTTTTAAGTGGTTCGAGACTCAAGCTCCTAATCCACTCTTCCGCTTTCAACTAGCGAGTTTCCCACTAAGGAAGGCGGCAAAGACTCAATCTCTACGATTCCTTCAGGCCGCCACCTTGGGACTTCATTCACTAAGAACTCTTCAAGGCCGGCAGGCTTTGGGACTCCTCTAGTTCCCTAGGAACTCTTCAAGCCCAATGAGCTTGGAACTTCATTTAGTCCCTTTGGACAAGGACCCTTTGGCCTGCTTTGTTTAGTCCCTCCTGACAAGGACCCTCTTGGCCTCGCTTCATTTAGTCCCTCCGGACAAGGACCCCTCGAATACCACAGCTTCGTTGAGTTGTTTGTTTGTTGTTGTTGGAGTCGGTCTTTGAAATTCGCTAAGATGTCTTCATGCTCGAACATCTTCTATCCCTAGCGACTTGGCTTGATCATCCTTGAAGAAACAGTTGAGTGTTGCATGATGCTCGACTTCTTAGGTTGCTCAACTACTCCGATGACCCCTCGATGAACCGCCTTGAAGATCATTCTCCTTGGTACTTGATGGCTGCACATGAGAGGCTTCTAAGATGACTGTAAACTCTTCTGTAAGGTACTTAAAAGCTTTTTCATGCTTGACACCAAGATGGCTTTTGTGATCTCCCTTCTTGCTACTCGATGCTTTCCCATGATGGACTTGCTAAGATGACCGTAAGCTCTTCTCTATTGTACTTAGAGTCTTCCCATGATGGACATCCAGATGGCATGATGCTCTATTTTCTCTCGGCAGTTCAGAGCACTCTTTAAGTAGTAGAACTCCCACTTCTACATAGTAGAACTCAAACTTCTACTTCTTTCTTGATCTGACTTCTGAGTGTTCTTGGTGGATCGTAGAGTGAGCCTTCGGACTCACTATCACATGGTTTAGATTAGTCCACCTTCTCTCCAAAACTGACAACTCAAGCAGCCTTTAATCTTTGAAACTCTTCTACAATTATACATCTTCCCAATTCTTCCGTTGGAAAGTAGCCGTTGGAAGCTATTCAAATGTCTTCGCAGATCTCTAGTTGCTTGAGGTAGACTGCTTGATGTGACATGTCATACTTTTTTTTGACATCTGCAGTCTCTTCGTTTCACCTACTTACGTCGGATGTATCACTTTACTGTCTTGGGCAGGTTGAAGACTTTATCACATCTGATTTCTAGATCAAAGGTTGTCCTTTTGCATTAATGCTCTCAATAAGCACTTGTTCGAATATTACTCTTCAGATTGAACCGTTGTCAATGCTTTAGTCTTCAGGTATTCGAACTCTACGATTCTGATGCATG
Source organism: Panax quinquefolius (assembly GCA_020205615.1). Lineage (NCBI taxonomy): Eukaryota > Viridiplantae > Streptophyta > Magnoliopsida > Apiales > Araliaceae > Panax > Panax quinquefolius. The sequence goes on along the minus strand of CM035151.1, from coordinate 85,919,164 downwards.
TCTTCAAGGACCTGATCGTAGTGTCTTGTTGAGTGTTGCTCATTGACTTAGAAGAGTTAACACTACGATCCTAAAGAGTGTTGATTGGATCTTCAATGTAGAACACCTCTTCCTTGTATTGTGCAGTGCTTCAATACTTCTATTTGCTTCGACTGTTCTCAGATACTGATGGCCTAATTCCTTGCTCTGGTCCCCTTCTGAATATCAAGACACTTCAGATTTGTGGCGTGTCCAGCTTGCTTTCTCCTGGTGATCTTCCGCTCACTTATCATTAATGAACTGACCCTGCACTTAATCACTTTAGTCTTGCTCTCGGGTGACCGATTCTGGTTCACCTTCCATCGGTTCCTTTTTGTTTGGCAAACACTACGATCTTGGTTGCTTCTAAGATCGTTGTCTTCTCGTTCTCTTGATGACTCTTCGCATTAGGTGATTTTTCTTAGTCTGCTCAAGAAGTCTTCATTGGATCTCCTTGTGGAAGACTTCATCGAGAATGGCCTTACACCTCATCTTAACGGGGTTTGTGCTTAGATCTTACGTTAGCATGCATGCCATTCGTTGAGTGCTCTCTGGTTCCTCACTTGTGGAATGCATTAATGCGATTACCAACCGGAGGCTTCAGATCTTTGGATATTCAGGAGTGTTTCATTCGTTGAGAATCGTATCTACTCTCGATTACGATTTAGCATTTTGAGCACTTCTGTTGGAGTCATAGTCCTGCATTCTATGATTCAGCTTTGGCTTTGCCGACACTACGATCCCGAGATCAGATCTTGACACTCTACGATTTCTGCCTTGTGCTTGTTATCTTCATCTGATCTTGCCCTACTACGATCTCTCGCATTCATTTAGTGGACTCTACGATCTCGAGAGTGTAGCCTACGATCCTTGTCTTGGCTTTGGCATCGATAGACTCTCACGACTCGAGTGTAGTCTACGTTCATATACTGGCTTCCGCGGATGGTCGTTCGACTTATAGGCGGGTTCTCTCTCGATTACGAACATGACTTCCTCAGCAACACTACGATCCCGAGGAAGCTCTTCTCGACACACTACGATCCTTCTTCATTTCCCCTGGAAGTCTACGAACTCCGAGATCTCACTATCTTGCATACTCCTATTCTGCCTCGATAGCTCCCGAGTTAACTCTGACTCTCCTAGCAGACTACGACTTTTGGTGAAGTGCTCGATGATCAGACAAGCATATCTATTACATCAGAAGATCAACCTAACAATCTTGATCTTTCTATATTTATAGTCCTTGTACATCATTTCTTTTTAAGGACTTTACAAAGATGTTTTGCTTATGTAGGATCAACCTAACATATTTGATCAATTCATTCTAAGTCCTTGTACATATATTTCTATTATCTATCAAAGGACTTTACAGCTTTTCTTCATGCAAGCATACTTGCATATTCATTCATATATATATCATAATCAAATCATATATGAAATAGGAATATCATTCACATGTTTATTCCTGACAATCATGACCACAATTATCCATGCACTACGGGCCAAGAATATTTGTGTATTCATTAATGGTCATGATCATGCCAACAACTATCCATCAATGCACTATGGGCCAATGAGAATTTTTACCACATCATTTGTAACATTACAGTCATGATTACACCGAATAATCCTCGGTCATAATCATACCAAGTCCATCTATGCACTACAAAATACGTATGACTTTCAAAAATATAAATATGAGGATGACAATGATATAAGAATTCAATAAAACAAGTTCAAGAATTAATTTATCCAGAACCAATAACATCCAAACTGTCAACATGATCTTCGCTTTGTAGAGTAAAATTCAAGAATACTTAGAAGAATATTTCCATGAAAGGATATCTTTGGATGAAGCGCAAATATCAAGGATATTCCACTAATTTCATGGAGTATAGAAGTTAAAGTTTTAACCAACCGAGTATAATAAAGAATGGAATAACAAAAGAAATCACCATGCATGCGATAGATCAGCATAAGGCGTGTTATTCAACAGAATAATAAATAACGGAACCAGTCCCATGTAAAATGCATGTGCATGTGATATTCCAAATGTAATAATAAAGAATGGAACCAGGTCCGGCGTAAAACACACGCACGAGATGTTCTAACGTAATAATAATAAAGACGGAACCAGTTGATTAAAAAACACATGACGGTGATGTTCCAATGAATAATAATAAGACGGAATCGGTCCAATTAAAAAACACATAGATAGGATGTTCCAATGTAATAATAGAAGAATGTCACCAAGTATAGGGTAAACCACATTATACAAAGTTATTCCAATGAGAATAATAAGCAATGGAATAACAACGAGTTCTCTTCATGAATAAGAAAGAATAACACCCCTTACTTTAGTAGGAGATTGAATAATGCGATAGTGTGTAGTAACATACTCTTCTTCTTTCTCTTATTCTCTCTATACTTTCTCTCTCTATAGCTTGAATGAATTAAGTGAAAAATAATGAAGCACTAGGCCTCTATTTATAGAAGATTTCTAGCTTAGCACTTGCCATGTGAAAAGGCAAGTGGCTTGACGACAGTGATGTGAAAAGAAAAGTGGTTTGACGCACCAGTAATGTGAAACGACAATTGGTTCGGCCTTTTGTAATGTGAAACGACAAGTGGTTCGGCGCTTTATACTGAAACGGCAAGTGGTTTGGCGTCTGTAAAAGGTAATTACTATTGACGAAGGTAATTACTATTGATGAAGGTAATTACTATTGACGAAGGTAATTACTATTGACGAAGATAATTACTATTGACGAAGGTAATTACAATTGACAAAGGTAATTACTATTGACGAAAAGACTCTTAGATGATGACATATGGGCCCCCATAAAATAAATAAAAACTTACCACAAACGCCTCATAATGTACTCTTTATATACATCAAGGATTGAATAAATATTACCACAAATCATTTTATTTTTAATCAACACATATTAATCTTTCAACAATTATTAATCATTTATAACTTGTCGTCTCAATTATTGATTTAATAATATAACATATTATTGATTTAATAATATAACATATTAACTTGCTCTTGAATGAGCTTCTGGTTTGCTTTCCAAACTGACAGGCATTGCATGGCCTCTCTTTTACGAAGTTGAACTTAGGTAGGCCAGCAACGAGATCTTTTGATGCCAAATTGGACATACTTTTGAAGTTTAAGTGCGACAACCGTCTATGCCATAGCCATCTCATTTCTTCAGATGCTTTTGCCAGAAAACATATTGTCTCGTCTGAGCTTAGTTGACCAAGATTCACTGTGTAGACATTTCCTTCTTTTGTCCCGGTTAGCTTTACAGCAGATGTATTCAAATCTCTGACTTGACATTGGTTATTGAGGAATATTACTTGCTGACCCTTGTCGCAGAGTTGACTGATGCTTAGAAGGTTGTGTTGGAGACCTTCCATATATGCTACTTTCTTTGAATGATCTTCGCACCATTGCCGTGAGAGCTATATCCTCTTGTCTTGCCCGAGCCGTTGTCTCCAAAGATGACTGAGGGTCCCTCCTTCTCTATGTAGTTAGATAGAAGGGCTTTGTTCTCGGCCATGTGCCTTGAGTATCCACTGTCCAGATACCATGTAGTGATCGTGGAGCTCTTTTCCTGTCAAAACATTGAACCTTCATTTCGATACCCATATTTGCATGGGTCCTTCTTTGTTAGTGCCTTTGGGAACCCAAATCTGTTTAATCTTGGGTCTTACATGCACGAAATTATAATAACACTTGGAAGCCTTGTGGCCATATTTATTGCATATAAAACATCTAGTATGATGCATGCCTGTGTGTGTATGATGATTCATCCTCCATTTGGACTTATGTGGTTCTTTAGTTGTCCTTCTGTTAAACTGATTCTCATTCTTTCACGTGTCCTTGGATTTCATAAATAGTGATGAGTGTGCCTTACCTCTACTGTACCTTCCAGTTGATTCGTAGAGTTGGTCTTGCTTGACTCTACGATTCTTCGAGGTTGGTGAGTAGAGGTTAGGTTACTCTTCTCTTTTATGAATCCCAGGCCAGCATGAGATCCTTTACTCCTTTGAGTATGAATGGAGACAGTAGGACAAGGTTGAACTTGTTCTTCTTTCTGTGAGGATTTCACAAAGGTAATGTGTAAAACCCCAACTTTTATAAAATAAAAGTCTAATTTAATTTATGATTATTATTTTTTCAAAGCATGTGTGCTAATTGTTTCCTCAATTTTTCAGTATAAATAGGTTGCCCGGTTGAGCAACTAAACACACACCATCACTATACTAAAAATATAGAATTTTTTACTACAATATTGTGAGTATAATATTGTGAGTATTTCTATTGAGTGTATTGTTACTCCAAGTGTAGATAAGGAATGCAACATTATTTAAGTTGATCAATTTCACAGAAAGCAGAATCAAGCCACATGTGAAGGTAAGGGATATCATTATTGTGGTAAGGGGTATCATTTTTATGGTAAAGTGATATCATTTTCTTTCATACTCCATATTATGGTAAGATGTTATTATTCGTTTCTTCATATTGTCATTAAATGATGAATGGTCCTGAAAGGATTAGAATATCCTTAATAGTTTGTGCTTTATCTATTATTATGTTATCAATTTGGACTCTGGATAATTAAGTTGAAAATCACTAAGATCTATGTTATCTTATTATTATGATGATCTATGTTTATTCATTATATATATCATTGTCATCATTCTCATGCTTATATTGTGTTGAAAGTCATCTATGGCCATGAAGTGCATAGATGGACTTGGTATGATTATGACCGTGGATTATTCGGTATAATCATGGTAGTAATGTTACAAACGATGTGGTAAAAGTCATCTTTGGCCCGTAGTGCATAGATGGACTTGACATGATTATGACCGAGGATCATTCTTGTATAATCATGATAGTAATTGAAAACACGAATATCCTCGGCCGTAGGTGCATGGATAATTCGTGGTCGTGATACTATTAAGTTGAGTCTCGACATTATTGGTTTTATATTGTATATCTTTGGCTGTAGTGCAAAGATGGACCGTTGGTTATTAGTTTTACGCTTTATGTCTTAGACACGTATTGCAAAGATGGAATTTGTTGATTTACACGATTATAAATATGAATTATGAATTTAACTATAATCTTTGGTGGTTCGGTGAAAGACAATGATGAGAGTTCTCTTTGTCTTGGGTATAATAAAGAAGCTGTGTTGATGAGTATTACAGGATGAAATATTAATGATGAACTTTTAATTTAGAAGAGATAGTAGACATTATGTTCTACTTGACTCTTCTAATGGATTCTTGTTCACCGCTATTATGGTTGAAAACTTTTATCTTCTACCATATATTCTAAATATCCGATTTAGTATTGATGAAGGCTATTGATAATGTAATTATCTTAAGTCATGATATTCTTTATTGAAATTTTTTGTGCTCACCCTTTTACTTCACCACCCCTTTCAGGTAATAAAAGTGTAGCTGGGACTAGCAGAGAGAACTTGGGTATAAAGTGGTGATACGAATTAGTCACAAGCCTAATCAAAATATAAAACGGTGTGGCATAATAATTATGTTGAGAATAATAAAATGTGTGTGACATATTTATATACATCATTTACTAATTGGTTTTGGTGAACAACTATAGGGTGAAGAGGACCCGACCTTGAAAGCGTCAAAAATACACCGCATTAGAATGAGGAGAATAAAAATCTTCTCGTGTTTCTTTGGGACTTGAATTATTTGTTGTTTTACTTTATATGGCATTGTAATAATTTAAATATGAATATTGTCATATTATATACGTTACAATATTTGTATTGAAACTCACAGTATATGTGTCGTCGTATTTTGCACAACAGTTGTATAAATGAAGTTGTATGTACCATGTATCTGGCGACCCAAGATGGGTGATGTATACCTATTTTGGGGGCGTCACATAATGCTTCTACTAAAACTTGAGGCATTACTAGTGCTAGTTTTTTTTGTCTTTTCCACACATGGCTCTAAAATGGATTCCCTAAAGCCTAAGAATGTTCTATCAAATGTACTTCTCTGACTAGAGAGCAGAGAGTCCATGGATGATGAGGATTTATTCTATGCAGAGATAGTCTTTTCTAGTTCCTCACTTTTAGAGGTTAGATTAGACTCTCTTTGTGCATTGAGTGTGTTTATCTGTTTTAAGGTCTCATTCTCAGCCTCAAGCTTGGAGAGAAGATTAGTACTTAGAAGGGTTGTTTCAAGCTCTTCTTGAACTTTCTTCTTCTCCTCTTGAAGAAGTGAGTGATCCTTAGACAAAACTCTGAACCACTTCATGTATTGATGTAGATCAGTGGTTATGCCATGTAGAGCAGTTCTTAAATCATTTATGTCTACATCAGGTGAGTTGAAGTCAAATACCTCATCGAGACTTACATCATGTATGTTGAGGTTTTATTTGTCCTTTGCATGTTTGGCCATTATGCACAAATTAGCCATTTATGGTTCTTCATCATCTCCAGAGTCAGCATTGGAGTCATTGCCTGAATCACTCCACGATCCTCCAGCTACCAGGCCTTTGTCTCTCTTCTGAGGCCTTTTGTTGCCTTTGTATTCCTTCTTTGCATGTGTTTTCTTCTTTAGTTCTTCTCTTAGAGGTTTGTTGCAGTTGGCAATGAAGTGGCCAGGCTTCTTGCAGTTGTAGCATAGATCATTCATTTGCTCCTGGCTGCTGTAATTGATGACCTTCTTTGGCTTGTTGGGTTTGCCTTGACGCATGAACCTTCTTAATCATTTCACCAACATAGCAAGGTCTTCATCATCGTCCTCATCATAATCAGAGTCAATCTCAGTGTTGACCTTTGATGCACTTTCAGTTGTCTTGAGAGCAACACCCTTATTCTTCCTTCTTCCTTCTGATAGGGTTTCAGCTCGTTGAGTCAGCTCCAGTTTGTATGTCAGGAGATTGCCATATAGTTGTTGAACTGTCATCTCGTGAAGATTCTTTGACTCTCTTATAGCAATGGTTTTGGCATCCCACTTGCTCGGTAGGGCTCTCATAAACTTTATGATCAGATCTTTGTTAGGATAGATCTTCCCATATGCTCGTAGAGAGTTGAGCAGAACGTTGAATCTCTCATAGGTGGCAGACGTTTTCTCCTTGAACATGAATAAACATCTCATACTGTTGTGTCAGGAGAGATTGTTTGTTTTCTCTGACTTCTTCAGTTCCTTCATGCATGATCAACAATGCTTCCCAAACCTCCTTAGCTGTTTTGTTGTTGACAACGTTTTCGAATGATCGTCTTCTAAGGATTGGAACAGGATGTTCTTGGCCTTTTTGTCAAGTTGATGACTCTCTTCTCGTTGTCATCCACTCTTCTTTCTTTAACCTTGATTTGTATTACTGCTTGGATCGCGTGATGGTTGGTTGGTGCAAGCTTCGTTGGAATATAAGGCCCATTTTGAACAGTCTCAAATAGATCTTCATTTATTGAGTCCATGTATGCTTGCATCCTGACTTTCCAGTTTGCAAATTTATCCTTGTTGCACATTGGTGACTTGCTGCCTCCTCCAGTTCTAGATTCGCTTGGTACATGTGCCATTGGATCTAGTAAAGCTTGTAAGCTGTATAATAGAACCTACTTTGATACCAATTGTTAGTTCCTAGTAGGTACAATAGTTATCTAGAAGGGGGGGTTGAATAGATATTTAAAAATCTTTTCGTTTTAAACTTGTTAGTTAATGATGATTAAAACTTAGCGGAATTTATGTTTGTTTTAATCTCTCTTGTAAAGTAGTGGAGTTATGAGAGTGAGGCAGTTATAGCAGTTATGGCAGATATAGCATGTGACGCCCCCAAAATTAGGTATACATCACCCATTCTGAGTCGCCAGATACATGGTACAAAATTCAAATACAACTTCATTTATACAATCGTTGAAATATGTCAGTATAGAATACGACCACGCTTAATCATGAGTTTTAATACAAATGTATGTAACTCTCACGGTGCCTCGACCACAACCTTACAATGGTACTTACATAAAAGTATAGTCAAAAACTATTTTATAAATTAAAATCTTTGGGAAGTGCTCAAGGAAACCTTCGTACATGGGAGGCCATGCGTCTAGGTTATAATAGATATCATATGGCCATAGAATTATCCTTGGTTGACCCAATAGACCCCAAAGAAAAACGAGAAGATTACTATCATCTTCTTTCCTATGGTGAGTCTTCTCTTGACATATAACTATCTCCACTGTCTCCAAGTGAATATTATATTTTAAATCAACTCCAAGATCATATAGGTAGTGCCCGTAGATATACTCAGCAAGTGGATGCGCACAACCCTGTCTTATGATAACACGAGGTTGTATGTCATTAGATATCTTGTATGATAGTGGCAAAACACCCTTCCAACGTTGGGTTCACCTCACCCTATTTGATTCACCAAATATAACTACTAAATGTTGTATAGAATACTACACACTTTTCTATACTGTTTAGGGAGAACCTCCACAGCTAGAGACCACTATTTTATTCCCTGTTATCCCAGCTCGACCCGACAACACTCTTACGGCAACACTCTTATTACCTGAAAGGAATTATGAAGCAGAAAAGGTGAGCACAACTAGCCCAGTAAGGAATATTATGACTAAAGTTAATTAAATTATCAATAGCTTTCATCAATAATAAATCAGAGATTTAGAACATATGGTAGATGATAAAACTTTTCAACCATAGTTGCAGTGAACGAAAGCAATCCATTAGAAGAGTCAAATAGACCATAAGGTCTATTATCTTCTATGTTAAAAGTCCACCAATAATGTTTTATCCATGTAAAATAAATCAATAGCTTCTCATCCACAATCATATGAATAACTCATAATCATAATTGTGGTTTCTAAATTCCTCTTCGCAACTAGGACGAAGATAATTCTCATCACCTATCTTCACCAAACATCAAAAATCATGGTTATACCAAATCGTAATTCCCGCCATAATCATACTAATAAATTCATCTTTGCACCACTACCAAAAGATATTCATTAACAATTCATCTTTGCACTACATGCCAAAGACATACAACTGTATTTTAGAAGAGTCAAGTAGAACATGATATCTACTATCTTCTATGCATTTAAAAGTGTATAATAAATATTTTATCGCTGAGACTCAACTTAATAAATAATCCACATCATCGAATCACCCCTGCACTACGGCCAAGGATATTCATTAATATCACATCCATGAATTTATATTTCATCGCTGAGACTCAGCTCGATAATCAATCCATATCACTGAATTATCCATGCACTACGACTAAAGATATTCATTATTATCACATCCATGAATTAATATTTCATCGCTGAGACTCAGCTCAATAATTAATCCACATCATCGAATCATCCCTGCACTATAGGCCAAGGATATTCATTAGTATCACGACCACGAATTATCCATGCATTACGGGCCAAAGATAATCGTGTTTTCATCAACGGTCCTGATCATGCAATAAAATAATTCACCTTTGCACCCTTGGCCGAAGAGAATCCATAGCCATAATCATACCAAAAATTTTCCATCAATTCACTACGGGCTAATGAGGACTTTTTCCACATCATTTGTAACATTACGGTCATGATTATACCGAACAATCCCTGGTCATAATCATACCAAGTCCATCTATGTACTAAAGGCCACAGATGACTTTCCACACAATATAAGCATGAGGATGATGACAATGATATAAGAATCAATCAAATGAGATAAATGATAAATATTAAATATTTATAATACAATTTATCCATCGTTCAATAATAACCAAATGTTATCAATCACTTAATAATCTCATAATCTAATATCATTAATATTATAACAATATTTTAATCATTTCTTAAACTTATAAACAATTTATTTCAATTGTTTACACTTTATCAAATAATGTATTTAATCACTCAAAAATGCCATACTCATAAGATTTCATAATCAATGATCAAATCCCTCATCAAAATCTGCATATACCCTATATAGGATTCTCAAGCCATAAAATCCTATTTTCCAATTTTATTACTTCACATAACATATTTAATTCATTTACTCATAACTAGTTCATTTTATGAAAAATACCAAATCAGGTCCCAAAATATTTTTTTTTCTCGAATTTAGCGTAATATAGTCCCATCTTGAACATATATTTTTCTCGAATTTCTAAAATTTATTTACTATTTTTCATATGGATAAAACTGCCGAATATTTAGACATTTATCATAAATTATACTTTTGTCCAAAAATTCAAAATTACTGTGGTATACTCTCATTATATACATGTACTCCCAATAAAAATTTTACCAATTTTGGAGTTAACCACAAGGAGTTATAAAAGTTTACTTTTAAAATAGTCTTTTCCCATAAAATCCATAACTCTTAATCTATACATCCAAAAATCGCCATGTTTGAACACAATTTAGAAAACTCATTAAATTATCATTTCAAATTTTTACAGAATTTTTGAGGGTCAGAAAAATTATGAATCGCCTTTGGCGAAACCCCTTTTAATGAAAAATCGAAGGATCATTCACTATGCATGTGGTAATCCACATGTATGCGCGAGTTATTCCAATAGAATAATAAAGAATGGAATAATGTAAGGATTCACCATGCGTGCGATAGATCGCACCGACATGTTATTCCCAATGTAATAATAAATAATGGAACTAGATCCCACAGAAACGCACGACAGTGATATATTCCGGCGTAATAATAAATAATGGAACCAAGTCCCAAGTAAACGCATGCGATGTGATATTAAACGGAATAATAAATAATGGAACCAGTGTCCGCATAAACGCATTTATGTGATGTTCTGACAGGATAATAAAGAACGGAATATTATAAGAATTTCACCATGTATGCGGTACTTCGCATAAACAGGTTATTCCAACATAATAATAAAGAATGGAATAACAGAAGAATTTCACCAAGTATAGGGTAGTCCGCGTATACAGGTTATTCCAACAGAATAATAAATAATAATAATATCCTTTACGAGTACGACAATTACATCCACTACCTTAAAAAAAAAGTATTCCGAATTGGTAGGTATGAAATATACTTGAAGAAAAATTGCACTACGCTTCAAGCTTTCTTAAACTCTAAAAGAAATACGCTCAAGATTATAGAAGAAGAACTCTCTCTATAGTTTCTCTCTCTAGAGTTTCAGTGAATTCGTAAGAAATAATGAAGGAATGAGCTTCTATTTATAGAAAAATGGACTGCATAGTAACTGTAAGACCCCAAATTATTAATAAATGAAATTTAATTTCCTCTATTTATTATTTTGAAATAGTAAGGGTTGATTTGATTAATGTGGTTAGTTATGGGTAAAATGCGCAAATGTTTTAAATAAACAAGTGGTTATAAAATATTCATTTTTATCGGAGAATATTCGTTTGGTCGTGGAATATTCTTACTTCTTGAGAATATTCTTACTGACGGTAGCGCCTTATTGTGGGCCCCCATAACGAAAGCGATTGGATGAAGAAAACGACAAGTATAATTTGTTTATAAATAACTTGGCGTAGTTATTCAAGTTATCTACTATTGGAATACCCAAAGGGTTAAAACACGATTAATATGCGTTGTTGCACAAGAAGCGTACGGTATTGCACCAATTATTGATTCTTACATAAGAAGGCACTACTCAATAATTATTACAATAATTACTGCTTCAAGATTTTATTTTATTGATTCAATAATTGTTGCGTTGATATTTTATATTACCGTTGTTTCAATAATTGTCACTACACAAGATTTTTATTATCTGAGCAATAATTCATATTATCCTAATAATATTATTAAAAAATATTATTGGCAATGTCTAGAAAGTTCGCTCCAAGGAGAGGTTTGGTCACCTAATCATACGCCAAGATGAGGAGAAATCCTTATTGAAAGTCATGGCGCCCCAAAATAGGTATACATCACCTATTCCGAGTCGTCAAATACATGGTATGCGATGTGGCGCCCCAAAATAGGTATACAACACCCATTCCGAAATCGCCAAATACATGGTATAGAAACAACTACAACTTTATTAATACAACATAAAAAGCTGTGAGTTTAAATACAAATATTGTCATCTGTATAATATCCACACTCAAATAAGTCCTCATTACAATTATTAATACATTATTTTACAGAATAGTGAGGACTACTAGAACAACTTCTAGAACCATCATTCCACACCTCGACTAGTACTCGCTACATTCTCGCCTCCTGAGAAGAAAAATGGAACAACGAGGAAAAGGGTGAGCTCAACTAGCCCAGTAAAGAACATTATGACTAAGATAATATAGAACAAATTATCATTAGTCCTCAACAGGGAAAAATCTAATAGAATACAATAGACAACTAGTTTTAAATCAATCTTCGCAGCGGAAATAATAATTCATTAGAAGAGTTAAGTAGAGATTGCAAACAACTATCTTCTATATATGAATTTAAAAGTTCATCGTCGATATTTTATCCTGTAAACATCAATCAATATATATCCGAATCAAATATTCATCTCTCGCACTACTGTGCCAAAGATATTCATCGATTGGTCATGTTCATCTAAACACTGCTCATCTTTGCACTACGGGCCAAAGATATTAATCGATCGATCCATTATGTTCATCTCAACACTGCTCATCTTTTACTACGGCCAAAGATATTCATCAAGAAATCATTCATCTTTGCACTAAAGGCCAAAGATATTCAGTAATATCATCATTTAGGACTGAGGATGATGAAAAATATTTTAAAGAAAACAAATCCAGTGAAACAAAAGAACAAGTATTAAGGATTCGTACTTTAAATAATTCAAGTTTAAAAATACTTCATAAATAACCAGATTGGAGTAAAATTCAAGAATGAAGATCAAAACATAGATCCAATCAAAGATAGGAATCATAACAGACAATCTTGGACACAGAAAAGAAAATTTAATTTTTCCGTGAATAGTGTCGATTCGTGAATAAAGGCTATATACGTGAATAGTCTTCAGATACGTGAATAGTAACTCCGATCTCAAAAGATAGAAATTTCACAAAGAAACATCATCACGCTTCGTGAATACTACTCGTGAATAGTAACTCATGAATAGTAACTCGTGAATAGTAATTCATGAATAGTAACCCCGACATGAAAAAGTTCCAAATTTGATAAAAATTTCCAACCAATATTTTGGCATAATGATATTGAAGAAATAATATCATTTTGAATAAAATAACATCTCTTACCTCGTAAAAGAATAGTACTTACGATTTGAATCTCGGATATAGTCTTTGAAAGAACTTGCACCGTATAGCATATAATACTCAAAGTACTAAAATACTCACAAAATACACTCGATATTATAGAGAGAGAAAGAGAGAGAAATCTTTAGTTTCTGGTGTGATTTTCAATTCTAACCTAAGCACCCTATTTATAGGAAATTGCTTAGAACACCAAAGCAGAAAATTGAATATAATAATATTATATATAAACAAAATTCATACGCCCACATCTTGAATCTGAATCCAGCCACCATGCACATGTTAAAGATGCCCACAACATATAAAAAATGTTTTTATTAATAAAAATAAATAAAACTTCCAAAAATCAATTATTTCAGAACTTCAGAACTTCAATGATTCATAATAAATAGCTCTTTTATCAGAAAATTCGAATCTCGTAAATTTTTATAGGAAATTCAATTCTCTACAATTTTACAGAAGAAAGTTTTTTCAAATTCCAAACAAAATTGGACAAAAATCCACATACTGATTTATTTTATAAAGGCTATAATCAAATTTCAGTCAAGAAATGGGGTCCACCGACACACAAAACATGTGTTAATCATTTAATGCAATAAAAATACTCTTCCTCCTCATATATCCCACATTCATTGTAAAAATATCATTATTATTCTATTATAATAATATAATAAAATATTATTTTATCAGAAAAGATAAAATATTAATTTTTTAACAATTGTCACTTTAAAAATTTTCTCCATCTATATCCACATAAAATCAATATTTTCTTCATCATATAAATTAATAATTAATTATTCACAAATAATATTACAGAATCACAAGATCGCAACCGTGCCGCTCCTCAAGAAAGAGGGCTTTCGATAAAGATTTCTCCTTCTTGCGCAATTGAATTAGGTGACCAAACCTCTCCTTAGACGTAACTTTCTAGACATTGCCAATAATGTTATCTAATAATATTATTCAGATAATATGAATTATTGCTCTGATAATGAAAAATATTGTGTAGTGATAATTATTGAAATAACAGTAATATAAAAAAATCAACGCAACAATTATTGAATCAATAAAATAAAATACCTTTAAGCGATTATCGTAACAATTATTGAGTAGTGCCTTCTTCACGTAAGAATCAATAATTGGTGCAATACCGCGTGCTATCTTGGCAACAACGCCAGACATCGTGTGTTTTAACCACCGTATTCCAACAAAGATTAATTCAGTAATAACTACGCCGTTATTTATAAACAACCCATACTTGTCTTTTTCTTCATCCAATCGCTTTCACATGGGGACCATTAAAAGATCGCTACCGTCATATTTAATATTCCCCGAAAAAGAATATTCCACGATCAAACGAATATTCCCGACAACAATGAATATTTTATAACCACCTGTTTATTTTAAAATATTCGCGCATTTTACTCATAACTAACCACATTAATCAATTCAACCCTTACTATTTCAAAATAATAAATAGAGGAAATTCCATTTTATTAAAAAAAATTGGGGTCTTACATACATAATACAAATACAACTTAATTATACAACCGTCGTGTAAAGTACGCGACAAAATATAAGTCGTGAGTTTTAATACAATTATTGTCATCTAGGCAATATTCAAACTCAAATTCAATATTATTACATTTATTTTCCACTATTTCACCGAAATAGTGAGGACTACTAATGCTATCATCCGTCCGCCACTGCTCCCCGACTAGTCCTCGCTACGCTTTCATTCCTCGAAGAGAACAATAAAAGTAAAAGGGTGAGCTCAACTAGCCCAAGAGAAGTATTATGACTAAGATAATGCCAGAATATATTATCGTTAGCCTTCAACAGTGTTAAACTGATACAATATAACAACCATCAAGTTTAACTACAGCGGAACAAGCAATCCATTAAAAGAGTCAAGTAGAGAATAAAATCTACTATCTTTTATGATTTAAAAGGTTTTTCGTCACTTTTATCGCCGGGACTCAGCTTAATAAATAATCCACATCATCGAATCAACCCTGCACTACGGCCAAGGATATTCTTTAGTATCACGACCACAATTATCCATGCACTACGAGCCAAGAATATTTGTGTATTCAATAATGGTCATGATCATGCCAACAACTATCCATCAATGCACTACGAGCCAATGAGGACTTTAACCACATCATTTGTAACATTACTACCATGATTACAATCGATAATCCTCGGTCATAATCATACCAAGTCCATCTATGCACTATAGACCACATATGACTTTCAACAAAATATAAACATGAGGATGATGACAATGATATAAGAATTCAATAAAACAAGTTCAAGAATTATTTTATCCAGAACTAATAACGCCCAAATTGTCAACATGATACCGCTTTGTAGAGTAAAATTCAAGAATGCTCGTAAGAATATTTCCATGAAAAGATATCTTTGGATGAAGCGCAAATATCAAGGATATTCCACTAATTTCATGGAGTATAAAGTCAAAACTTTAACCAACCGAGTATAATAAGGAATGGAATAACAAAAGAAATCACCAGTACGCGATGCGATCGCATGCGCAAAAGTTTATTCCAACAAAATAATAAATAATGAATCGGTCCAAACAGAAACGCATGCGACATGGATATTCCAATGTAATAATAAAGATTTTATCAGTCCCGTATAAAACGCATGCATGTGATATATCCAACATGTAATAATAAAGACAGAATCAGTCCGTGCGTGAGAACGCATGCATGTGATATTCCAACGAGTAATAATAAAGACGAATCGTGCCCAAATAAGAAACACATGCATGTGATATTCCAAATGTAATAATAAAGATGAACTAGGTCCAAATGGTAGTAGAAACGCATGCATGTGGTATTCCAACGTAATAATAAAGACGTAACTTGTGTCCGTACAGAGAACGCATGCATGTGATGTACCAATGTAATGATAAAGAATGGAACAATAGAAGAATTTCACTAAGTATAGGGTAGCTCACAGATATACAAAAGTTATTCCAATGTAATAATAAAGAATGGAATAGCAGAAGTTCTCTTCATAGATAAGAAAGAAATAATACTCCCTACCTTTAGAAAAACTGGATACTGGAATAGTGAGGTAGCAGACTTCTCTTCTTCTTTCTATAATTTCTCTCTATAATAATCGCTCTAAAGCTTTTGTGAATTGGTGAGAAATGAAGGAAGAATGAGCTTCTATTTATAGAAAAATATAGTTTCGATAATTGCACGTTTTGGGGCTCGAAAAATTTCAGTACAATACTTCCAACTTTTCCTTTATTTTAATTTTAGTCCTGCAAGTATTATCAATCTTGCACCAACTCCCCTAATAGTAAATAATGTGAATCAATAGTTCAATTATGTGAATCAATAGTATAATCATGTGAAAAAAAAGAATTACAAGTATAGTACCTCCATCTATACCTCTATTTTTAACTTAGTCATGCAAGTATTATCAATCTTGCACCAACTCCCCTAATAGTAAATAATGTGATTCAATAGTACACATATGTGAAAAAATAGTTATATAAGCATGTGAATTAGTAGTAATTAATTGCTCATTTATCCGATAAATTACCCGATTTATCAATATAACCCCTAGACATCAATTATCATCGGAATAAAGATCGATTTTCAATAACATAAACAATTCCAATATAATGAAACTATTTTTATCAAAAATATAAATTTTGAAATTTTGAAGTTTGACTTTTCCCAAAAAAGTCAACTATTGACTTTTTGACCAAATAGTGAATTCCGGAAAATTTTGTGTTTATAGACTATTTTTACTAATTTCAATTAGTTCAACTCAAATATCACGTCCGTCTCCAAATTCAACTTCAAACAACATTCATCATTAATATTATAACTCACAATATTTATCAACCGCATCGCTTCTGTGAAAGAGGGGGCTTTCCAATAAGAATTTCTCCCTATTGGCACGCAATTAGGTGACCAAACCTCTCATTGATAGAACTTCTAGACATTGTAAATATTGAAATTTATAATATTAATAACTTTGTCGTCCTCAAGTATTGATTTAATAAAAAACATTTTATGCAGATGATGATATTGTGACAATAATTGAATCAATAATATGATAGATATGATGCAAAGAATTATCGTAGTAATAATTGAGTATAACCGGTTAGGTTTGTAATATATCATAACGCAATCAAATTGCAAAAAAAGTGCTAAGCGTGTAAAAATCGTAGTTTAAAATTTACAAACCATATACCCGATCACCCTTTATGCATAATTATTAATTAAACGAAAAGATAAAGAATAAATCATACCCTTGAAGATCGAGCTTCCTCGTGTACAAGTTCACCTCCAAATCCTTTCGCTCAATCTTGAATCCACCGGGTTGGTTCCTTCCTTTGATCAACGTTAGCCACCCAAATGTTTGGCCTCTAGAGGTGATCCACCAAGGAAGAATAAAATTCAAGAAGATGGGTGTTATGGCTAAACCCTAGTTTTCTATCTCTATAGAAAAAGGGCATACTCCCAACAACTTGGAATTATTACGTATTTTGTTAAAGTCAACAACCCATCACACCCATAATAAGACTCTCTTATTTATAGATGTGGGCAACCCACCTTAACAATTAAGGAATTGGGTTTTATTTAATTAATTAATTTTTTAATTAATTAAGCTCCCTAATCTTATTAGGGATAATTAATTAAACTCCTTTAACTAATTTTCCTCCTAATCCAATTAGGAATAAATGAGAGTACTTATATTAAATTAATTCCTAAACTCTTTTAGAAATTAAAATAATAATAATTGTAATAATATTAATAAGACTCTCTTATTAATTTATATTTAATATTTCTAAAATATTAAATAATAATATTAAGCTATTTAATTTATTCTATCACCATAGATTAAATTAAATATACATAACATATTATTACGATTATGCCATTAACTTCTTAAATAATTATTCTTCCTTTTATGGTGTGACCCTTTAGGTTCTCCATATTAAACCTATTGTGAATAAATCAATTAGAATAATTCTAATCTTATTTAAATAAATAAATTAAACAATTAATTTATTTAAATAATATTTATTCTACAATAGGATAAGCCTCCTAATGATCAACGACTTTTCGATAATATAGATTTCAACATTAATCATTAAAGAACCTTTGAGTAAATAGTTACCGCATAATTCAATCCTTCCACCATACAATGTCCCAATTAAATATAAGATATGGAATTATCACAAGTCTTATTTTATTTAATTATATGTATTTCACTCTTAAATGCACAACTCAAATAATGCAAATTAGAAACTCCTTTCTAATTTCATTCTCGCTTTGCCAAGGACTACTGGGTTGTC
Organism: Panax quinquefolius; assembly: GCA_020205615.1. Classification (NCBI taxonomy): domain Eukaryota; kingdom Viridiplantae; phylum Streptophyta; class Magnoliopsida; order Apiales; family Araliaceae; genus Panax; species Panax quinquefolius. Next base: position 85,900,522 of record CM035151.1, on the reverse strand, counting down.
ATTTATCGAATCACATAGACATTTCTCTTCTTTATTAGAAGTGGTAGATTCTTTATCGATCATACATTATCTCCATGTATAACTTATTATACCCAAGCATACCTTTGATATACCCTAAGGGTCTTAAGGAATAAGTCAAAGTATAACTCATCATACACAAGATACTATGATGATCTCAAGTCCAAGGATTACTTGACTACTATCACTACAGAATTCCTATCGACAGCAAATAAAACTCCATTAGGTATTCCTTAGCGAGCCACGCTCAAAGGAACTTATTCTCTAATAAGCACCTACATACTTGCTTTAGTGTTCCACACAAAATGATCATGAGATCAATCATCCTCATCCAATGAGCAAGCAACGATGTACTCAATCTATCCTGATTCACTAATCCCCAATTTAGTAATCCAACGATTGGGAACTATTTTAGTTTTAAGCTTTCTAAGAATTTAGATCTCATTAGAATGATCATCATCATTATTCTAAAAGCATTGCTTAAAACTATGGGTTTATCACATATTATAAAACAAAGATCATGTAGATAATTAAAAGCCTTTAATAAATTAATACTTTTTATTAATAAATGAATAAGATTGTTACAAAGTATATGCTTTATCATCAAACATGATCGGGCTTGTGTGCATACTACTTTCAATCTCCCACTTGCACTAAAGCCAATCGCCATGGTATCTTATACTCTTCTTCTAAGTGACGATTATCCCGTTGTTGGATAAGCTTTAGTTAATGGATATGTAATGTTGTTCATGAGAGTCCACTATCTCTATAGTGATTTCCCATCTTTCAATGATTCTAATAATCAAATGAAAGTGCCACAACACATGTTTAGATCCAAGATGAGACTTAGAACTATTCCTAGTTCTCAGAATGAACTTTTAATCCAAACAATCAACTTGCAGCCTTCATTTATAGCTATATACTTTGTCTTTATCACTAAACCAAAGAACTCTTTGTCACTTTTGAACCTTTCCAATTCATCGCACCACTCGCTCAAGGTAACACTTTACCTTAAAGTGGATTTTCTGTCATCTTGTCTGTCTCTCAAAAACTTGAGTCCTCAGAAGCCCTCTAGTTTTAATTTAGACCCACCATGAATATGATCACATCCTTAGTGCCTTGCTAAGCACTTTAAGATGTTTTTCACCGACTCATAGTGAACTTCTCCGCAATACGACCGATCAACATCGTGTCTCGTATATTTCATCGCATACATGATTGTCACTCATGCAATCTTCTCTTCATGAGTCTATGGGGACTATTAAGAGAGATACACCCATAGCTCATCGACACGAGACATCTCTTGAGTTTGCCATGCTAAACGACTTTAGCATCAAATGAATATACGCTCGGGTTAAGTCGAGCATCCTCTTAAATCTATCTATATAGATTTATATCCCCAATTAAGATACTCTTCCAAATCATTCATGGAGGAATGTTTAGACAACTTTATCTTTACCGATTGTAGCATTGGTATGTCATTCCTCATCCGTAGTATATCAACATATAATACTAGAAATTTCACGACGCCCCAATCGACCCTTTTGTACACACTAGAACTCTTACCTCATCGATGTAACTCCATATCATCATCTTCTATGATGCGTACCTCATCATCATCATCATCCGATGAATCCATACCTCCTATCTTCTATGGTATCTTCCTATCTTCTTCAGATTATTCCGCATTTACGATTCTGTAAGGTGGTACAATAGGTCATCTACAGTTCCTCTTATTCGACTTATAAAGGTTTTGTGGTTCTTGAACTCTTCAAGATCTATTATCCTCCCACTAGCCCCTTTCAATGATAAACACCTTTATCTTAGAAGGCGCGCAGTGTTTTACAACAAACACCTTTTGCTAAGTAGAATTATAGAACATATACCCTAAACTTACTTTAGGATGTCCCACAAATCGACACTTGTCAAATCTTGTCCCAAGCTTATCCTTTGAAACCTTTTCACATAAGTTGACAACCCTTTATCTTAACATACTTAAGATTAGAATCCTCCCCGTCCATAACTTTTTTATGGAGTCTTAAATGGATTTTTTTGAGGTTACCTTTTCCGTAGATATGCAACCATTTCTAGGACATGATCCTGTAAGGATACCGAATGTCAGAAAATCATTATGGACCGCACCATGTCCAACAAGGTACGATTTTTCCTTTCGTATACATCAATCAATTATCACAGATCGATGATGTGTCCATTATGAGAAAAAACCATTTGAGATGATCTAGAAACTTATCAGCACAAGTATTTATTCCTTGATCTAATCAAAGAATCTTAATACATTGCCAATTTGTTTCACTTCAATTCTTTGAACCTTTCAAATAATTCACACTTGTATTTCAAAGAAATACACACATTCAACTCTTTGAATGATCATCTCCTTTTCTTATACTAATTTGTTCAATATGCAAAATTATTTTCATGTAAGTCAAGTATACAAAATTTATTAAGTAATATTCCATTTATACAAAACATTATTATTATAAATAGAACAACAATTGTTCTTAATTATAATACCAAAGATTTCATCATCCAACAATAAAATGGAAATAATATTTTTAACAAGAACTCGAATACAATAACAACTTATCGACTTAATAGATTTGCCCAGTAGGCATTGCTAAACTATAAGTTTCTATGGCTAATGCAAAGAACCTTTGCTTCATTTTCCACATATAGATTACTTATATTTGTTTAGCTTTCTACTTCGCTTGTCCTTATATAAATCTATATTTATGATAACCAAAGCTCAGTATCCAATACCCAAGTAGAACCTCGACTTAAAGAAAATTTTATTTTAAATCATGAACAAAATTGTATTTATAACCAAACTTCACTAAGCTTCTTTGGTTAGCCTCTCGCAAGATGCTTCTCGCAGCTTTTTTCAAAGGTCCAGTGCTTATTGCAAAGGAAGCAAACCTCCTTGCTATCCGTATCGCTTTTGTTCTTATTATCCTTTGTTTACGCCTTTTTATTTACCTTCTTTGAATCGCTTCTTCTTTCGTAAGATCCTTTGGCCCCTACCAAGAAGACTTGGTCTTTCTTGGTTGAAAGTGACTCTCAACATTTTTCAACATGTTAAGCAAATCAAATGAAAGTCGATATCTAGCTTGTTTATATGAAAATTCACAACAATTGTGAAAGGAGTCCTGAGTGAGTGCAAGATCAAATCTTGCTCAACTCTCCATCCATGACAAAACCAAATGTCCTAATCGATCAATCAAATTGATTATGTTAAGAACTTTTTATCTGCATTTATAGTGCCATCGCCATTCTAGATCTAAGAGCTCCTTAGATATCTCGATATCTATCACCCCCACTTTCCTCACCATCAACTACTTGATGTGCAGCAGAATATAAGTAGAGCATCCATAGTTTCACGTCGACGTCAAGCTCAAGCACTCATGGATGCGAGCATGATGCATCGAGCCAATCACAGCATCATCTTGCCACTTTCTAAAAGTAGCAATCTCTTCCTCGTAGGCATTGTCTCAACCATTGCAGGATAGGCGATATGAGACATAAGATAGCTTTTCAAATTTTATGAGAACTATTCTCAAATTCCTTAACCAATCCGCTTAATTCGGCCCCGTTAATTTAGCATCTAATATGCTTCGCAAAGGATAGTAATTTTAGACATTGTAAAATTTCAGAAATGAATTTGTAATTAACAACATTTTAACATACATTCTTTTATTAATTACCAAAATAATTTAGGTCTTGTTTTAAATTGGTATCTCCCACTATTTTCTTCAAACTATATTACCTCACTTATATAGTTCGGCAAAATCTAATTAAAGATTTGCTAGTGAGAATAAGGATCCCATTTCAAATGTATATAGCCTCAGTGGTGACACAACAAACTATATATAAATAAATAGGTAGACAACTTTTGTCAATTACATCAACTATGCAACTCCTTTTCTTTTGCTCTCTTAGATTATTTTGATCAAGTGGTGGCACATCCGAATCAAAATTATCCAAGTTAAGTCCGACCTAGCACTCCATATATTCAAAAAGAAAATATCATCCTCAGGGTGACACAACAAAACAATATTGTTCAATTTTCTTTATAAGCATCAAATGTGATAAATTAACATCTTAAATACTTAATACTTGCCTTGTGGTGACACAACAAACTCATATTAAATATTTAATACTCTATTAATTTTATCATGCTAGAAGGCTTACGCTCGATATTCCAAATATCTTTGAACGCTTAGGACTTAATATAAAAAAAAATTGAGGGTTTTGTTATTAATTTGTCTCATCTTGCTTAGCGCTATTTATATATATATATATATAAAATACGCTATTATATTAATGAACATGCTAAGCATGTTTGCATAATATATAATATATATATATATAGTATAAGCATGCATATATAGAATACTATATTCTACCCTTGATTGATTATGGACTTTTTATTCTAGTTTGTTCACTAGAGCCACCAAGTGAACCAAAAGGTCAAAAACCCTAGGGGTGCAAGAAATAATATTTAAATATAACTATTACATTTAAACCCGGCTCATTACAAACGGTCTTCAAGCGCCTCTTTTCTTTTTGATCTCTAATTTTTCAAAATTAATTCTAACTATTCCTATTACAAAACTATTTAAAATAAATAGAAACCTCGATCGCCAGCCAAGGGGAAGTACATAGAGGGAGATAGAATTTACATTAAGAAAAAATTTAGAGAGAGACGAGGTACGCAGAATTCCCATTTAATAAAACCCATACATTCACGCATCCAACTAAAATAAAATCCAATCACATCGGGTCAATAAATCCATAATCAATCCCATTTATTATCATACACATCACCATATACATCAATAAATAACATTCATCTCATGAATAATAAACATTTAATATATATATTGATATCATTTAATGGGCAAATTTAGTTAGTATAAAATCTATTTTTGAATCAAAATAAACTCCTTTATTTTAATCCAAATTTAAATCAAAATAAAACTATTTTATTTTAATTTATCCAATTTTGAATAAAATAAACTATTTTATTTTAATCAAAATTTTAATCAAAATAAACTCCTTTATTTTAATTAATTATGGAATCCAATTCCATGTAATAAAAAAAAAATCTTTAATTAAAATAAACTCTTTTTATTTTAATTAATTATGGAATCCAATTCCATGTAAAAAAAAAATTTTTTATTAAAGGAAACACTTGATATTCTTTCCTATTCACAAATAAACTTTTTATTTTGAATAATATGAAATCTATTTCATATTTAAATAAACTCCTTTATTTAAGGAAATACTGGATTCTTCTTTCCTATTCACAAATAAACTCTTTTATTTTGAATAATATGAAATCTTATTTCATATCTAAATAAACTCCTTTATTTAAGGAAATTAGGAATCCAATTTCAACTCCAATTAGTTATCATGGAATCCAATTCCAACTCTAATTAGTTAGCATGAAATTTAATTTTAAAATTAAAATAAACCTTTTATTTTAATATTAAAATAAACCTTTTATTTTAAAATTAAAATAAACCTTTTATTTTAATTATAAAATTAATTATATTAAAATTTTTAAATTAAAATAAATTTTTATTTTAATATTAAAATAAATAAATATTTTAAAATTAAAATAAACTTTTATTTTAATTATATATATAATTAATATATATATATATATATATATATATATATATATATATATATATATATATATAACCGTTCCTTGCTTTGATATATAAAAAATCATCATATTCTTGTTAAATTTGTCACAACATTACACAAATTCTCCCTCGATTTCCGTGCGGTCTTTGAGTTCGGATTTCTAAGCTGCTGATTCGTGGTCCTTACACTATTGGTTTCCGGACATTTCAAAAACCGTGGCAATTGTTCCCCTTTTTTTTTTTTTTTTTTTTTTTTTTTTTGACTGAATGAAACAAGAACCAGCAAGTTGTTTATTCCTTAATTTTCGTGTGGCCAAGCATGATTTCCGTCCTTGATTTGCGTGCGGCAATATCAGTCACATGTTTTCGTTTAAAAAAAAAAACCGTGCACCAGTTTGCAGCGTGACTCTTAAATACCGAATTCGCGAAATCCTTTTTTTTTTTTTTTTTTTTTTTTTATTAAATTTTATACAATAAAAAATATGCCCAATTAAATTGTTCTAAACACATATCAATATACATATCAAATTAAAACAATTAATAATTCGTGATAAAGGTTTGGCTCGATGCCACCAGTAGGGTTTGTAATATTCATAACGCAATCAAATTGCAAAAAAAATGCTAAGCGTGTAAAAATCGTAGTTTAAAAATTTACAAAACCATATACCCTTGATCACCCTTTACGCATAATTATTAATTAAACGAAAAGATAAAGAATAAAATCATACCTCAAGATCGAGCTTCCTCAGTACAAGTTCACCTCCAAATCCTTTCGCTCAATCTTGAATCCACCGGCTTTGGTTCCTTCCTTTCGATCAACGTTAGCCACCCAAATGTTTGGCCTCTAGAGGTGATCCACCAAGGAAGAATAAAATTCAAGAAGATGGGTGTTATGGCTAAACCCTAGTTTTTCTATCTCTATAGAAAAGGGTACTCTCCAACAACTTGAATTATTACGTACATTGTTAAAAAGTCAACAACCCATACCACCCATAATAAGACTCTCTTATTTATATATATGTGGGCAACCCACCTTAACAATTAAGGAATTGGGTTTTATTTAATTAATTAAATTCTTTTAATTAATTAAGCTCCCTAATCTTATTAGGATAATTAATTAAACTCCTTTAACTAATTTTCCTTCCTAATCCAATTAGAATAAATGAGAGTATTTATATTAAATTAATTCCTAAACTCTTTTAGAAATTAAAATAATAATAATTGTAATAATATTAATAAGACTCTCTTATTAATTTATATTTAATATTTCTAAAATATTAAATAATAATATTAAGCTATTTAATTTATTCTATCACCATAGATTAAATTAAATATACATAACATATTATTACGATTATGCCATTAACTTCTTAAATAATTATTCTTCCTTTTATGGTGTGACCTTTAGGTTCTCCATATTAAACCTATTGTGAATAAATCAATTAGAATAATTTAATCTTATTTAAATAAATAAATTAAACAATTAATTTATTTAAATAAATAATATTTATTCTACAATAGGATAAGCCTCAATGATCATCAACGACTTTCCAGTATAATATAGATTTCAACATTAATCATTAAAGAACCTTTGAGTAAATAGTTACTGCATAATTTCAATCCTTCCACCATACAATGTCCCAATTAAATATAAGACATGGAATTATCACAAGTCTTATTTTATTTAATTATATGTATTTCGATCCTTAAATGCACAACTCCAAATAATGCAAATTAGAAACTCCTTTCTAATTTCATTCTCGCCGCCAAGGACTACTCGGGTTGTCATTTATCGAATCACATAGACATTTCTCTTCTTTATTAGAAGTGGTAGATTCTTTATCGATCATACATTATCTCCATGTATAACTTATTATACCCAAGCATACCTTTTGATATACCCTAAGGGTCTTAAGGAATAAGTCAAAGTATAACTCATCATACACAAGATACTATGATGATCTCAAGTCCAAGGATTACTTGACTACTATCACTACAGAATTCCTATCGACAGCAAATAAAAAAACTCCATTAGGTATTCCTTAGCGAGCCACGCTCAAAGGAACTTATTCTCTAATAAGCACCTACATACTTGCTTTAGTGTTCCACACAAATGATCATGAGATCAATCATCCTCATCCAATGAGCAAGCAACGATATGTACTAATCTATCCGGATTCACTAATCCCCAATTTAGTAATCCAACGATTGGGAACTATTTTAGTTTTAAGCTTTCTAAGAATTTAGATCTCATTAGAATGATCATCATCATTATTCTAAAAGCATTGCTTAAAACTACGGGTTTATCACATATTATAAAACAAAGATCATGTAGATAATTAAAAGCCTTTAATAAATTAATACTTTTTATTAATAAATGAATAAGATTGTTACAAAGTATATGCTTTATCATCAAACATGATTGGGCTTGTGTGCATACTACTGTGTACTTTGCAAAATTTGTAAATATTACCCTTAACTATAACATTATATCAAATCCACACCATAATATTCAAAAATATATTTCGAGAAAATTTAATCTTTATTCAAAAGTTGGGGTCTTACAACCTCCCATTCTTATGAAATTTCGCCCTCGAAATTAGGGTGCGTAAATACTGGTATGTTGAAGAGGTGAGGATACTTTGATTTCATTTCGATTCTAACTCCAAAAGTCATTTCCTCAACATCGTGGTTTCTCCACAAAACTTTGACTTGAGGTATAACCTTGAGCGTAGAATATGTTCTTTCTTATCCAAGATTTTAACAGAACCTCTTCATACGTTAAATCTTCCTCTATTTCGTCCGGTTCTAACTTTCGATAATGTAGTTCGGTCTTTCACATATTTACGTAACATAGATATGTGAAAAACGTTATGAACACGAGACATACTTAAGCAGAACGCAAGTCTATAGGACACGCCTCCTACTCGATCGAGGATTAAAATGGGCCAATGAATCGAGGATTGAGCTTTCCTCTATTTCCAAATCTTGTAACTCCTTTCCATGGAGCAACACGTAACAACACACGATCTCCAATATCAATTCTCTACGTCCTTCACGATGAAGATCAAAGATAACTCTTTTAATCGATCTTGTGAGGTTTTTATACGTTGTCGGATCATTTGAATCTTTTCTCGTAGTTATACGTACTCAACTCGTCCCAACAATGTTGCTTCACCCACCTCATCCCAAAGATACCGAGAAACGACATTTTCTTCCGTATAACGCCTCAAATGGAGCCATGCCAATACTTGCTTGATAACGCTGTTGTTGTAGGAAAACTCCACCAATGGTAAGAACTTGTCCCAACTTCCTTGAAGTCAAGGACACATGTAGTCTTAATAGATCTTCAAGAGATTGAATCGTCCTCTCCGATTGCCCATCCGTCTCGAGGATGATATGCCGAAAGCTAAATCGTAAATCCGCGCCATATAGCTTTTTGCAAACCAACCCAAAATCTTGGAAGTGAATCTTGGGTCTCGATCAGAAACTATGGATACTGGCATACCATGAAATCTTACAACCTCGTTTATGTACATACGAGCAAGACGTTCAAGTGTATAAGTTTCTCGTATCGGTAAGAAATGAGCAGACTTGGTCAATCTATCAACAATGACCCAAATCACATCTATGCCTTGAGAAACTTTGGGAAGACCGGTAACGAAATCCATGGTAATGTGCTCCCACTTCCATTCTGGAATTTCAAGTGGTTGCAATGGACCTTTTGGTACTTGATGCTCCGCTTTAACTCGTTGACAAATTAGACACCTTGAGATAAATAGCGCTATCTCTCTCTTCATATTGCTCCACCAAAATGTATGACGAAGATCACGATACATTTTGGTACTCCCAGGATAGATTGCAAACGGTGTGTTGTGCGCCTCCATCATGATTTTATACTTCAAATCAGGGTCGTTAGGAACACAAAGTCTGGAGTTGACTTGAAGTATTCCTTCTTCATCAATTCTTGCTTCCGGCATAGCACCTTCTTGCACTTTCTTCCTCATACGCATCGACTCCGGAATCAGAATCTCGAGCAACTTTAACTTTATCAATTAAAGTCGGTTCTACTCGTATGTTTGCCATTATCACACGGGGTCCCCGAGTCTTTAACTCTATCTCCATCCTTTGCAAATCACACAAAATGGGCTTTTATGTTGTGAATATTGCACTTCGCATTCGCATATGATCTTCTACTCAATGCGCCGCCTACCACGTTCGCTTTTTCGGGATGGTATTGGATGGTATGATCATAATCTTTCAATAGCTTCAAGCCAACGTCGTTGTCGCATGTTGAGTTCCTTTTGAGTGAAGAAATATTTGAGGCTTTTATGATCCGTAAAGATCTCCACTTTCTCTCCATACAAGTAATGCCTCCAAATTTTAAGTGCGAAGACAACAACTGCCAACTCTAGATCATGAGTAGGATAATTCCTCTCATATTCTTTGAGTTGTCTTGAGGCATATGCTATGACTTTCCCATGTCAGCATGAGAACACATCCTAACCCTTAGCTTCAAGCATCACTGTAGATGACAAATCCCTCCGAACCAGATGGTATTGTCAGAACAGGTGCTGAAATGAGTCTCCTTTTGAGTTCTTGAAAACTCTTCTCACATTCCTCACTCCAACCGAACTTTGTATCTTTCCGAGTCAGCTGAGTTAATGGAGTAGCGATTCGAGAAAACCCTTCTACAAATCTCCGATAATAACCAAAGAAAGCCAGAAAGCTACGTTTTTGGCCACCGATTTAGGTTGCTCCCAACTTTGAATTGCTTCAATCTTTGCGGGTCAACAGATATCCCATGATTTGATATCACGTGCCCAAGGAATGCAACTTCCTCAAGCCAGAACTCGTATTTCTTCAACTTAGCATATAGCTTCTTTTCACGAAGATTTGGGAGTATCAGCCTCAAGTGTTGCTCATGATCTTCACGGCTTTTGGAATAAATAAGGATGTCGTCAATAAAGACGACCACAAAATGATCCAAATATTCCTTGAATACTCGGTTCATCATATCCATGAAGGCAAGGCGGAGGGCATTAGTCAATCCAAAGGACATGACTAGGAATTTATAATGCCCGCATCGGAGTTCTCGGCGCCCTTTTTGGAATGTCATCGGTTCTAATCTTCAATTGATGATATCCTCGAATGAAGATCAATCTTTGAAAAGAATTTGGCGCCTTACAACCGGGTCAAACAGTCATCAATACGTGGCAATGGGTACCTATTTTTGATGGTGACATGATTCAACTCCCGATAATCAATACAAAGTCGGATACTCTAATCTTTCTTCTTCATGAATAGAATAGGAGCACCCCAATGAGACGTACTAGGACGAATGAAACCGATGTCTAACAATTCCTGCAATTGGGTCTTTAACTCCTCAAGTTCAATAGAGCCATTCGATATGGGGCTTTGAAATGGGTTTTGTACCGGGTTCAAGGTCGATACAAAATTCAACTTCAGCTCTCGGGTAGGCCAGAAGTTCTTCGTGGAATACATCGAGAAATTTATTAACAATAGAAATATCCTTCAAATCGGCGTATTTTTGTTTAAATCCGTGACATGAGCTAAGAAAGCTTGACATCCGCTTTTCAATAAACGAATAGTTTTATGGCTTGAGATGACCGTGATTGATTTTAATGGTTTGGTCGCTTGAATTCGTATAATAGGTTTATTAGGAATATGAAAGCTAACAACCTTATGAAAATAATCAATTTTAGCATGATGAGTAGTTAACCAATCAATCCCTAGAATCACGTCAAATGCAAATATTTTTAAGGAGATAAGATTGACAGTAACGTATGTGATTCTGATTTAAATCAAACAAGACTTATAAACGATGGATGTAATGAAGGTTTCTCTTAATGGAGTTTCAACAGATAAGTCAAAGTCTAATTTCTCCGGAGTCAAATTTAAACGTTGAGCGCAAGTAGGAGAAATAAAAGAATGGGTAGAACCGGTATCAAATAAGGTATAGACTTTACTAGAGTTTATGATAAGCTTACCCGTGATAACCTCATTCGGGTTCCTTGCTTTCTGGGAGGTCACAACAAACGCTCTCCCTTGTACTACCGGCTTTGACTTTTCTGGGACGGCCTTTGGTGCCTCCATCCTAGCTGAACTTGTCTTCGGTGAACGACAAAATCGGGCTAGGTGACCTTCTCTTCCACAATTATAACACGCTTTGATGGCATCGCGCAGCTTTGACCGATATGTCCCTCCCTCCGCATTTGAAGCATATGATAGGTGGTCGTTCTCCTTCCTTAACCACGGTTCTTTGGTCTTGACGCCTTTCCATCATTGTTGAATCTCATTTTCTTGAAATGTCCATTTTTACCGTCTTGGCCATGATTACCACCGGTGGTTACCATTTCGGCATGTTGATTCCTCCACGCTTGTTGTCACCGATTCATGTATGTTACCACCGGTATTTTCATCTTGCCACCGCTTTTCCTTGGTTGCGTTATGACCGTTACCGCTCCAATAATCGAGCCCTTTTACAACATCCGAGTACAAAACCACGCTTTATGAGAAATAAGATATTGACGTATCTCCTGTTTCAAACCTCTTAAAAATATTCGCGTCATTCGCTCCTCATTATCGACCAAATGGGATGCAAATCGGGATAACTCCGCAAATTTAGCCTCGTATTATGACACCTGTCCATATTGTTTTGTTCCAACTTGATAAACTCCACCTCCTTCATGTGACGAATACTTTCTGAAAGTACTTGTCGTTGAATAGCTCTTGGAACTTCTCCCAAGACATCTTGAGTGCATCAGTCAGTACGCTTTTGATTCCCACCAAGAATCGCCTCTTCACGCAACATGAAGGTGGCGAGGGAACCTTTGCTCCTGGAGCATCCTAAGACATCAAATATCTTGGTGATCTGCTTTATCCATGTTTCAGCCTTAAGTGGTTTTGGCTCTCCAACATAAAGGTGGCGAAGGGAACCTTTTGCTCCTCGGAGCATCCTAAGACATCAAATATCTTGGTGATCTGCTTTATCCATGCTTCAGCCTTAAGTGGTTTTGGCTCTCCAATAAACTCCGGTGGTCCCAGCTCCTTAAACTGTTTAGCGGTAACAAATCAAGAGTTTCCAATGTTTCCACCTACATTTTGGACAAGAGCTCTCTCACTTTGATGTTGCATATAAATTGCATGAAGCCTCTGAACATTCCATCATTCATCATTTGGTCAGTATTGTTGTTTGCATGAAGATTGTCGCCTTTCTGATGCACATTGTCCTGGTTATTGATCTGTGGAGACTCAACGATCTCCTATGCTCTATTGATGTTCTCAACATTCTCGGATGCCATTTTCAAATACTGCCACAAAACAAGGGTTAATTGACATGAAACATATTATCCCTACACTCTGACTGACCAATTAAATACCAAATAAACTTAGGTAGGTCATAGTAGCGAAGGAATTCCCGCCTCTCCCCTCCTAGTTCTAGTCTCACATCTTAGCCAGGATCATATCCCTAAGCTTTGATATTAACTGTGGCGCCCCCAAAATAGGTATACATCACCTATTCGAATTAGTCACAAATACATGGTACGTAATACAAATACAACTTAATTATACAACCGTCAGGTAAAAATGCGACAAAACATAAGTCGTGAGTTTTAATACAATTATTGTCGCCTGCATAATATTCAAACTCATATTCAATATTATTAAATTTATTTTCCACTATTTCACCGAATAATAGTGAGGACTACTAATGCTATCATCTCGTCCGTCACCCGCTCCCCTCGACTAGTCCCCTCGCTACGTTCTCATTTCCTGAGGAGAACAATAAAAATAAAAGGGTGAGCTCAACTAGTCCAGTAGGAAATATTATGACTAAGATAATGCGTAATATATTATCGTTAGCCTTCAACAAAGGTTAAACCGATACAATATAACAACCATCAAGTTTAACTACGGTGAACAAACAATCCATTAAAAGAGTCAAGTAGAGAATAAAATCTACTATCTTTTATGATTTAAAAGGTTTTTCATCACTTTTATCGTTGGGACTCGACTTTTAATAAATAATCCACATCATCGAATCACCCCGCACTACTGACGCCAAGGATATTCTTTAGTATCACGACCACAATTATCCATACTACGGGCCAAGAATATTTGTGTATTCAATAATGGTCATGATCATGACAACAACTCATCCATCAATGCACTACGGGCCAATGAGGACTTTAACCACATCATTTGTAACATTACTAAGCATTACGATTACACCGAATAATCCTCAGTGTCATAATCATACCAAGTCCATCTATGCACTATAGGCCACAAATGACTTTCAACAAAATATAAACATGAGGATGATGACAATGATATAAGAATTGATAAAACAAGTTCAAGAATTATTTTATCCGAGAACTAATAACGTCCAAATTGTCGACATGATCTTTGCTTTGTAGAGTAAAATTCAAGAATGCTCAGAAGAATATTTCCATGAAAAGATACTGGATGAAGCGCAAATATCAAGGATATTCCACTAATTTCATGGAGTATAGAAGTCAAAACTTTAACCAACTGAGTATAATAAGGAATGGAATAACAAAAGAAATCACCAGGCATGCGATAGACCGCACAGGCAGGTTATTCCAATAGAATAATAAATAACGGAATCAGGTCCAACAAAACGCGTCATGCAGATGTGATATTCCAAATGAATAATAAAGATTTTAATCGGTCCTAAGTAAAACACATGTGACGAGGATATTCCAAATGTAATAATAAAGACGGAATTAGGTCCGGCGTAGAAACGTCTGCATGTGGATATTCCAAATGTAATAATAAAGGCGGAATCGGTCCAAAGTAAAAACGCATGCATGTGATATTTCTAACGAAATAATAAAGACGAGAACGAATCCCGTGAAACGCATGCATGTGATATATTCCAACAGAATAATAAAGACGGAACCGAGTCCCATGTGAGAACGCATATCTGAGATGTTCCGATAATATAGAAAAATGAGCTTCTATTTATAGAAAAATATAGTTTCGATAATTGCACGTTTTGGGGCTCGAAAAATTTCAGTACAATACCTCCAACTTTTCCTTTATTTTAATTTAGTCATGCAAGTATTATCAATCTTGCACCAACTCCCCTAATAGTAAATAATGTGAATCAATAGTTCAATTATGTGAACCAATAGTATAATCATGTGAAAAATACGAATTACAGTATAATACCTCCATCTATACCTCCATTTTTAACTTAGTCATGCAAGTATTATCAATTTTGCACCAACTCCCCTAATAGTAATTAATGTGATTCAATAGTACACATATGTGAACAAATAATTATATAAGCATGTGAATTAGTAGTAATTAATTGCTCATTTATCCGATAAATTACCCGATTTATCAATATAACCCCTGAACATCAATTATCATCTAATAAATGTGGATTTTCACTAACACAAACAATTCCAATATAATGAAACTATTTTTATCAAAAATATAAATTTTGAAATTTCAAAGTTTGACTTTTCCCAAAAAAAGTCAACTCGTTGACTTTTTTCACCCAATTAGTGAATTTCGGAAAATTTTGTGTTTATAGACTATTTTTTACTAATTTCGTCGTTCGGACTCAAATATCACGTCCAAGGCGTCTCCAAATTCAACTCCTAACAACATTCATCATTAATATTATAACTCACAATATTTATCAACCAGTCGTTCCCGTGAAAGAGGGGCTTTCGAATAAGAATTTCTCCACCTGTTGGCGGCGTAATTAGGTGACCAAACCTCTCCTTGTGAAACTTCTAGATATTATAAATATTAAAATTTATAATATGAATAACTTTAATCGCCTCAAGTATTGATTTAATAAAAATATTTTATCGCGATGATATCTTGTGACAATAATTGAATCAATAATATGATAGATATGATGCGGCCAATTCATCGTGAGCAATAATTGAGTATAACGAGTGACTTCTCACGTAAGCATCAATAATCAATACTGGTGTCTTCTTATACGCAACCGCCAGACATCGTCTTTCTTTTACTACTGGGTAGTTCAACATTAACTGTAAAACTTCCACCGTTATTTTCATAAATTATTTTTGTCGTTTTTCTCAATCCGATGATAATTCCGTTAATGGGTCCACCAATGATTGTGTCGTTGTACGAATATTCCCCGTTAAAACGAATATTCCCAGACCAATCGAATATTATATAACAACTTCGTACTTTTGCAAAATTTGTAAATATTACCCACAACTATAACATTATATCAAATCCACACCATAATATTCAAAAAATATATTTAGAAAATTTAATCTTTATTCAAAAAGTTGGGGTCTTATAAAAGCCCCTCTTTCTGAGACAAATTCTGGGTTGCCCGATCTTGATTACATAATATTATTTGTGAATAATTAATTATTGATTTATATGATGAAAAAAATATTGATTTTATGTGGATATAAATGGAAAATTTTTTAAATGTGACAATTGTTGAAAATTAATATTTTATCTTTTTCGATAAAATAATTCATTTAAATATATTATTTTAATAATATATTAATGGTGATATTTTTACAATGAATGTGGGATATATGAGTATATGAGGAGGAAAAGTATTTTGTGGCATTAAATGATTAACACATGTTTTGTGTGTGTTATGGGACCCAATAATTGACCGAAATTTGATTATAGCTTGTAAAATCGTCTGTTTATGAATTTCGGTCAATTTCTGTTTGGAATTTGGAAAAACTTAAACTTACAAAGTTGTAGAGAATGAAATTTCCTACGAAAAAGACATGTGGTTCAATTTTTTACGATAAAAGGGCTATTTATTATGAATTATTGAAGTTACGAAGTTCAAATAATTGATTTTTGAAAGTTTTAATTATTTTAATTACAAAATCATTTTTTTTTGCTTGGTGGGCTGCATTAAACATGTGCAAGGTGGCTGAATTCAGATTCAAGAGGTGGGCTTGACAATTTTGTAAATATAATTATAGTATATTAAATTTTCTGCTTTGGTGTTCTAAGTAATTTCCTATAAATAGGGTGCTTAGGTTAGAATTGAAAATCACACCAGAAACTGAAGTTTTCTCTCTATTTCTCTCTCGATATATCGAGCGTATTTTTGTGAGTATTTTAGTACTTTGAGTATTGCTATACGGTGCAAGTTCTTTCAGCACTATATCCAGTATTTCAGTTAGAAGTTCTATCCTTTGGAGGTAAGGGATGTTATTTTTTTCGTAAATGATATTATTTCTTCAATATCATTATGCCGAAATATTGGTCTGAATTTTTTATCAAATTTGAAACTTTTCATGTCGGGGTTACTATTCACGAGTTACTATTCATGAGTTACTATTCACGAGTTACTATTCACGAGTACTATTCACGAAGCACGATGATTTTCTTGTGGAATTTCTATCTTTTGGTGTCTTTCAATTACTATTCACGATATCGACACACACTTCACGTAAAAATTAAATTTTCGTTTTTCGTCCAAAATATCTATTATGGATACTAGCTTTGATTGTATCCATGTTTTGATCATTCTTGAATTTTACCCCACTATGATTATTTATGAGGTATTTTTAGACATGGAATAGCTAAAATACGAATCCTTAATATTTATTCTTTTGTTTCACTGGATTCGTTTTCTTTAAAATATTTTTCATCATCCTCCGTCCTAAATGATGATATAATTGAATATCTTTGGCCTGTAGTGTAAAGTTTAATGATTTCTGATGAATATCTTTGGCTCGTAGTGCAAAGATGAACAGGTGTTTAGATGAATATGACCAACTGATGAATATCTTTGGCATGTAGTGCAAAGATGAATATTTAATTCCAGATATATATTGATTGATGTTGCAGGGATAAACTATCAACGATGAACTTTTAAATTCATATATAGAAGATAGTAGATTGCATTCTCTACTTCACTCTTCTAATGAATTATTATTTCCGCTGCGAAGATTGATTTAAAACTGGTTGTCTATTGTATTCTATTAAATTTTTCCCTATTGAAGACTAACGATAATTTGTTCTATGTTATCTTAGTCATAATATTCTATACTGGGCTAGTTGAGCTCACCCTTTTCCTTGTTGTTCCATTTTTCTTCTCAGGAGGCAAGAATATAGCGAGTACTAGTCGGGGTATGAAATGAAGGTTCTAGAAAGTCGTTTTAGTAGTCCTCATCATTTTTGTAAAATAATGTATCAATAATTATAATGAGGACTTATTTGAGTGTGGATATTGTCTAGATGACAATATTTGTATTTATACTCACAGCTTTTATATTGTATTAATAAAGTTGTAGTTGAATCTCATACCGTGTATTTTGACGACTCGTAATGGGTGTTGTATACCTATTTTGGGGCGTCACGCTTAATATCGAGCTTAGGGATATAATCTCAAGGCGGAGATCGGGAATAGAACTAGAGGGAGAGACGAGTAAAATCCTTCGCTAGTGTGTCCTACCAAAGCTTATTTGTTGGTTGGTCGAGTATATAGGTTATTATATTGCATTTCTTTAATTAACCCTTGTTTTGTGGCAGTATTTGAGAATGGCAGCTGAAAATATTAACAATGGAGTGAATGAGACCGTGGAGAAAGCTCTAATCGCCAACCAAGATAATGTGATGTCAGGCGAAGAAAGAATTAGAGATATCCATGTGGTGAGTGAAGAATTAATAGTTGCACCTTTAGATAGTCGCAGAGGTAGCAGCTGAGAGTGAGGAAGAAGAGGAAGAAGAGGAACCTGAGGAGAATTTATTATAAGAATTTTATGATCGAAATTTAGAATTACAAAATCGTATTCATGAGTTAGAAGAGCAGGCTAAAGAACGGCAGGCGGTCGTGGAGCAAAGAGATGCAATAATTCTAAATTGTGTTACCCGATGTGCGATGCTAAACAGAAACACTCTTTGGCAGAGTATAAGATATTAGAGCTGAAATCTGAGAATGCTATGATCAAAGTTCTGATGAAAGAAGAAGCAACCAAACGAATGAGAATGGAGGATGCATGGGTAAAAGCTACACGACACGTTGATATTGTAGAAAAAGACGTCCGATCCAATAAGGCCAAAATAGATGAAATGGATTTCGCTTTTTGGACAGCAATTGGGAGAATCCAACATCGAGTTTGGAATTACCCTATGCAGAGCGGTCAACCCCAATTCGATATGGATCGGAGAGTAATGATTGAAATCATAGATCAGGAATTCGACGAAGCAATGATGGGTGGAATGTACTCTATAGCAAAGTTAAGTCCAGTTGGGATGGTGGCACCAGAGGCGGATACGAACAAGTCAAAGTCAACAGTTCCTGGAAGAGCGTTTGTCGTGACTGCCCAAAACGCGAGGAACTTGAACGAAGGTATCACGGGTTAGTTAATTATAAATTCTTATGAAGTCTATACCTTACTAGATACCGGTGCTACCCATTCATTTATTTCTCCTGCTTGTGATCAACGTTTAAACTTGACTCCGGAGAAATTATACTTTGATTTATCTATGGAAACTCCGTTAGGAGAAACTTTCATCACATCCACTGTTTATAAATCTTGTTTGATCCAAGTTGGCACCATCACATTACCTGTTGAACTTATCTCTTTAAAGATACTTGCTTTTGATGTGATTTTAGGGATTGATTGGTTAACTACTCATCATGCCAAATTGATTTCTTTTGTATGGTTGTTAGTTTTCATATTCCTAAGAAACCTATTATTCGAATTTAAGCAACCAAACCATTGAAGTCAAACTCTTTTATATCAAGTCGTAAATTCATTTGTTTATTAAAAAACGGATGTCAAGCTTTCTTAGCCATGTTATGGACTTGAATAAAAATACGTCAGATTTGAATGATATTTCTGTTGTTAGTAAATTTCCTGACGTATTTCTGAAAAATTTCCGCCTACTCCCGGGCGTGATATTGAATTTTGTATCGACTTTGAACCCTAGACAAAAACCCATTTCTAAAATCTCATATCGAATGGCTCTTATTGAACTTCGGGAGTTAAAAACCCAACTATAGAAGTTGATAACCGAGCCTCTATCTGGTGACTTCTTTTGTGGAATACACCGAAGCCAGACTCTCCGTAGGGGACTCCATATTCGTGCGATAGTAAACTGATAAGAGTCATTGTGACGTGCTATCCAAGGTTGGGATATGAGTCACAGTTGAGAGCAACCTAAGTCGGTAATCGAAATACGTAGCTTTCTAGGCTTAGTTGGTTATTATCGGAGATTCGTTGAAGGATATTCTCAAATCGCTATTCCATTAACGCATCTAACTCGTAGAGATACAAAATTCGAATGGAGCAAGGAATGTGGGAAGAGCTTCGAAGAACTCAAGAGGAGACTCATTTCGGCACATGTTCTGACCATACCATCCTGTAAAAACAAACGTGGTAGCTGACGCATTGAGAAGAAGATCATATGCAGGAACGAGTGCGATGATGTCAAGTATACGCATAGAACCAACTTTAATCGATAAAGTTAAAGTTACTCAAGTCACAGACCCGGAGCTGATGCGTATGAAGAAGAAAGTGCAAGAAGGTGCTATTCCAGAAGCAAGAATCGATGAAGAAGGAATACTTCGAGTCCACTCCAGACTTTGTGTTCCTAACGATTCTGATTTGAAGTACAAGATCATGATGGAGGCACACAATACACCATTTGCAATCCATCCTGGAAGTACCAAAATATATCGTGATCTTCGACATACATTTTGGTGGAATAATATGAAGAGAGAGATTGCAAAGTTTATCTCGATGTGTTTAACTTGTCAACGTGTAAAGGCGGAGCATCAAGTGACTAAGGGTCCATTACAACCACTTGAGATTCCGAAATGGAAGTGGAAACACATTACCATGGATTTCGTTACGGGTCTTCCCACGGTTTCTCAAGGCATAAATGCGATTTGGGTTATTGTTGATAGATTAACCAAGTCTGCCCATTTCTTACCGATACGGGAGACTTATTCCCTTGAACGTCTTGCTAGTATGTACGTGAATGAGATTGTGAGGTTGCATGGCATGCCAGTATCCATAGTTTCGGATCGTGACCCAAGATTTACTTCAAGATTTTGGGTTAGCTTGCAAAAAAGCTATAGTGCGGTTTACTGGTTCGATTCAACATACCATCCTCAAACGGACGGACAATCAGAGAGGACTATTCAAACTCTTGAAGATCTATTAAGACTTTGTGTCCTTGATTTCAAAGGGAGTTGGGATATGTACCTACCATTAGTGGAATTCTCCTACAACAACAGTTATCAGGCAAGTATAGGTGTGGCTCCATTTGAAGCATTGTATGGACGAAAGTTTTGCTCTCCAGTATGTTGGGATGAGGTAGGAGAATCAACGTTGTTGGGACCAGAGTTGGTACGAATGACTACAGAGAAGATCCAAATGATTTGACAACGTATAAAAATGGCACAGGATCGACAAAAGAGTTATGCGGATCTTCATCGAAAGAACGTGGAATTTAGTATTGGGGATCATGTATTGTTGCGTGTGGCTCCATGGAAGGGAGTTACAAGATTTGAGAAAAGAGAAAAGCTCAATCCATGATTTATTGGTCCATTTTAGATTCTTGACCGAGTAGGAAATGTGGCCTATAGACTCGCGTTACCTCCAAGTATGTCTCGTGTTCATTATGTTTTTCATATATCTGTGCTTCGTAAATATGTAAAAGACCCGAACCACGTCATTGAGTTAGAACCGGACGAGATAGCCGAAGACTTAACGTACGAAGAGGTACCTGTCAAGATCTTGGATAGGAAGGAGCATGTCCTACGCACGAAGGTCATACCACAAGTTAAAGTTTTGTGGAGAAACCATGCTATTGAGGAAATGAACTGGGAGTTGGAAAAGGAAATGAAAGCGAGGTATCCTCATCTTTTTGAAACACCAGGTACGTACGTCAATTTCGATGACGAAATTTCATAAGGAGGGGAGGTTGTAAGACCCCAAATTATTAATAAATGAAATTTAATTTCCTCTATTTATTATTTTGAAATAGTAAGGGTTGATTTGATTAATGTGGTTAGTTATGGGTAAAATGTGCAAATATTTTAAATAAGCAAGTGGTTATAAAATATTCATTTTATCGGAGAATATTAGTTTGGTCGTGGAATATTCTTACCGTCAGGGGAATATTCGTGACGCACGATAGCAAACCTTTATGTGGGCCCCATAACTTGAAAGCGATTGGATGAAGAAAACAACAAGTATAAGTTGTTTATAAATAACGGCGTAGTTATTCTTTTTATCTTGTTGGAATACCCAATGGTTAAAACACGATGTACTGCGTTGTTGCACAAGATGCTACGGTATTGCACCAATTATTGATTATTACGTAAGAAGGCACTACTCAATAATTGTTACAGTAATTACTATTCAGTATTTTATTTTATTGATTCAATAAATGTTGCGTTGATATTTTATATTACTGTTGTTTCAATAATTGTCACTACACAGTATTTTCCATTATTAGAGTCATAATTCATATTATCTGAATAATATTATTAGAAAATATTATTGGCAATGTCTAGAAAGTTCTATCTAAGGAGAGGTTTCGTCACCTAATTACGCTACCAAGAAGGAGAAAATCTTTATTGAAAGCCCCTTTCTTCGAGAACTACACAGTTGCAGATGTGTGATTCTGTAATATTATTTGTGAATAATTAATTATTGATTTATATGATGAGAAAAATATTGATTTTATGTGGATATAGATGGAGAAAATTTTTAAATGTGACAATTGTTGAAAATTAATATTTTATCTTTTTCTGATAAAATAATTCATTTAAATATATTATTTTAATAATATATTAATGGTGATATTTTTACAATGAATGTGGGATATATGAGTATATGAGGAGGAAGAATATTTTGTGGCATTAAATGATTAACACATGTTTTGTGTGTCGGTGGACCCCAATAATTGACCGAAATTTGATTATAGCCTGTAAAATCGTCTGTTTGTGGATTTCCATCAATTTCTGTTTGGAATTTAGAAAAACTTAAACTTACAAAGTTGTAGAGAATGAAATTTCCTACGAAAAAGACATGTGGTTCGAATTTTTCTGATAAAAGGGCTATTTATTATGAATTATTGAAGTTCCGAAGTTCTAAAATAATTGATTTTTGAAAGTTTTAATTATTTTTAATTACAAAATCATTTTTTTTGCTTGGTGGGCTGCATTAAACATGTGCAAGGTGGCTGAATTCAGATTCAAGAGGTGGGCTTGACAATTTTGTAAATATAAATATAGTATATTAAATTTTCTGCTTTGGTGTTCTAAGCAATTTCCTATAAATAGGGTGCTTAGGTTAGAATTGAAAATCATACCAGAAACTGAAATTTTCTCTCTATTTCTCTCTCGATATATCGAGCGTATTTTTGTGAGTATTTTAGTACTTTGAGTATTGCTATACGGTGCAAATTCTTTCAAAGACTATATCCAAAGATTCCAAATCGGAAGTTCTATCCTTTTGAGGTAAGGGATGTTATTTTCTTCGTAAATGATATTATTTCTTCAATATCATTATGCCGAAATATTGGTCTAAATTTTTATCAAATTTAGAACTTTTCATGTGGGGGTTACTATTCATGAGTTACTATTCACGAGTTACTATTCACGAGTACTATTCACGAAGCATGATAATTTTCTTATGGAATTTCTATCTTTTGGTGTCAGAGTTACTATTCACGTATACGACACTATTCACGTATCCGACTTATTCACGAATACGACACTATTCACAGAAAAATTAAATTTTTGTTTTTCATCCAAAATATCTATTATGGATACTAGCTTTGATTGTATCCATGTTTTGATCATTCTTGAATTTTACTCCACTATGATTATTTATAAGGTATTTTTGGACATGGAATAGCTGAAATACGAATTCTTAATATTTATTCTTTTGTTTCACTGGATTCGTTTTCTTTAAAATATTTTTCATCATCCTCCGTCTTAAATGATGATATAATTGAATATCTTTGGCCTGTAGTGCAAAGATTAATGATTTCTGATGAATATCTTTGGCCCATAGTGCAAAGATGAACAGGTGTTTAGATGAACATGACCAACTGATGAATATCTTTGGCCTGTAGTGCAAAGATGAATATTTAATTCCAGATATATATTTATTGATGTTACAAGGATAAAATATCAACGATGAACTTTTAAATTCATATATAGAAGATAGTAGATTGCATTCTCTACTTCACTTTTCTAATAAATTATTATTTCCGCTGCGAAGATTGATTTAAAACTGGTTATCTATTGTATTCTATTAGATTTTTCCTTGTTGAAGACTAACGATAATTTGTTCTATGTTATCTTAGTCATAATATTCTTTACTGGGCTAGTTGAGCTCACCATTGTCCTTGTTGTTCCATTTTTCTTCTCAGGAGGCGAGAATGTAGCGAGTACTAGTCGGGGTATGGAATGGAGGTTCTAGAAAGTCGTTTTAGTAGTCCTCATCATTTTTGTAAAATAATGTATCAATAATTGTAATGAGGACTTATTTGAGTGTGGATATTGTCTAGATGACAATATTTATATTTATACTCACAGTTTTTATGTTATATTAATAAAGTTGTAGTTGTATCTGTACCATGTATTTTGAAGACTCAGAATGGGTGTTGCATACCTATTTTGGGGGAGTCACAGTAACTAACTCATGAACGGTCCGGATTGATTTACTTTAATCTGACGGTCCATATTTAAAGCAAAATCTTTTAAATAAAATTTAATATATTCTATTTATAATCTAATAAAACGAATAACTTTATAAAATATTTTACTATGCAAACACTATACGAGCACTTATGCAAACACTATGCATAATAAAATATAATATATTCTAATTATTGTCTAATAAAATGATAACTTTATAAAAGTATTACATTTTTATATAAAAAGATTTTACTATCAAAAAACACTATGCACAATAGAATATAATATATTCTATTTATATGTAATAACTTTATAAAAGTATTTTGTTTTATATAAAAAGCTTTTCTATTTTATTACATTAATAATACCAATAAAACAAAACTGAGTGACTTATTACATAAGCATCAATAATCAATACTGTGCTATTTACCAAAATAGAAAAAAAAATTGAATACTTTTATTTCATAAAATTCGGGGTCTCACATAGCAGTTATAGTATGGATGAGGATGATTGTTCTCATGATCATTTGTGTGGAGACACTAAAGCAAGTATGTAGGTGCTTATTAGAGAATAAGTTCAATTGAACGTTGACTCGCTTGGAATACCTAATGGAGTTTTACTTGCCTATCAATAGGAGTTCCTGTAGTGATAGTAGTACAAATGATCCTTAGACTTGAGATCATCATAATATCTTATATATAATGAATTACACTTTGACTTATTCCTTATGACTCTTAGAAAATATCAAAGGGTATGCTTGGGTGTAATAAGTTATATATGAAGGTAGTGAATGATCAATAAAGAATCTACCACTTCTAGTAAAAGAAGAGAAATGTCATATGTGATTCGATAAATGACAACCCAAGAATCCTTGGCCAATGTGGAATGAAATTAGAAAGTAGTTTCTAATTTACATTCATTAGGAGTTCTGCATTTAGGAATCGAAATACATATAATTAAATAAAATAAGACTTGACAATAATTCCATGTCTTATATTTAATTGGGACATTGTATGGTGGAATGATTGAATTGTACGGTAACTATTTACTCAAAGGTTTTTTTATGATTAATGTAGAAATCTATATTATCTGGAAAGTCGTTGATCGCTAGGGAGGCTTATCCCTATTGTAGAATAAATATTATTTATTTAAATAAATTAATCGTTTAATTTATTTATTTAAATAAGATTAAATTGTTCTAATTGATTTATTCACAACCGGTTTAATATAGAGAGAACCTAAAGGGTCACACCATAAAAAGGAAGAATAATTATTTAAAAAGTTAATGGCATAATCGTAATAATATGTTGAGTATATTTAATTTAATCTATGGTGATAGAATAAATTAAATATCTTAATATTATTATTTAATATTTTAGAAATATTAAATATAAATTAATAAGAGGAGTCTTATTAATATTATTATAATTATTATTATTTTAATTTCTAAAAGAGTTTAGGAATTAATTTAATATAAGTACTCTCATTTATTTCTAATAGAATTAGGAGGGAAAATTAGTTAAAGGAGTTTAATTAATTATCCCTAATAGGATTAAGGAGCCCATTTAATTAAAAGAATTTAATTAAATGAATAATATATTATTTTAATTAAAAGAGGGTTGCCTGATATCTTTACAAGAGGAGTCTTATATCAGATATTAGATATACTAATTCCAATAGTTGGAGAGTACGCCCCCTTTTTCTATAGAGATAAGAAAACTAGGGTTTGAGACAATACACCATTCTTCTTGAAAATTCTTCTTCCTTGGTGGATCACCTCTAGAGGCCATACACTTGGGTGATTTACATAAGGAAAGAATCTATCCGGAGATTCAAGGAGATCGCGGAGAAGTAGGAGTTGAACTCTGTGGAAGCTCGTATCTACAAGGGTATGATTACATAACTTCTTGTTCTTCGTTTTAATTAATAATATGCATAAAGGATGATCCGGATAATTAGTTTGTGAAAAATTTTAAAATCTGATTTTATTATGCTTCCGCTATTTTTGTAATTTGATTACTACTTTGATGTTTACAAAACCTAACAGTGGTATCAGAGCCAAACTTTATGCGAATTATTAATTATTTTGATTCCATATATGTATAGGTATGTATTTAAAATAATTTATTGGGCATAATTTGTTGTATAAAATTATTATTTTATAAAGAAAAAAAAACGTATTTTTTTTCTTCTTCACTGAATCCGTGATCCGCTTATATATTAAATCGTTATCCTGCACCGTGATTCGCGCGATAATGATTTCTAAATTAATTCACGTAATATATATATTTTATTGATTCGCGTGATAAGCAATCACTTGCCAGGATAAATTTTGAAATACTAATACTAATACTAATCTATATATATATATATATTATAATCGTTATATATATATATATATATATATATATATATATATATATATATCTTAAAGTATATATATATATATATATATATATGCTTGAGGATCTTAAAGTATAGTATTATATATATATATATATATATATATATATATATATATATATATATATATATATATATATATATATATATATATATATATATATATATATATATATATATATATATATAGAGCTACTGGATGGGTTGTTCTTTGTGGAATAAAGAGTTTATTTTAATCTTGAAATTGAATTTCATACAACATAAAATTGCTCATTAAATAATATTTATATATATATGGAATGATTTTATTTATTGATACATATAGTGATATGTATGATAATAAATGAGATTGATTATGGACTATTGACCAATGTGATTAGATTTATTTTGGTTAGATGTTTGAATGAATGGGTTTTATTAAATGGGGTTTCATGTATCACGCCTTTTTTACATTTTTTTCTTGATGTAAATTCTATCTCTCTCATATGTACTTCCCCTTGACTGCTGATCAAGGTTTCTATTTAAATTAAATAATTTATGTAATAGGATTAGTTAGAATTTTTTTTAAAGAACCGGAGATTAAGGAGAAAGGAGCGCTCGAATACCCGTTTGTAATGGAGCCCGGGTTTAAATGTAATAGTTATATTTAAATAATTATTCTTGCACCCTAGGGTTTGACCTTTTGGTTCACTTGGTGGCTTTAGTGAACCAAACTAGAATAAAAGTTCATAATCAATCCGGGTAGAATATAGTATTCTATATGTGCATTCTAGTATTATATATATTATATATTATGCAAACATGCTTCGCATGTTTAATAATATATGAGCGTATTTTATATATATATATATATATATATATATATATATATATATATATATATATATATATATATATATATTTACATGTGCTTAAACAAGATGAGACAAATAAT
The DNA here is from genome assembly GCA_020205615.1 of Panax quinquefolius. Lineage (NCBI taxonomy): Eukaryota > Viridiplantae > Streptophyta > Magnoliopsida > Apiales > Araliaceae > Panax > Panax quinquefolius. The sequence goes on along the minus strand of CM035151.1, from coordinate 85,872,806 downwards.
AACAAATCCCTCAAAGTTTTTTATATATTAAGTCTTAAGAGTTCAAAGATATTTAGAATATCGAACGTCGCCTCTAGCATGATAAAATTAATAGAGTATTAAATATTTAATATGAGTTTGTTGTGTCACCACAAGGCAAATATTAAGTATTTAAGATATTAATTTATCACATTTGATGCTTATAAAGAAAATTGAACAATATTGTTTTGTTGTGTCACCACAAGGACAATATTTTTTTTTTTGAATATATGGAAGTGCTAGGTTGGACTTAACTTAAACAATTTTGATTCGGATGTGCCACCACTTGATCAAAACAATCTAAGAGGCAAAATATAAGGAGTTACATGATGATGTAATTGACAAGGAGTTGTCTACCTATTTATTTATATATAGTTTATTGTGTCACCACAAAGCTATATATATTTGAAATGGGATCCTTATTCTCACTAGCAAAAACTTTAATTAGATTTTGCCGAACTATATAAATGAGGGTAATATAGTTTGAAAAAAATAGTGGGAGATACCAATATAAAATAAGACCTAATTTATTTTGGTAATTTATTAAATGAATGTTTGCTAAAATATTATCTTTTTACATGCAGAATTTTGAAAATGTCACATTCACTAATTTCACTGCGTAGCATACTTGATGCTAACAAACTGATCGGACCGAATTACACGGACTGGTTAAGGAATCTGAAAATTGTTCTCATTGCTAAAAAGATTTCTTGTGTCCTAAATTCGCTTGTACCTGCAAAAGTTGCATAAATAGCCTCTGAGGAAGAGATTGCTACTTTTAAACAGTGGTAAGATGATGCATCAGTGGCTCAATGCATCATGCTCGCATCCATGTGTAACAAGCTTCAGCGTCAGCATGAAAACATGGATGCTCCTACTATGCTACTGCACCTTCGAGAGTTGTATGGTGAGCAAAGTAGGACTGCTAGATATGAAATATCTAAGGAGCTCTTCCGATCTCGGATGACCGAGGGCACTACCGTTGAGACTCATGTTTAAAAGATGATCAATCTGATTGAACGTCTTGGATAGCTTGGGTTCGTCATGGATGGGGAGTTGAGTCAAGATTTGATCTTGCAGTCACTCCCTGACACCTTCTCACAATTTGTTATGAATTTTCACATGAATAAGTTGGACGTCAGCTTGCCTGAGTTACTTAACATGCTAAAAACTACTGAAGGTCACTTCCCATCCAAGAAGAACCATGTCTTACTGGTGGATGATTCTTCCAAGAAAAGGAAGAGGCCCAAGGTATCTTTTGAAAAGAAAAAATTCAAGAAGGCTAAGGGAAAGGCGAAAGTGAAGGATCAAAAGAAACCTGATCCAGCTAGCAAAGGAATTTTCTTCCATTGCAACAAGCTGGGTCACTGGAAGAGGAACTGCAAGGATTATCTTGCGGAACAAAAGCAGAAGAAGCTTGGAGAAGCTTCAAATCCTAATAAAGGTTTGTTTATGATTGAAATTAATTTTTCTGAAAGTTAATCTTTTACTTGGGTATTGGATACCAGCTGTGGTTCTCACATATGTAATAATATGCAAGGACTGGTCAGAAGTAGAAAGCTGAGCAAGGATGAGGTCGTCCTACGAGTGAGAAATGGAGCAAAGGTTCTTGCATTAAATATGAGGGACTTATTGTTTAGCATTGCCTCTTGGCAAGTTCATTAATTTAAATAATTGTTATTTTGTTCCAAATATCATTAGAAACATTATTTCTATCTCTGTATTGGATATGGATGGTTTTAATATTATAATAAAGAACAACAGTTGTTCTATTTATAATGATAATGTTTTATATGGTGTTGGTAATTTGCGAAATGGACTTTATATACTTGACTTGCATGAAAATATACTTCAAATTGAACAAACTAAGAAAAGAAAAAGAGATGATGTTAATTATACCTTCATATGGCACTGTAGACTCGGTCATATTAATGAAACAAGATTATCCAAGTTGCATAAAGATGGGCTCCTAGAGCTATCGGATTATGAATCATATCCAACTTGTGAATCTTGTCTCATGGGCAAAATGACTAAATCTCCTTTTAGTGGAAAAGGAGAAAGAGTTATAGAGTTATTAGCGTTGGTACACACAAATGTATGTGGACCTATGACAACGATTGCTCGAGGAGGGTATTCTTATTTTATTACATTCACTGACGATCACTCAAGATTTGGATATGTGTATTTAATGAAATACAAATCTGAATCATTTGAAAAGTTTAAAGAGTTCAGAAGTGAAGTAGAGAAACAAACTGGTAAGAGTATTAAGATTCTTCGATTTGATTGAGGAGGAGAATACTTAAGTGGTGAGTTTCTCAATTGTCTCAAAGAAAATGGTATAATCTCACAATGGACTCCACCAGGGACGCCACAGATGAATGGTGTATCTGAAAGGAGAAATCGAACATTGTTGGACATGGTTCATTCCATGATGAGCTTTACCGACCTTCCAGTTTCCTTCTGGGGATATGCCCTAGAATCGGCTGCATACCTACTAACAAGGTACCTACAAAATCCGTCCCCAAGACCCCATATGAGTTATGGATAGGGAGAAAACTAAATCTTAAGCATGTTAAGACTTGGGGTTGTCCAGCTTATGTCAAAAAGTTTGAAAACGATAAGCTACAGACTAGATCTGACATATATAGATTTGTGGGATACCCTAAAGAAACATCAGGGTATTATTTCTATCATCCAACTGATCAAAAGGTGTTTGTAGCGAAACATGCTGCCTTCTTGGAAAAGGAGTTTATCCTTAAAGGGGTCAGTGGGAGTAAGATATATCTTGAAGAGGTTTAAGAACCACAAAATACTATAGATCAAAGTGAGGTACCTAACCAAGTAGAGATTCTGTTAACCGATTTCGCAATCAATGAATACGTGCAAGTATACACGGTCAACAAGTAATAAAGTGAAAGTAGAGTATCGTTCCCACGAGGAATTATTTAATAAAAATCACCAAGTACTAATTCTTAACCAAACTAATTTTATTTAAACAATCTCAAATCGTTATTTTTCTAATTAAGAAAACTAAATTAACTAATTAAACTGAACTGCTTTATGACTGAATTCATATAAATAAAGATTAAGACTACAATATCCCCAATTATGAACTATAAATCAATTATCTAATTATTCCAATTATTATGCCTACTGAATTGTTAACAGGAATTCTCAAATGCCAAAAGTCCTTTTCCAAGTGATCAATTGACTTCTATTTAATCCAGATTAATCTTGCTATATTCCTATGCAAAACAATTGAATTAAACTCTTTTAATTCCAATTCCTTATGTGTTACATGCGGTGAACAGATATTTCCATTCAATTCACAAACCTAATTATTCACCATGCAAATAACTAAGTCACATGTTATCATGCCCAGTTCTAACCCTAGAATTCCTCTTTCAATTCCTTCTAGAGTAACAAGGTAATTACTGATCAAATAATTAGTCAATAAGCACAAGGCAAGATAAACAATTCACTTTGACGCAAAATAATTGAAACAAATCAAATAACTAATTTATAGACATGAAAGGTTCAATTGAAATCTTAATGAAAGAGTTAGTTCATAATTAATGAATTAAAACAAAGAATCCACAATTGAATAGACATTAAAAGATAAAAGTATGATAAGAGAAGAGAATAGAATCTGTTGTCAGCAAATCTGATGCTCCCCTCTTGCTCTTGCTCTTGATCTTCAGTGTTCTCCAAGTTGCTTCAATCTCCAAAACTAATACGAACTAGGGTTAATGTCTAATCTAATGGAGTGTATTATCTAAGCTAAGCTATGTAATCTCCCTTTATTTTATGCCTTACATCATGTATTTATAGGTTACAAGTCCAATTTTTAGCTTAGGAACAAACCCAATCCTATTTGGAGTCAAAAAGGTGTCAAAATTCACCCAAAACGCATCCAGGCCGCACTAAGCCTTTCCCCCAGCGCCCCAGCACTGGGCACGGAGCTCAAACTCTGCTCCCCAGCGCCCCGGCGCTGGGCATAGGCCAAAAATGGGCGCCCCGGCGCTACCACATGTTCTGACATTTTCTGCTCCAACGTCCTTTGGAAAAATGGCCATAACGTCTTCGTCCGAACTCCGATTTTGATGATTTAAGATGATCCGGAAAGAGGAGAAGTAGATCTACAACTTTCATTCTTTGAGTGTTTCAAAATAAGGTCCGGAACTATACTCAAATTGGCTCTGAAGTGACTGCTGCGTAAATGACCACCCAAAACCATGACGTTCGACGTCCGTTGGTACAACGATCATAACTCTTGCATCCGAACTCTGATTGGAATGATTCAAAATGTTCCAAAAAGCTAAGACGATGCTCTTCAATGTAAGCTAAGTTCCAAACCAAGAACATGAAGTAAACATGAAAGTCCAAATGATGTCCGGTTTGCTATTCTTTGCGTTTTCTTTGCTTTTCCTTACCAATAGTCGCTCACACCGCTCCCAAACGTATAACCTACAAAATGAACACAAAATGCATGAAAAGTAACTAAGACACATAAATATAGCAACTAATTCAAGTAAAAGATACCGGATAAGTGTATATAAAATCCACTTATCAGATTCCTTCTGAACCACACCCTATTCGTAAATCTGGAAGAGTACCAAAGATACCTGATAGGTATGGACTTGTCATAGAGGATGACGATGAGGTACGCATCATAGATGATGATGATCTATTGAATTACGAACAATCTATGAGTACTAAAGACTCAGAGAAGTGGCAAGATGCCATGAAATCCGAGATGGACTCCATGTATGAAAACCAAGTATGGACTTTGGTTTCATCACCTGAAGGCATTAAGCCTATTGGGTGTAAATGGGTCTTTAAAAGAAAGACTGGAGCAGACGGCAAGGTAGAGACCTATAAGGCTCGACTGGTCGCAAAAAGTTTCAAACAAAGACAAAGAGTTGACTATGACGAAACCTTTTCACCAGTAGCAATGCTCAAGTCCATTCGAATTTTGCTAGCGATTGCAGCTTACCATGACTACGAAATTTGGCAGATGGACGTGAAAACGGCCTTCCTCAATGGGAAACTTAAGAAGAATGTGTATATGACACAGTCAGAGGGATTTATTTCAAAGGTTGGAACAAATCAAGTTTGTAAGCTACAACGATCCATTTATGGATTGAAGCAAGCTTCTCATAGTGGAACATCCGTTTTGATGAGATAATCAAAGAGTTTGATTTTATCAAAAAAGAGGATGAACCATGTGTGTACAAGAAGGTTAGTGGGAGCGCTGTTTCATTCCTCGTATTATATGTTGATGATATATTACTGATAGGGAATGATATTCCTATGCTACAATCAATTAAAATCTGGTTATCTAAACACTTCTCCATGAAGGACTTGGGAGAAGCATCCTATATTTTGGGGATAAAGATCTATAGAGATAGATCTAAAAGGATGCTTGACCCAAGGAACGTACATTGACTCGATGTTAAAGAGGTTTAGCATGGAAGATTCCAAAAGAGGTCTCGTGCCGATGAGCCATGGAATAAATCTCTTAAAGAAACAGGCCCCAAAGACACCTGAGGAGAGAGATCGTATGAGTAAAATTCCTTATGCTTCAGCAATAGGATCTATCATGTATGGTATGATATGTACTAGACCGAATGTCGCTCATGCACTTAGTGTAACAAGCAGATATCAGTCGAATCCAGGAGAAGAGCACTAGAAGGCTTTGAAAAATATCCTAAAGTACTTAAAAAGAACTAAGGATGTATTTCTTGTTTACGGTGGGTCTGAATTGAAACTAGAGGGCTTCACAGACTCAAGTTTTCAAACAAATCAAGATGACAGTAAATTCGTTTTGGGGTATGTGTTTACCTTGAATGGTGGCGCAGTGAGTTGGAAGAGTTCCAAATAGCAAACGATTCTTTGATTCAAAGGATGAGGCGCAGAAAGCATATAGTCGCAAGTGAAGCTGCAAAGGAAGTTATTTGGATGATGAAGTTCATTACCGAACTTGGTCTGGTTCCTAGCATTAAAGGACCTTTACCTTTATTCTGTGACAACATCGAGGAGGCTACAGCTAAGGAACCTGTGTCTCATCGTAAATCCAAACACGCGTGTTGTGACGGTTTCATTTGATCGGAGAGATCATTGAAAGAGGAGACGTCACCCTGGAGCGTGTGGACTCTCAAGACAATATTGCAGATCCATTTACTAAAGCGTTAACACAACAACAATTTGATCGTCACTTAGAAAAGATGGGTATGAGATACCACGACGATTGGCTTTAGTGCAAGTGGGAGATTGAAAGTAGTAAACATACAAGCCAATCATGTATGATGATAAAGCATATACTTTGTAATCAATCTTATTTATTTATTAATAAAAGAATTATTTATTAAAGGCATTTATTATCTATATCGTGTTGTTTTAATAATATGTGATAAACTCATAGTTTTAAGTAATGCTTTTAGAATCATGATGAGATCATGCTAATGAGATCTAAATTCTTAGATAGATTAAAACTAAAATGTTCCCAATCAATTGATTACTAAAAAGGGGATTAGTGAATCCGGATAGATTGGTACGTACGTTGCTTGCTCATTGGATGAGGATGATTGATCTCATGATCATTTGTGTGGATACAAAAGCAAGTATGTAGTGCTTTATTAGAGAATAAGTTCATTTGAGCGTTGACTCGCTAAGGAATACCTAATGGAGTTTTACTTGTCTATCAATAGGAATTCCTGTAGTGATAGTAGTACAAATGATCCTTAGACTTGAGATCATCATAGTATCTTATATATAATGAATTACACTTTCACTTATTCCTTATGACTCTTAGAGTATATCAAAGGGTATGCTTGGGTGTAATAAGTTATATATGAAGGTAGTGAATGATCAATAAAGAATCTACCACTTCTAGTAAAAGAAGAGAAATGTCCTATGTGATTCGATAAATGACAACCCAAGAATCCTTGGCCAATGTGGAATGAAATTCGAAAGTAGTTTCTAATTTACATTCATTAGGAGTTGTGCATTTAGGAATCGAAATACATAGAATTAAATAACATAAGACTTGACAGTAATTCCATGTCTTATATTTAATTGGGACATTGTATGGTGGAAGGATCGAATTGTCTATTTGAACTATTTACTCAAAGGTTCTTTTATGATTAATGTAGAAATCTATATTATCTGGAAAGTCGTTGATCGCTGGTGGAGGCTTATCCTATTGTAGAATAAATATTATTTATTTAAATAAATTAATCATTTAATTTATTTATTTAAATAAGATTAGAATTGTTCTAATTGATTTATTCACAACCTATTTAATATAGAGAGAACCTAAAGGGTCACACCATAAAATAAAGAATAATTATTTAAGAAGTTAATGGCATAATCGTAATAATATGTTGAGTATATTTAATTTAATGCAGTGGTGATAGAATAAATTAAATATCTTAATATTTATTATTTAATATTTTAGAAATATTAAATATAAATTAATAAGAGGAGTCTTATTAATATTATTACAATTATTATTATTTTAATTTCTAAAAGAGTTTAGGAATTAATTTAATATAAGTACTCTCATTTATTCCTAACAGTTAGGAGGAAAAATTAGTTAAAGGAGTTTAATTAATTATCCATAATAGGATAGAGAGTCCAATTAATTAAATGAATAATACCTTATTTTAATTAAAATAGGGTTACCTTATATCTTTATAAGAGGAGTCTTATATCAGATATTAGATATACGTAATTCCAATAGTTAGAGAGTATGCCCCTTTTTTCTATAGAGATAAGAAAACTAGGGTTTGAACCAATACACCCTTCTTCTTGAAAATTCTTCTTCCTTGGTGGATCACCTCTAGAGGGCATACACTTGGGTGGTTTACATTGATCAAAAGAAGGAATCTACCCGGAGATTCAAGGAGATCGCGGAGAAGTAGGAGTTGAACTAGTACTTGTGGAAGCTCGTATCTACAAGGGTATGATTACATAACTTCTTGTTCTTTGTTTTAATTAATAATATGCATAAAGGATGATCCGGGTAATTGGTTTGTGAAAAATTTTAAAATCTGCTTTTATTATGCTTCCGCTATTTTTGCAATTTGATTGCTACTTTGATTTTCATAAAACCTAACATTAAATGCATTTGACTTTTCTGTTCTTTGATGGAGACATTTCTGCACATCTTCTGAACTGCATTTTGGCCCACTGACACTGCAGACTGCTTTCTCACCTAACACCTGAAACGGTGTTTTCCCCCCTTACAAATTGTACTTTCTTTAGCTTCTTCAATACGCTTCTTTGTTGCATACTAAGGATATTTCTTATGTCTTTGGGACTGGTGAGTACTGCAGCATTTAGAATCCATTCCTCTTTTGTTGGAACCTATCTCCACACAAATTATGAGGCTCGACGTTTTCTGACACAAGACAGATGATACTCTACGATTCAGATCATGGTGACTTATCGCCTTAGTGCACAGTGCGATCTTATCACCGTAGAAAGCGATCGATTTCTCTGAAGTCTTTTCACATTACGATGTTTGCTTGGTTGAGTTGTAAACTCTACGTTTTCGAGAGCACTCTACGATCGTTGACTTGTAAACTCTACGTTTCCTTCAGCACACTACGATCGTTGAGTTGGCTCGACAAACGTTGAGACCACTCTACGATTTTTGAAGAGGCCCTTCAAGGCAGGCACACTACAATCTTTTAAGCTCTACGTTTCTACCTTGACTTCTGTAATGTTGATCAAATTTATACACTCTGACTTCTTCGAAGCCTATCTATTACATCTCAAGATCAACCTAACAGCTTTGATCTTTCTATCTATACATTCTATGAACGAATGATACACGTTAAGAGCTTAGATCAACCTAACAAATTTGATCTATCACTAAGTCCTTGTACATATCTTACTTGAAGGACTTTACAACTAATCATAAGCATATACATTAAAACATCAAATCATAATATGCATTCTCCCAACAAAGAGGCCCGTGGATATCACCCCTAATAAATAAGAGGGTTAAATTCCATCTAGATCACTCATATTTCTCACACGATTCATGATGTACCCAATAATCACCTTTATAGTCCACCCTATTAAAGGTGACCTTTGATGATATAAAAGTACACAAATTCTCGTGTAATAATATAGTGATTTCAGGTCGGAGGACCATTTCTATCATTGTCACTATGAGAATCGCTAATGACACTTCGATGCTCCACATAGAATTCTCATGGTGGGTCTGTCCAGTACATCGTTCTCTAACACATACCTATGCATTGACTTAATATCTCATATATTTATGACCAATGAGATTTGGTCATCAGTAAATCCACATACTAGTCTCAATGCATCATTGTTGTCTTATCAACAATGATACTCGACTAGGGACATTTAAGAACACTGATACTAATTGTAATTATATAATCTCGTGTTCAAGTCACATACTTGAAACTATATAATTTGTATCACTATTCTAAGGAATTTTATTTTGTTAACATTTATATAACGCAGTAAATAAAATCATTCATTTATTCAATCAAATATAATATCAAAATGTTAAGCAATTATATCAAATAATTGGTCTCTAGGGCATAAACTCTAACAATACTTGCCTCATCATGCCCATTGGAGATCTTACCTTTATGAACAGACATGATTATTCAGAAAGGCTGAGCCAGAGTCTGTTGGGTTTCGACACATAAAACGCTGCGGAAATTAAACAATTTAAAGTACAATTTCGAAACCCTAAAACAGGATCCATGCGAAAACCAAATTAATTCAGTGGTTAGAAATTTATACCGATTATTGAAGCTAGAATCGATGCGGTCGAATCTCCAACACAATCCAAATGAACTGCGTCTCTACGGTATCCACAAGAACGCCCCGTGAATCGTCGTACGATCTGCAGAAAAAGGAACCGCGGTACTAGCCACCAAGGATGAGGATTTTTGAAACTTTTTTTCTCTAGTCTCTCTCTAAGAGAGGCTAGGGTTTTCTTAGGTTATGATTCGTTACCTAAAATGGCTGCTATATATCATATATATAGTAGTTAATAGGAATTAATCAAAACCCTAATCTAATTAAAATAAAATCCGAATTTGTATATATGTATATATCTTAATTAAGTCTTACTTAATTAATATACCTATATATAAATTATCCTATTAATTTAAATTCGTAATTTTAAATTATATCAATCATATTGACATATTTAAATCTTTACAATTTAAATTAATTCCCTTTTAATTATGTTCTTTGTGTGTGACCCTATAGGTTATTATTACGTTGCCAATAATTTTAAAATCATATTATAAAATTATAAACAGTGAGCGACATCTAGTAATGCATCACTGCTACCCAAGTAATAATAAGATCGATGATTCGATGCAACCTTTTTGTGACCAATGTTTCAATGTAATTTAATCCTTTTAACCTTGATATCTTAGATTAAACTCGAGTCATGGAATGTGTCATACTCTTCGTAATTTAATCTGAGTTTTCTTGATCAGTGAGTAGACTATATGAAATAAATCACTATTTGAGCATGGCCATGCATTTCATAGTTGTGACGCCCCCAAAATAGGTATACAACACCCATTCTGAGTCGCCAAATACATGGTACATAAAATAACTACAACTTTATTACAACAATTGTCGTACAAAATACAACAACACATATGCTGTGAGTTTGGATACAAATATATACCAACTGTGACTCATGTCCCAATCGTGGATAGCACGTCACAATGACACCTTACATAAAGGTATAGTCAAAAACCTGCTTTTAGAAATTAGAATTTTGGGAAGTGCTCAAGAAACCTTCGTACATGGGAGGCCATGCTTCTAGGTTACGATAGATATCATATGGCCACGAAATTATCCTTGGTTGACCTAATAGACCCCAAAGAAAATGAGAAGATTACTATCATATTCTTCCCAATGGTGAGTCTTCTCTTGACTTATCATTATCTCCACTTGCCTCAAATTGAGAATTATACTTCAAACAAACACCAAGATTATATAGGTAGTGCTCGTAAATATACTCAAAGAAGTGGATGAGCACAACCCTGTCTTATGATGACACGAGGTTGTATGTCATTAGACATCTTGTATGATAGTGGCAAAATACCCTTCCAACGTTGGGTTCGCCTCTCCCTATATGATTCACCAAATATAACTACTAAAAGATGTATACAACACAATTGTCTATACTATTTAGGGAGAACTCCATGACTAGAGACCACCATTCTATTCCCTTGTTACCCATTTCTCGACCCAAATACACTTTTATTACGAAAGGAATTGTAAAGCAAAAGGGTGAGCACAACTAACTCAGTAAAGAATATCATGACTAAATATAATTAAATTATCAATAGCCTTCATCAATAACAAATCAGAGATTTAGAACATATGGTAAATGATAAAAATTTCAACCATAGTTGCAGCGGAATGAGCAATCCATTAGAAGTGTCAAATAGACAATACAGTCTATTATCTTCTCCATGTTTAAAGTCCACCAACAATATTTTATCCCTGTAACATCAATCAATGCCTCCTTTCCACAATTATAAGAATATCTCATAATCATAATTGTGATTCTAAATTCTCTTCGTACCCGGGATGAATATAATTTTCATCACATGTCTTTACCGAAACATCAAAGATCATGGTTATACCAAATCACAGCCTCTGCTCATAATCATACTAATAAATTCATCTTTTGCACTACGGGCCAAGATATTCATCCACGATTCATCTTCGCATTCAATTGGCAAAGATATTCAACAACAGTCATCTTTGCAATAACGGGCCAAAGATATTCATTAATGATTCATCTTTGCACTCATCGCCAAAGATATTCATTAACAGCTTCATCTTTGCACTCATCGCCAAAGATATTCATCAACAATTCATCTTTGCACTACAAAGCCAAAGATATTAATATCTCAAAGAAATATATAATCTTTTCAGAATTTATATAAACAATAATTATAACCACGTTGATCAATTCACCTTTGCACTTAAGCTAAAGATGTGAGACCCCAAATTTTTTTTAATAAAGATTAAATTTTCTCGAAATATATTTTTGAATATTATGGTGTGGATTTGATATAATGTTATAGTTGTGGGTAATATTTACAAATTTTGCAAAGTACGCAAGTTGTTATATAATATTCAATTGGTCGGGGAATATTCGTTTTAACAGGGAATATTCGTACAATGGCACAATCATTGGTGGACCCCAACAACGGAATTATTGTCGGATTGAGAAAACGACAAAAATATTTTATTGAAAATAACGGCGGAAGTTTTACCGCTGATCTTTGTTGAACTACTCGATAGTAAAATAATAATACTGCGTTGTTGCATAGTAGCAATACCATTGATTATTGATATTTATGTGAAAGTCACTCGGTTTTGTTCAATTATTGCTACAATAGTTACGTGCATAAGATCTCACATTATTTGATTCAATTATTGTTGATTTAGAAGTTTTGTTTTATTCACGTAATAAAATAGAAACATCTTTTTATATAAAATGTAATACTTTATTAAAGTTATTCTATAAATAGAATATATTATATTCTATTATGACATGATGTTTTTGTATAGTAAAATCTTTTTTATATAAAATGAATACTTTATTAAAGTTATTCTATAAATAGAATATATTATATTTTATTATGCATAGTGTTTGCATAGTGCCAAGATAATGTTTGCATAGTAAAATCTTTTTATATAAATAGAATATATTATATTTTATTTAAAAGATTTTTCTTTAAATATGGACCATCGATTAAAGTAAATCAATCTGACCGATCGTTCATGGATTAGTTACTTATGCATTCCATTTTCCTATAAATAGAAGCTCATTCCTTTATTATTTTCTTACGAATTCAATTGAACTTTAGAGAGAAACTACAGAGAGAGACTATAGAGATAGAAGAAAAGTTTTCGCTACTTCACTTTACTCTTATATCAAGTATTATTTTTACGGTAAGGGATATTATTCTTTTGTATTCAAGAAGAGAACTTTTGTTATTCCATTTATTTATTGTTACATTGGAATAACTTTCAGATATCGCATGAGCTACCTATACTTGGTGACATTCTTCATTATTTTGTCTTTATTATTCACATGAATATCCTATCATGCTATCGCGGACTGGTTCCATTTTTATTATTCCGTCTTTATTATTCTGTCGGAATATCCTGTTTGTGCTATACGCCGGACCTGGTTCCATCATTTATTATTCCGCATTTATTATTCCATTGGAACATCTTTGTCGGTTGTGAATTTCACCGACTATTCGCTATTATTATTCTGTTGAAATAACCGTCTATGCAAAGTACCACATGCATGGTGATATCTTTTGTTATTCCATTCGGTATTATACTCAGTTGATTAAAATTTTGACTTCTATACTCCATGAAATTAGTGGAATATCCTTGATATTTGCACTTCATCCAGTATCTTTTCGTGGAAATATTCTTCTGAGCATTCTTGAATTTTACTCTACAAAGCAGTATCATGTTGACAATTTGGACGTTATTGGTTCCTGGACAAATTAATTCTTGAACTTGTTTTATTGAATTCTTATATCATTGTCATCATCCTCATGTTTATATTATGTTGAAAGTCATCCATGGCTCTTGTAGTGCGTATGATGGACTTGGTATGATTATGATCGGATTATTATTCGGTAATAATCATGACCGTAATGTTACAAATGATGTGGAAAAAGTCCTCATTGGCCCGTAGGGGCATTGATGGACAATTTTGGTATGATTATAGCTATGGATTCTCTTGACGAAGGGTGCAAAATGAATTGTTTTATGGAACGATCAGACTAGTTGATGAAAACACGATTATCTTTGGCGTGTAGAGCATGGATAATTCGTGGTCGATACTAAAGAATATCCTCGGCACAGTAGTGGGGATGATTTCATGATGTGGATTATTTATTGTCGAGTCTCAAATGATAACAATGATGAAAACCTTTTAAATCATAAAAGATAGTAGATTTTATTTTCTACTTGACTCTTTTAATGGATTGCTTGTTCACCGAGCTAAACTTGATGTCTATTGTATTTTATCGGTTTAACATTGTTGGAGGCTAATGATAATTTATTTTGCATTATCTTAGTCATAATATTTCTTCTTTGGGCTAGTTGAGCTCACCCTTTCTTTCACCGTTTCTCTTCAGAAATGAGAATATAAATTTGGACGACGCCTCGGGGAAAGGAGTGATGGTCCGTAGGATAGCATTAGTAGTCCTCACTATTTTATGAAATAGTGTGATAATAATTGTAATGAGGACTCTTTTTGAGTTTGTATAATCTCTAGTAGACAATAATTGTATTCAAACTCACAGCTTTATGTTTTGTCGTATTGTATAACGACAGTTGTATTAGTAAGTTGTATTTGAATTACGTATCATGTATCTCATGGCGACCCAAGATGGGTGGCGTATACCTAATTTTGAGGCGTCACAACAGGTATCAAAGCTTAGGGATATGATCCTGGCTAAGATGTGAGACTAGAACTAGGAGGAAGAAGAGGAACCCGAGGAGAATTTATTAGAAGAACTTTATGATCAAAATGTAGAATTGTAAAATCGTATTCATGAGTTAGAAGAAGCGGCTAAAGAACGGCTGGGCATCGTGGAGCAAAGAGATGTAACAATTCAAAATTGTGTTACCCGATATGCGATACTTGAATGAAGCACTCTTTGTCGAGTATAAGATATTAGAGCTAGAATCTAATAATGCTATGATCAAAGTTCGATGAAAAGAAGAAAAACTAAACGAATGAGAATAGAGGATGCATGGGTAAAAGCCGCACGACGCGTAGATATTGTAGAAAAAGACGTCTGATCCAATAAAGCCAAAATAGATGAAATGGATTTTTCTTTTTGGACAACAGTTGGGAGAATCCAACATCGAATTTGAAATTACCATGTGCATAGCGGTCAACCCCAATTTGATATGGATCGGAGAATAATGATTCAAATCATGGATCAAGAATAGGACGAAGCACTTAAGGGTGGAATATACCCTATAGCAAAGTTAAATCCAGTAGTTTAAGTGAGAGCGTTTGTCGAGAAACCCGAACGAAGTTATTACGGGTAAGTTAATTATAAACTTTTGCGAAGTCTATACTTTATTCGATACTAGTTCTATCACTCTTTTATTTCACCTAGTTGTGTTCAATGTTTGAATTTAACTCCGGAGAAGTTAGACTTTGACTTATCTGTTGAAACTCCATTAGGAGAAACCTTCGTTACCTCCACTGTTTATAAATCTTGTTTGATTCAAATCGACACTTTCACGTTACCTGTCGATCTTATCTCTTTGAAAATACTTGCCTTTGATGTGGTTTTTTTGAAATGATTGGTTAACTACTCATCATATTTTTCTTAAGGTTGTTAGCTTTCATATTCCTAACCAACCTATTATGCGAATTCAAGCAACCAAACCACTAAATTCAATCATTGTCATATCAAGCCATAAGTAAAGAGCCCCGATCCTTTTGTTGATGACTTCCTTGTGTGGAATGCACCGAAGCCAAACTTTCCGTAGGGGACATTGTGAATGACGATGGCAAGTTAATAGGTATCAATGTGACGTGTTATCCAAGTCTTGGACGAGAGTCACAGTTTTAAATGGTATTTCTATTGTTAATAGATTTCCTGACGTATTATTGAAGACTTCTTAGCCTACCCTAGAGCGTGAAATCGAATTTTGTATTGACCCCAATACAAAACCCATTTCTTAAACCCTCAAATATTTCTTCAACTAAAATGAACGTAACATGCGCCAAAGACGTTGGCTCGAAATATTGAAGATTACGATCGTATCATTCAATACCATCGGGGAAAGCGAACGTGGTAGCCGACGCGTTGAGTAGAAGATCGTATGCGTTCTGAGTGCGATGTTGTTAACATAAAGACCCATTTCGCATTTACTTATAAATGATGAAGATAGAGTTAAAGAATCTAGGAACCCACATGAAGATAATGAATATACGAGTAGAATTAATCGACTTTTAATCGATAAAGTTAAAGTCTAGCCAAGCTACACACCGAGGCGATGAATGTGAAGAATTAAGAAGGTTCAAGAGGCGTTATTCTAGAAGCAAGAATCAACAAAGAGAAGAAATCTCAACCCTCGATTTAATTGGCCCATTTGAAATCCTCGATAAAGTAGGAACCGCGGCTTATAGACTCGCTTTTACATTAAGTATGTCGGCGTGTTTATAACGCTTTTTAACGTGATCGACGTTACGTAAATATGGGGATGACCCAACCACATTATTAATTTAGAACCGGATGATTTAACGATATAGAGATATCGTGTTAAAATCTTGGATAAGAAGGATTATATTCGACACTCAAAGGTTATACCTCGAGGGTTAGAATTTGAAGTGAGGTTAAGGTATCCTCACCGCTCGAAGATACCAGTAATGTCACGTAAATATTGAGGGCGTAAATTCATTGTGAGGGAGATTGTGAGACCCCAGCATTTTTTTAATAAAGATTAAATTTTCTCTAAATATATTTTTGAATATTATGGTGTGGATTTGATATAATGTTATAGTTGTGGGTAATATTTACAAATTTTGCAAAAGTACGCAGAGTGTTATATAATATTCGATTGGTTTCGGGAATATTCGTTTTCACGGGAAATATTCGCAATAACTAAAGACAATCATTGGTGGACCCCACAACGGGAATTATTGTCGATTGAGAAAACGCGACAAAATATTTTATTAAAAATAACGGCGGATGTTTTACCGTTGATACTGTTGAACTACTCGATACTAAAAGTACAGTAATACGCGTTGTTGCATAGTAGCACACGATATTAATTATTGATATTTATGTGAGAAGTCACTCAGTTTTGTTTAATTATTGCTACAATAGTTCTTTGCGTAGTATCTCACATTATTTGATTCAATTATTGTTGATTTAGAAGTTTTGTTTTATTCACGTAATAAAATAGAAACATCTTTTTATATAAAATGTAATACTTTATTAAAGTTATTCTATAAATAGAATATATTATATTCTATTATGCATAGTGTTTTGCATATAGTAAAATCTTTTTATATAAAATGAATTACTTTATTAAAGTTATTCTATAAATAGAATATATTATATTTTATTATGCATAGTATTTGCATAGTGCCCATATTATTTGTATAGTAAAAATCTTTTATATAAATAGAATATATTATATTTTATTTAAAAGATTTTTCTTTTAAATATGGACCGTCGATTAAAGTAAATCAATCTGGACCGTTCATGGATTAATTACTTATGCATTCCATTTTCCTATAAATAAAGCTCATTCCTTCATTATTTTTCTTACGAATTCAATTGAACTTTAGAGAGAGAAACTACAGAGAGAGACTATAGAGATAGAAGAAAAGTTTTCACTACTTCACTACTCTTATATCAAGTATTATTTTACTTACGGTAAGGGATATTATTCTTTTGTATTCAAGAAGAGAACTTTTGTTATTCCATTTATTTATTGTTCTGTTGGAATAACCTGTATAAGCGGGCTACCCTATACTTGGTGACATTCTTCTATTATTTTGTCTTTATTATTACATTTTAAATATCCTATCTCATCTTTATCTGTGGGACTGGTTCCATTTTTTTTTTTCCTCCTTATTTTTTCGTCGGAATATCCTTTTTTTTCCATAAGGCCGGCCTGGTTCCATCATTTATTATTCCGGATTTTTTATTTTGGTTGGAACATCTTGTCGGTGTGAATTTCACTTAGACCGTTCCGTTATTATTATTCTGTTGAAATAACCGTCTATGCAAAGTACCGCATGCATGGTGATATCTTTTGTTATTCCATTCGGTATTATACTCAGTTGATTAAAATTTTGACTTCTATACTCCATGAAATTAGTGGAATATCCTTGATATTTGCACTTTATCCAGTATCTTTTCGTGGAAATATTCTTCTGAGCATTCTTGAATTTTACTCTACAAAGTAGTATCACGTTGACAATTTGGACGTTATTGGTTCCTGGACAAATTAATTCTTGAACTTGTTTTTATTGAATTCTTATATCCTTGGCCTGTAGTGCAGGGATGATTTCATGATGTGGATTATTTATTAAGCTGAGTCTCAGCGATAACAATGATGAAAAACCTTTTAAATCATAAAAGATAGTAGATTTTATTTTCTACTTGACTCTTTTAATGGATTGCTTGTTCACCGCAGCTTAAACTTGATGTCTATTGTATTTTATCGGTTTAACATTGTTGGAGGCTAATGATAATTTATTTTGCATTATCTTAGTCATAATATTTCTTCTTTGGGCTAGTTGAGCTCACCCTTTCTTTCACTTTTTCTCTTGAAATGAGAATATAAATTTGGACGAGTCGGGGAACGGAGTGATGGTCCAGAGAGGATAGCATTAGTAGTCCTCACTATTTTATGAAATAATAGTGTGATAATAATTGTAATGAGGACTCTTTTGAGTTTGAATAATCTCTAGTAGAACAATAATTGTATTCAAACTCACGGTTTATGTTTTGTCGTATTGTACTTGACAGTTGTATTAGTAAGTTGTATTTGAATTACATACCATGTATCCAAGCGACCCAAGATGGGTGATGTATACCTAATTTTGGGGGCGTCACAAAAGATATTCAATTATAAATTCAATGGTCATGATCATACCAGTCACAATTCAACTTTTCACTACTGGCCAAAGAGAACCCTAGTCATGATCATACCAATAATCTACTCATCTTTACACTCCAGTGAAAGAGAATTTCAACATCAGGGTTATAAAAATATTATATATGATAATAAAATCAATATAATCAATATATAGTTTTAATCTCCAGAGTAATATTCATAAATCAACTATAATTTGGTTAGAAAAAGAAACCAATTTTGTAGTGAATAGTACCCGTGAATAGTAACTCGTGAATAGTAACTCATGAATAGTAATTCATGAATAGTAACCCTGACACAAAAAGGTAAAAACTCCACAATAAAATCCATACCAATATTTCGGTATAATGATATTGAAAGAATAACATTTCTTAAACTTATAAACAATTTATTTTAACTGTTTACACTTTACTAAATAATGCATTTAATCATCATAAAATGCCAAACTTATAAGGTTTCATCACCAATAATCAAAACCCTCATAAAAAATCTGCATATACCACATATATGATTCTCAAGCCATAAAATCATATTTTCCAATTTTCTTTCTTCATATAACATATTTAACTCATTTATTCATAACTAGTCCATTTTCATGAAAAATACCAAATCAGTTCTAAAAATATTTCTTTTCTGGGATTTTGTAGAATATAGTCCCATATTGAACATATATTTTTCTTAGAATTTTTAAAATTCATTTACTATTTTTCATATGGCTAAAACCGCCGAATATTTAGACATTTATCATAAATTGTACTTTTATCCAAAAATTCCGAAATTCACAGAGTACACTGATATTATATAGATGTACTCCCAATAAAAATTTCATCAATTTTGGAGTTAACCATAAGGAGTTATAAAGCGTTACTTTTAAAATAGTCTTTTCTCATAAAATTCATAACTCTTAATCTATACATCCCAAAATCACCATTTTTGGACACAATCAATAAAACTCATCAACATATCATTTCAAATTTTTCCAGAATTTTCTAAAGGTCAGAAGAAGTACAAACTGAAAAATATAATAACCCTTAAAATCCCTTACTATCCCTTACCTCAAAAGAGCAGCACTTCTGACTGGATATCGGATATGACGTTGAAGAAAACTTGCACTGATGAATATCAACTCACCAAGTATGTAAATACTCATAAAATACACTCAATAATCTAGAGAGAGAAAGAGAGAAAACTTGTTTCTGGTGTGATTTTCAATTCTAACTTAGCCCTCTATTTATAGGAAAATTTTAGCAGACTTGACCTGCAACCTGATGGTTTTACCTGCTACTATTCCCACCCACCACATTTGAAATAAAATTCAGCACATTTCTTCACCAACCACGAGTGGGGCCCACTCAATTCTAGAATTTTCCACCAAAATGCTAAATTCGGATACTTCAACAATTTCTGAACCATTCACCTCATAAAATTCATAACAAATCATACGTTCATTTTTAATGGTTCAAAATTTGTGAACATATACTAAACTTATATATGTCTCCAAAAATTACAACGATCCAACGGTCGGATTAAATATTATAACTCACGCAATATATCTCAAAAACACTGATTTAATTTTTAATACCTTCATTCTGACAAAAATACGGATAAAATACCTCAACATTAATTCCTTCATTTATAACCACATAAATAAATCCATTATTTATATCCACATCAAATAAATATTTCCTTATCATATAAATCAATAATTAATTATTCACAAATAATATTACGTAATCACAATTATGACAACCAGTAGTTCTGTGAAAGAGGGCCTTCCAATAAGAATTTCTCCTTCATGGCAGCAATTGATTAGGTGACCAAACCTCTCATTGATGTAACTTTCTAGACATTGCCAATAATGCTATCTAATAATATTATTCAAATAATATGAATTATTGATCCGATAATGAGAAATATTGTGCAAAATGATAATTATTGAAACAACGATAATATAAAATATCAACGCAAAGAACTATTGAATCAATAAAATAAAATATTGAATAATAATTATCGTAATAATTATTGAGTAGTGCCTTCTTACGTAAGAATCAATAATTCAAAATACTTTGTGTAATACCGCGTAGCTTTCTTGTGCAACAACGCCAGACATTTTATTTTACCAACCGGGTATTCCAACAGTGTTAATGGTAACGATTACGCCGTTATTTATAAAAACTTAATTTTGTCATTTTCTTCATTCGACAGTTATTCTGTTATGGGGCCCACAAATAGCTGCGCCGTCATACAAATATTCCCCGATAGAAAGAATATTCCACGACCAAACGAATATTCCCCGACAACAATGAATATTTTATAACCACTTGTGTATTTTGAAAAAAAAATCATATATCATCCTTAACTTTAACTTTTATCAATTTAACCATTTACTGAATAGTAATTATAAGAAAAATTGAATACTTTTATTTCATAAAATTCGGGGTCTTCCAATAGTCCTACTCAATCAAGAGGCCTATGGATATCACCCCTAATATATAGGAGGGTTAAATTCCATCTAGATCACTCATATTCCTCACACGATTCATGATGTACCCAATAATCACTTTTATAGTCCACCCTATTAAAGGTGACCTTTGATGATATCAAAGTACATAAATTCCCGTGTAGTAATATAGTGATTTCAGGTCGGAGGACCATTACATCATTGTCACTATGAAAATAGCTAATGACACTTCGCATAATGCTCCACATAGAATTCTCATGATGGGTACATCGTTACATCGTTCTCTCAACACGCACTCTACGCATCGACTTAATATCTCATATATTTATGACCAATGAGATTTGGTCATCAACATCCACATCTTAGTCTCAATGCATCATTGTTGTCCTATCAACAATGATACTCGACTAGGGACATTTAAGAGCACTGATATTAATTGTAATTATATAATCTCATGTTCAAGTCACATACTTGAAACTATATAATTTGTATCACTATTCTAAGGAATTTTATTATGTTAACATTTATATAACGCAGTAAATAAAACTATAATAAAATCATTCATTTATTCAATCAAATATAATATCAAAATGTTAAGCAATTATATCAAATAATTGGCCTCTAGGGCACAAACTCTAACAAGAGTGAGCTAGAAGACATTGCATAGAGAGATGAAGCCACCAGAAGAAAGAGCGCTGCAGAGCATGACAATCCTCTTAAGGGCAAGATGTGACGCCCCCAAAATGGGTCTTCATCACCCATCTTGAGTCGCCAAATACATGGTACAGAATTTAAATACAAACTTCTTTTATACAGTACGACAAAACGTAGCTGAGAGTTTCAACACGGATAATGTCTCGTAGAGAGTATCCAAACTCAAATAAAGTCCTCATTACAATTATTATCACACTATTTCACTGAATAGTGAGAACTACTAATACAAACATTTGGACCGTCACTCCGTTCCCCGACTAGTCCCAGCTATATTCTCATTTTCTGAAGAGAACAATGAAAACAAAGGGTGAGCTCAACTAGCCCAGTAAGAAATATTATGACTAAGATAATGCAGAATAAATTATCGTTAGCCTTCAACAGTGTTAAACTGATAAAATATAATAAACATCAAGTTTAACTGCAGCAAAACAAGCAATCCATTAGAAGAGTCAAATAGAGCATGATATCTACTATCTTCTATGAATTAAAAAAGTTTATCATCAATTTTATCGCTGAGACTCAGCTTAATAAATAAATCAAATCATCGAATCATCCCTGCACGACGGGCCAAGGATATTCATGTAATCATCAATGGTCATAATTATACCGAATAATCCTTGGTCATAATCATACCAACAACTGTCCATCAATTATGCACTACAGGGCAATAAATATTTTTACCACATCATTTGTAATATTACGGTCATGATTATACTGAATAATCCATGGTCATAATCATACCAATCAATAGTACATCTATGCACGTAAGCCACAAATGACTTTTATCACAATATAAGCATGAGGATGATGACAATGATATAAGAATTCAATTAAAAGAAAGCAAAGGATAAATTTTTAAAGATTTATAACTCAATTTATCCATAATTCTATAATGTCTAAATTGTTAACATGATACTGCTTTGTGGAGTAAAATTCAAGAATAATATTGTATCAAAATAATTTAGACAGCAAAGAAATCAATTTTTATCTTGAATAATTCTCCGAGTGAATAGTACCATGTGAATAGTACTTCAAGAATAGTACTCCGTGTAGTACTTTATAAATAGTACTCGTGAATAATACTTTATGAATAGTACCCGTGAATAGTACTTTCTGAATAATACCCCGTGAATAGTACTTTGTGAATAGTACCCTGTGAATAGTACTTTGTGAATAGTACCGTAAAAATGAATACTACTCATGGACGATTATTCTACATGAAAAAGCTTAAAATTTAACAAGAATGTGTAGAAAATATCCTTGTGAAACGATACTAGATGAAGCGCAAATTTCAAGGATATTCTACTAATTTCACGGAGTATAGAAGCAATACTTTAACAAAATGAGGGTATAATCAGGAATACGAGACGAAATAATATTACTCACATACTACAGAGTATGGAAGAAAATATTATTCATATGAATACTGAACAAAATAATATCCCTTACCTCTGAAGAAGACTTGATACTGGAATAATGAGGTAGCAGACTTCTCTTCTTCTTTCTCTCTCTATAATTGCTCTTATGAGTCTTAGTGAATTGGTGAGAATGAAAGAAGAATGAGCTTCTATTTATAGGAAAATATAGTTTCGATAATTGCACGTTTTGGGGCTCAAAATATTACAGTATAATATCTTCATCTTTTCCTTCATTTTTAATTTAGTCCTGCAAGTATTATCAAACTTGCACCACCTCCCCTAATAGTACATCATGTGAATCAATAGTACATTCATGTGAATAAATAGTACACAAATGTGAAAAAAATAGTTACGGTATAGTACCTTCTTCTATACCTCTATTTTTAATTTAGGCATGCAAGTATTATCAATCTTGCACCACATCCCCTAATAGTACATGCATGTGAACAAATAGTTATAAGCATGTGAATTAATAGCAATTAATTGTACATTTATCTGATTAATTACATGATTAGTCAATATAACCTCCAGACATCAATTATTATCGAAATAGATGTCCATTTCCATTAACACTAATAATCCCAACACAATGAAAATATCAATTTCATCTTTAATCAATAAGAACGTATTCATCATTAATATTATAACTCACAATATTTAACAACCAGATCATTCCTAGGAAAGAGGGGGCTTTCCGATAAGGATTTCTCCCTATCATGCCGCGATTAGGTGACCAAACCTCTCCTCGTAAACTTTCTGAGACATTGTCAATATTGCAAATAATAATATGAATAACTTTGTCATCTCAATTATTGATTTAATAATAATAAATATTATGTAGATGATATTGTGATAATAATTGAATCAATAATATGAGAGATATTATGCAAAGAATTACGATGAGTAATAATTGAGTATAACTGAGTGACTTCTCACGTAAGCATCAATAATCAATATCGTATGCTACTACGCAACCACGCCAGACATCGCATACTTTTACCAATCGGTAGTTCAACAGTTTAACGGTAAAAACTTTCACCGTTATTTTTATAAAAAGATAATTCTGTCGTTTTCTAACTACAACAATACTTCCATTATGGGGTCCACCAATGATTGTGCCGTCGTATGAATATTTCCTGTTAAAACGAATATTCCCTGACCAATCGAATATTATATAACCACTTGCTTACTTTGCAAAATTTGTAAATAATACCAATAACTATAATATTATATCAAATTCACACCATAATATTCAAAAATATATTTAGAGAAAAATTAATCTTTATTCATAAAAGTTGGGGTCTTACAACCTCTATTTCTTATAAAATTTCATCCTCGAAATTAGGGTGCGTACCTGGTATGTCAAAGAGGTGAAGATACCTTGACTTCATTTCAGATTCTAAATCCCAGGTCATTTCCTCAACATCGTGGTTTCTCCACAAAACTTTAACTTGAGGTATAACCTTGGAGCGTAGAATATGATTCTTCTTATCCAAGATTTTAACAAGTACCTCCTCATACGTTAAATCTTCCGCTATCTCGTCCGGTTCTAATTCAATAATGTGGTTGGGGTCTTTCACATATTTACGTAACATAGTATATGAAAAACGTTATGAACACGAGACATACTTGGCGGTAAGGCGAGTCTATAGGCCACAGTTCCTATTCGATCGAGGACTAAAAATGGGCCAATGAATCGAGGATTGAGCTTTCCTCTCTTTCCAAATCTCGTAACTCCTTTCCATGGAGCAACACGTAACAACACATGATCTCCAATATTGAATTCCACATCCTTTCGATGAAGATCAGCATAACTCTTTTGTCGATCTTGTGAGGTTTTTATACGTTGTCGGATCATTTGAATTTTTTCAGTACTCATACGTACCAACTCCGGTCCCAACAACGTTGCTTCACCCACCTCATCCCAACATACTGGAGAACGACACTTTCTTCCATACAACGCCTCAAATGGAGCCATGCCAATATTTGCTTGATAACTGTTGTTGTAGGAAAACTCTACCAATAGTAAGAACTTGTCCCAACTTCCTTTGAAGTCAAGGACACAGAGTCTTAATAAATCTTCAAGAGTTTAAATAGTCCTCTCCGACTGTCCGTCCGTTTGTATATGATAAACCAAACTAAATCGTAAATTCGTGCCCATAGCTTTTTGTAAACTAACCCAAAATCGTGAAGTGAATCTTGGGTCTCGATCAGAAACTATGGATACTGGCATACCATGCAATCTTACAATCTCGTTTATGTACATACGAGCAAGATGTTCAAGTGTATATGTGACGCCCCCAAAATAGGTATACAACACCCATTCTGTGTTGTCAAAATATATGGTACAGATACAACTACAACTTTATTAATACAACAAAAAAACTGTGAGTTTAAATACAAATATTGTCATCTAGACAATATCCACACTCAAATAAGTCCTCATTACAATTATTGATACATTATTTTACAAAAATGGTGAGGACTACTAAAACAACTTTCTAGAACCTTCATTCCATACCCCGACTAGTACTCGCTACATTCTCGCCTCCTGAGAAGAAAAATGGAACAACAAGGAAAAGGGTGAGCTCAACTAGCCCAGTAAAGAGTATTATGACTAAGATAACATAGAATAAATTATCGTTAGTTTTCAACAGGGAAAAATCTAATAGAATACAATAGACAACCAGTTTTAAATCAATCTTCGCAGCGGAAATAATAATTCATTAGAAGAGTGAAGTAGAGAATGCAATCTACTATCTTCTATATATGAATTTAAAAGTTCATCGTTGATATTTTATCCTTGTAACATCAATCAATATATATCTGGAATTAAATATTCATCTTTGCACTACAGGCCAAAGATATTCATCAGTTGGTTATGTTCATCTAAACACCTGTTCATCTTTGCACTACGGGTCAAAGATATTCATCAAAAAATCATTCATCTTTGAACTACATGCCAAAGATATTCAGTAATATCATCATTTAGAACTGAGGATGATGAAAAATATTTTAAAGAAAACGAATCCAGTGAAACAAAAGAATAAATATTAAGGATTCGTCCTTTAAACAATCCAAGTTCAAAAATACTTCATAAATAACCAGAGTGGGGTAAAATTCAAGAATGATCAAAACATGGATACAATCAAAGCTAGTATCCATAATAGATATTTTGGACGAAAAATAAAAATTTAATTTTTCTGTGAATAAAGGTCGATATTGAATAGTGTCAGATATCGTGAATAAGGCCGTATCGTGAATAATAACTCAAACACTAAAAGATAGAAATTTCACAAAAAAAAAATCATCATGCTTCGTGAATAGTACTCGTGAATAGTAACTCGTGAATAGTAACTCGTGAATAGTAACTCGTGAATAATAACTCATGAATAAACTCGTGAATAGTAACTCATGAATAAGAACCCCGATATGAAAAGTTTCAAATTTGATAAAATTTAGACAAATATTTAAGATAATGATAATGAAGAAATAATATCATTTACTGAAGAAAATAACATCCCTTACCTCAAAAGGATAAGATTTCGACTAGAATCTTTGGATATAGTCTTTGAAAGAACTTGCACCAGTATAGCAATACTCAAAGTACTAAAATACCCACAAAAATACTATTGGATATTATAGAGAGAAGAGAGAGAAAATCTTTAGTTTACGGTGTGATTTTCAATTCTAACATAAGCACCCTATTTATAGGAAATTGCTTAGAATACAAAAGCGAAAATTTAATAAAATAATAATATTTTATTTTTAATTTCCTTAGCCCACCTTGACCATCTGAATTCAGCCACCAAATAATGACAAAATCCAAAAAAATGTTTTTGTAATTAAAATTAATTAAAACTTTCAAAAACCAATTATTTCGGAACTACGGAACTTCAATAATTCATAATAAATAGCCCTTTTATCAGAAAAATTCAAACCATATGTCTTTTCCATAGGAAATTTCATTATCTACAACTTTACAGAAGAAAGTTTTTCCAAATTCCAAATGAAATTGATCAAATCCACAAATGAGGAGATTTTACAAAGCTATAATCAAATTTCAAACAAGAAATGGGCCCATTGCAGACATGTTTAACATGTTTTAAACAACTTTTGCAACAAAATACTATTTCTCCTCATATACTCATATATTCCACATTCATTGTAAAAATATCATCATTATTATATTATAATAATATAATAAAATATTATTTTATCGAAAAAGATAAAATATCGATTTTCAACAATTGTCACTTTAAAATTTTCTTCATCTATATCCACATAAAATGAATATTTTCCTCATCATATAAATTAATAATTAATTATTCACAAATAATATTATAGAATCACAATCTCGACAACCAGTAGGTTCAGGAAAGAGGGGCTTTCCAATAAGAATTTCTCCTTCTTGGCCAAGTGAATTAGGTGACCAAACCTCTCCTTAGACATAACTTTCTAGACATTGCCAA
Source organism: Panax quinquefolius (assembly GCA_020205615.1). Taxonomy (NCBI): domain Eukaryota; kingdom Viridiplantae; phylum Streptophyta; class Magnoliopsida; order Apiales; family Araliaceae; genus Panax; species Panax quinquefolius. The sequence goes on along the minus strand of CM035151.1, from coordinate 85,845,018 downwards.
GAATGTTATCTAATAATATTATTCAGATAATATGAATTATTGCTTCGATAATGGAAAATCTTCGTATTGATAATTATCAAACAACAATAATATAGAATATCAATGTAACAATTATTGAATCAATAAAATAGAATCTTTGAATAAGAATTATCGTAACAATTATTGAGTAGTGCCTTCTTATGTAAGAATCAATAATCGGGTCAAATACCGTGTGCTATCAGGCAACAATGCGACATCTTGTTTTTAACCACCGGGTATTCCAACAAGATAATTGGTAATAATCATTGCCAAGTTATTTCTAAACAACTTATACTTGTCGTTTTCTTCATCCAATCGCTTTCCGTTATGAGGCCCACACAAGGTTGTGCCGTCGTACGAATATTCCCAAACCGTAAGAATATTCCACGACCAAACGAATATTCTCGGATAAAAATGAATATTTTATAACCACTTGCTTATTTGAAATATTTGCGCATTTTACCCATAACTAACCACATTAATCAAATCAACCCTTACTATTTCAAAATTATAAATAGAGAAATTAAATTTTATTTATTAATAATTTGGGGTCTTACAACCTCCCCTCCTTATGAAATTTCGTCCTCGAAATTGACATACGTACCTGGTGTTTCGAAAAGATGAGGATACCTCGCTTTCATTTCCGTTTCCAACTCCCAGGTCATTTTCTCAATAGCATGGTTTCTCCACAAAACTATAACTTGTGGTATAACCTTCGTGCGTAGGACATGCTCCTTCCTATCCAAGATCTTGACAGGTACCTCTTCGTATGTTAAGTCTTCGGCTATCTCGTCCGGTTCTAACTCAATAACGTAGTTCAAGTCTTTCACATATTTACGAAGCACAGATATATGAAAAACATTATGAACACGAGACATACTTGGAGGTAACGCTAGTCTATAGGCCATATTTCATACTCGGTCAAGAATCTGGAATGGACCAATAAATCGTGGATTGAGCTTTCCTCTCTTCCAAAATCTTGTAACTCCTTTCCATGGAGCCACACGCAACAATGCATGATCCCCAATACTAAATTCCACGTCCTTTCGATGAATATCCGCATAACACTTTTGTCGATCCTGTGCCATTTGTATACGTTATCGAATCGTTTGGATCTTCTCTGTAGTCATTCGTACCAACTCTGGTACCAACAACATTGCTTCTCCTACCTCATCCCAAAATACTGGAGAGCGACACTTTCGTACATACAATGCTTCAAATGGAGCCACACCTATACTTGCCTGATAACTGTTGTTGTATGAGAATTCCACCAATGGTAGGTACTTATCCCAACTCCCTTTGAAATCGAGGACACAAAGTCTAAATAGATCTTCAAGAGTTTGAATAGTCCTCTCTGATTGTCCGTCCGTTTGAGGATGGTATGCCGAACTAAATCGTAAATCCGTACCCATAGCGTTTTGCAAGCTAACCCAAAATCTTGACATAAATCTTGGGTCATGATCCGAAACTATGGATACTGGCATGTCATGCAACCTCACAATCTCATTCACGTACATACTAGCAAGACGTTCAAAGGAATAAGTCTCCCGTATCGGTAAGAAATGGGCAGACTTGGTTAATCTATCAACAATAACCCAAATCGCATTTATGCCTTGAGAAACCGTGGGAAGGCCCGTAACGAAATCCATGGTAATGTGTTCCCACTTCCATTTCGAAATCTCAAGTGATTGCAATGGACCCTTTAGCACTTGATGCTCCGCCTTTACATGTTGACAAGTTAAACACATCGAGATAAACTTTGCAATCTCTCTCTTCATATTGTTCCACCAAAATGTATGTCGAAGATCAAAATACATTTTGGTACTTCCAGGATGGATTGCAAATGGTGTATTGTGTGCCTCCATCATGATCTTGTATTTCAAATCAGAATCGTTAGGAACACAAATTCTGGAGTGGACTCGAAGTATTCCTTCTTCATCGATTCTTGCTTCTGGAATAGCACCTTCTTGTACTTTCTTCTTCATAATCATCAGCTCCGGGTCTGTGGCTTGAGCAACTTTAACTTTCTCGATTAAATTTGGTTCTATACGTATACTTGACATCATTGCATGGGTTCTCGGAGTCTTAAATTCTATCTTCATCTTTTGTAAATCACACAAAATGGGCCTTTGTGTTGACAACATCGCACTCGTTCCCGCGTATGATATTCTACTCAATGTGTCGGCTACCACGTTCACTTTTCCCGGATGGTATTGAATGGTATGGTCGTAGTCTTTCAATAGATCGAGCCAACGTCGTTGCCGCATGTTGAGCTCTTTTTGGGTGAAGAAATATTTGAGGCTTTTATGGTCTGAATATATCTCTATTTTCTCCCCATATAGAAAATGCCTCCAAATCTTTAGCGCGAAAACGACTGCTGCCAACTCTAGATCATGAGTAGAATAATTTCTCTCATATTCTTTAAGTTGTCGCGAGGCATAGGCTATGACTTTTCCACGTTGCATGAAAACACATCCTAACCCTTTGCACAAAGCATCAGAGATAACAAATCCATCCGAACCGGATGGTATTGTCAAAACAGTGCTTAAAATGAGTCTCCTCTTGAGATCTTGGAAACTCTTCTCGCATTCCTCGCTCCATACAAATTTTCTATCTTTACGAGTTAGCTGAGTTAACAGAGTAGCGATTCGAGAAAATCCTTCCACAAATCTCCGATAATAACCAACTAAGCCTAGAAAGCTACGTATTTCGATTACCGACTTAGGTTGCTCTCAACTGTAACTCATATCCCAACCTTGGATAGCACGTCACAATGACACCTATTAGTTTACTATCGCACGAATATGGCGTCCCCTACGGAGAGTCTGGCTTCGGTGCATTCCACAAAAGAAGTCACCAGATAGAGGCTCGGTTATCAACCTCTATAGTTGGGTTTTTAACTCCTGAAGTTCAATAGGAGCCATTCGATATGAGATTTTAGAAATGGGTTTTGTACTGGGTTTAAAGTCGATACAAAATTCAATATCACGCTCTGGGAGTAGGCCAAGAAATTTTTCAGGAAATACGTCAGGAAATTTACTAACAACAGAAATATCATTCAAATCTAACGTATTTTTGTTCAAGTACATAACATGGCTAAGAAAGCTTGACATCCTTTTTTTAATAAACGAATGACTTTACGGCTTGATATGAAAGAGTTTGACTTCAATGGTTTGGTTGCTTAAATTCGAAAAACAGGTTGCTTAGGAATATGAAAACTAACAACCTTACAAAAGCAATCAATTTGGCATGATGAGTAGTTAACCAATAAATCCCTAAAATCACATCAAAAACAAGTATCTTTAAAGATATAAGATCAACAGGTGATGTGATGGTGCCAACTTGGATCAAACAAGATTTATAAACAGTGGATGTGATGAAAGTTTCTCCTAACGAATTTTTCACAGATAGGTCAAAGACTAATTTCTCCGGAGTCAAGTTTAAACGTTGAGCACAAGCAGGAGAGATAAATGAATGGGTAGCACCGGTATCAAGTAATGTATAAACTTCGCATGAATTTATGATTAGCTTACCCGTGATCACCTCGTTTGGGTTCCTCGCATGTTGACCAGTCACGACAAATGCTCTTCCAGGAACCGTTGACTTTGACTTTTCTGGGACAGCCTTTTGAGTCACCATCCCCGCTGGACTTGGTTTCGCTATAGTGTAATCTCGAGCGATATGCCCTTCCTTTCCACAGTTATAATATACCTTAAACTGTTGTGGGCAGTTTGGGCTGATATGTCCTTCTTTTCCGCACTTATAGCATATAACCGGTGGTCGTTTCTCCTCCCTTGAAACCGATTCTTCTTTGTCGACGCTTTCACATTGTCATTGTTGAATCTCCTCTTTTAAAATCTCCCTCGACTTGCTTCTTCTATTTTCATGGCCACGATTACCACCGTGAGTGGTTGCCGCTTTCTTATCCGTATTTTTCTTTCTCCGCCGTTTATCGTTGTTCGATGACCGCCACCCTTAGATGATCCTGGTTGTGGTCCCTCACCGACCGTACTTTCGTTATCTCGCTCTAATAATTGAGCCTGATTGACAACATCCTGAATAGAGAGAAAATTTATGAGAAATGAGATATTGACGTATGTCGGGTTTCAAACCTCTCGAAACATTCGCTACATCGTTCCTCATTCTCCACCAAATGAGGTGCAAACATGGAAAGCTCGCAAACTTCGCCTCGACTTTGGGACACCGCCATGTTATTCTGCTCTAGTCTAATAAACTCTACCTCCTTCATATGACTAATACTTTCAGAAAGTACTTGTCATTCAACAGATTCAAAATGTCTCCCAAGACATCTTGAGTGCGCTTTGGATGTAATACGCTTCTACGACTCCCACCAAGATCCGCCTTCGCCACGGAACATAAAAGGTGGCGAATGGAACCTTCATTACTCCGTGCATTCCAAGACACCGAATATCTTGGTAATTTGTTTAACCTATGTCTCTCGCCTTGATCGGATCCGCTTTCCAATAAATTCGTGGTCCCAACTCTTTGAACTGCTTGGGCACGTGACCAACAAAGGAATTGCTATCATTTCCTCCCGTATTCTGTACACGAGTCTCCATCGTCTGTTTTTGCATGAACTGCCAAAAGCTCCTAAACATTCCTTCGTTCATCGTCTGCTCAGTGGTGTTTTTTACAGGAGGAATATTGTCTTCCTGTTGCACGTTCCCCTGGGTGGTGATTAAAGGTGTTTCCACGGTCTCATTAACTCCACTGTTAACATTCTCAGTCGACATTCTCAAATACTGCCATAAAACAAGGGTTAATTTAACAAATTAACATATCACATAATACCCCTATATTATGACCGACCAACAAATAAGCTTAGGTAGGACACAATAGCGAAGGATTTACTCGTCTCTCCCCTCCTAGTTCTATTCCCCGATCTCCGCCAGAGATCATATCCCGAAGCTCTGATACCAACTGTGACACCCCAAAAATAGGTATATAACACTCATTCTGAGTCGTCAAAATACATGGTACAGAAACAACTACAACTTTATTAATACAACGTAAAAATTGTGAGTTTAAATACAAATATTGTCATCTAGACAATATCCACACTCAAATAAGTCCTCATTACAATTATTGATACATTATTTTACAAAAATGGTGAAGACTACTAAAATAACTTTTAGAACCTTCATTCCATACCCCGACTAGTACTCGCTACATTCTCGCCTCCTGGGAAGAAAAATGGAACAACAAGGAAAAGGGTGAGCTCAACTAGTCCAGTAAAGAATATTATGACTAAGATAACATAGAACAAATTATCGTTAGTCTTCAACAGAGAAAAATCTAATAGAATACAATAGACAACAAGTTTTAAATCAATCTTCGCAACGAAAATAATAATTCATTAGAAGAGTGAAGTAGAGAATGCAATCTACTATCTTCTATATATGAATTTAAAAGTTCAGCGTTGATATTTTATCCCTGTAACATCAATCAATATATAGCTGAAATTAAATATTCATCTTTGCACTAAAGGCCAAAGATATTCATCAGTTGGTCATGTTCATCTAAACACCTATTCATCTTTGCACTACGGGCCAAAGATATTCATCAGAAAATCATTCATCTTTGCACTACATGCCAATGATATTCAGTAATATCATCATTTAGGGCTGAGGATGATGAAAAATATTCTAAAGAAAACGAATCCAGTGAAACAAAAGAATAAATATTAAGGATTCATCCTTAAATACTGCCATAAAACAAGGGTTAATTAAATAATTTAACAAATCACATAATACCCCTATATTATTACCGAACAACAAATAAGCTTAGGTAGGACACACTAGCGAAGGATTACTCGTCTCTCCCCTCTTAGTACTATTCCCCGATCTCCGCCAGAGACCATATCCCTAAGCTCTGATACCAACTGTGACGCCCCCAAAATAGGTATACAACACCCATTATGAGTCGTCAAATACATGGTATGTAAACAACTACAACTTTATTAATACAACATAAAAAATCTGTGAGTTTAAATACAAATATTGTCATCTAGACAATATCCACACTCAAATAAGTCCTCGGTATAATTATTGATACATTATTTTATAAAAATGGTGAGAACTACTAAAACGACTTCTAGAACCATCATTCCACACCCCGACTAGTACTGCTACATTCTTGCCTCCTGAAAAGGAAAATGGAACAACAAGGAAAAGGGTGAGCTCAACTAGCCCAGTAAAGAACATTATGACTAAGATAACATAGAACAAATTATCGTTAGTCTTCAACAGGAAAAAAACTAATAGAATACAATAGACAACCAGTTTTAAATCAATCTTCGCAGCGGAAATAATAATTCATTAGAAGAGTTAAGTAGAGAATGCAAACTACTATCTTCTATATATGAATTTAAAAGTTCATCGCTCATCTTTTATCCCCAGTAACATCAATCAATATATATCTGGAATCAAATATTCATCTTTGCACTACAAGCCAAAGATATTCATTAGTTGGTCATGTTCATCTAAACACCTGTTCATCTTTGCACTACAGGCCAAAGATATTCATCATAAAATCATTCATCTTTGCACTACGGGCCAAAGATATTCAGTTATATCATCATTTAGGATTGAGGATGATGAAAAATATTTTAAAGAAAACAAATCCAGTGAAATAAAAGAACAAATATTAAGGATTCGTACTTTAAATAATCCAAGTTCAAAAATACTTCATAAATAATCAAAGTTGTGTAAAATTCAAGAATGATCAAAACATGGATACAATCAAAGCTAGTATCCATAATAGGTATTTTGGACGAAAAATGAAAATTTAATTTTTCTATGAATAGTGCCGTATACGTGAATAGTAACTCCGATAAAAAGAAGGAAATTTCACAAAAAACATCATCATGCTTCGTGAATAGTACTTGTGAATAGTAACTTGTGATTAGTAACTCATGAATAGTAACTCATGAATAGTAACTCATGAATAGTAACCCCGACATGAAAAAGTTCCAAATTTGATAAAAAGTTTCAACCAATATTTCGGCATAATGATATTGAAGAAATAATATCATTTGAGAAGAAAATAGTATCCCTTACCTCAGAAAGAATAGTACTTCTGACTGGAATACTGGATATAGTGCTGAAAGAACTTGCACCGTATAGCAATACTCAAAGTACTAGAATACTCACAAAATACGCTCGATATTATAGAGAGATAAAGAGAGAGAAATCTGTAGTTTCTGGTGTGATTTTCAATTCTAACCTAAGCACCCTATTTATAGGAAAATGCTTAGAACACCAAAGCAGAAAATTTAATATAATATTAATATATATTAAAATTTCCTACGCACCTCTTGACCATCTGAAATCAGCCACCACTAATGACAAAAACAAAAAAAAACGTTTTTGTTATTAAAATTAATTAAAACTTTCTAAAATCAATTATTTCGGAACTCTGGAACTTCAATAATTCACAATAAATAGCACTTTTATCAGAAAATTCGAATCTCGCGACTTTTTATAGAAAATTCAATTCTCTACAACTTTGCAGAAGAATCAATAATTGGTGCAATACCGTGTGCTACTATGCAACAACGCCAGACATCGTGTTTTAACCAATTTGGTATTCCAACAAAGTTAGCAGTAATAACTACTGCCGTTATTTATAAACAACTTATACTTGTCATTTTCTTCATCCAATCGCTTTCCATTATGGGGCCCATTAAAGATCACATTGTCATACATTTAATATTCCCAAGCAAAGCAAAGAATATTCCACGACCAAACAAATATTCCCTGACAACAATGAATATTTTATAACCACCTGCTTATTTAAAATATTTGCGCATTTTACCCATAACTAACCACATTAATCAAATCAACCCTTACTATTTCAAAATGATAAATAGAGGAAATTAAATTTCATTTATTAATAATTTGGGGTCTTACAACCTCCCCTCCTTATGAAATTTCGTCCTCGAAATTGACGTACGTACCTGGTGTTTCGAAAAGATGAGGATACCTCGCTTTCATTTCCGTTTCCAACTTTCAGGTCATTTCCTCAATAGCATGGTTCCTCCACAAAACTTTAACTTGTGGTATGACCTTCGTGCGTAGGACATGCTCTTTCCTATCCAAGATCTTGACAGGTACCTCTTCATACGTTAAGTCTTCAGCTATCTCATCTGGTTCTAACTCAATAACATGGTTCGGGTCTTTCATATATTTACGAAGCACGGATATGTGAAAAACATTATGAACACGAGACATACTTGGAGGTAACGCGAGTCTATAGGCCACATTTCCTACTCGGTCAAGAATCTGAAATGGACCAATAAATCATGGATTGAGCTTTCCTCTTTTCCCAAATCTTGTAACTCCTTTCCATGGAGCAACACGCAATAATACGTGATCCCCAATACTAAATTCCACGTCCTTTCGATGAAGATCCGCATAACTCTTTCGTCGATCCTGTGCCGTTTGTATACTTTGTCGAATTATTTGGATCTTTTCCGTAGTCATACGTACCAACTCGGGTCCCAACAATGTTTCTTCACCCACCTCATCCCAATATATTGGAGAGCGACACTTTCGTCCATACAATGCTTCAAATGGAGCCACACCTATACTTGCCTGATAACTGTTGTTGTATGAGAATTCCACCAATGGTAAATACTTATCCCAACTCCCTTTGAAGTCTAGGACACGAGTCTTAATAGATCTTCAAGAGTTTGAATAGTCCTCTCTCGATTATGCATCTGCTTTGAGGATGGTATGTCGAATCAATCGTAAATCAATCCCATAGCTTTTTGCAAGCTAACCCAAAATCTTGAAGTGAATCTTGGGTCACGATCCAAACTATGGATACTTTGGAATGCCATGCAATCTCACAATCTCATCTACGTACATATACGAGCAAGGCGTTCAAGGAATAAGTCTCCGCAGATCGGCAAGAAATGGGCAGACTTGGTTAATCTATCAACAATAACCCAAATCGCATTTATGCCTTGAGAAACCGTGGGAAGACCCATAACGAAATCTATGGTAATGTGTTCCCACTTCCATTTTGGAATCTCAAGTGGTTGCAATGGACCCTTAGGCACTTGATGCTCCGCCTTTACACGTTGACAAGTTAAACACATAGAGATAAACTTTGCAATCTCTTTCTTCATATTGTTCCACCAAAATGTATGTCGAAGATCACGATACATTTTGGTACTTCCAGGATGGATTGCAAATGGTGTATTGTGTGCCTCCATCATGATCTTGTACTTCAAATCGAAATCGTTAGGAACACAAAGTCCGAGTGGACTCAAGTATTCCTTCTTCATCGATTCTTATACGGAATAGCACCTTCTTGTACTTTCTTCTTCATAATCATCAGCTCCGGGTCTGTGGCTTGAGCAACTTTAACTTTCTCGATTAAAGTTGGTTCTATACGTATACTTGACATCATCGCACTCGTTCCTGCATATGATCTTCTACTCAATACGTTAGCTACTACGTTTGCTTTTCCAGGATGGTATTGAATAGTGTGGTCGTAATCTTTCAACAGCTCGAGCCAACGTCGTTGCCGCATGTTGAGTTCTTTTTGAGTGAAGAAATATTTGAGGCTTTTATGGTCTGAATATATCTCCACTTTCTCCCCATATAGATAGTGCCTCCAGATCTTTAGCGCGAAAACGACTACTATCAACTCTAGATCATGAGTAGGATAATTCCTCTCATATTCTTTAAGTTGTCGCGACGGCATACGCTATGACTTTCCCACGTTGCATGAGAACACACCCTAACCCTTTGCACAAGCATCGTCAGAGATAACAAATCCATCCAACCGGATGGTATTATTAAAACAAAATAAAATGAGTCTCCTCTTGAGATCTTAGAAACTCTTCTCGCATTCCTCGCTCCATACGAATTTTGTATCTTTACGAGTCAGCTGAGTTAACGAGTAGCAATTCGAGAAAATCCTTCCATGAATCTTCGATAATAACCAGCTAAGCCCAGAAAGCTACGTTACTTGATCCACCGCCTTCTTGTTGTTCCCAACTTTGTATTGCTTCAATCTTCGCCGAGTCAACAGACACTCCATGTTTTGACACCATGTGCCCAAGGAATGCTACTTCCTCGCCGCGAACTCGATTTCTTCGGGCCAGCATATAGCTTGTTATCATGAAGCCTTTGCGATTACCGACTTCAAATGGCGCAAATCATGATCTTCACGGCTTTTGGAATAGATGAGGATGTCATCAATAAAGACAACAACGAATCGATCCAAATATTCCTTGAATACTTGGTTCATCATATCCATGAAAGCGGCGGGAGCATTAGTCAATCTAAAAGACATGACTAAGAATTCATAATGCCCGTATCGAGTTACGAAAGCGGTCTTTGGAATATCCTCGCTTTAACCTTCAAATGATGATATCCGAGCGAAGATCGATTTTTGAAAGAATTGTGCTCCTTGAATCGGGTCAAACAGTCATCAATACGAGGTAGCGGATACCTATTCTTGATAGTGACATGTTTAATTCCGTTAGTCGATATGAGTTGCATACTCCGTCTTTCTTCTTTACTTAATAAAACAGAGCACCCCAAGGAGATATACTAGGGCCGAATGAAACCGATGTCCAACAACTCCTCGTAGTTGGACCTTTAACTCCTCAAGTTCAATATGAGCCATTCGATATGGGGTTTTAGAAATGGGCTTTATACCGAGTTTCAAGGTCAATAAAGAATTCAACTTCACGTTCGGGGTAGGCCGAGAAGTTCTTGAAAAATATGTCGGGAAAGTCAATAACAACAGAATATTATTCAAATCTGCGTGTCTTTATTCAAATCCATAACATGGGCTAAGAAAGCTTGACATCCGTTTTTCAATAAACGAATAACTTTATGACTTGATATGATAGTGATTGATTTTAATGGTTTAGTTGCTTGAATTCGAACAACAGGTTGACTAGGAATATGAAAACTAACAACCTTACGAAAATAATCAATTTTGGCATGATGAGTAGTTAACCAATCAATCCCTAAAATCACATCAAAAGCAAGTATCTTTAAGGAGATAAGGTCAACAGGTAATGTGATGGTACCAACTTGGATCAAACAAGATTTATAAATAATGGATGTGATGAAAGTTTCTCCTAACGGAGTTTCCACAGATAGGTCAAAGTCTAATTTCTCCGGAGTCAAGTTTAAACGTTGAGCACAAGCATGAGAGATAAATGAATGGGTAGCACCGGTATCAAGTAATGTATAAACTTCGCATGAATTTATGATTAGCTTACCCGTGATCACCTCGTTTGGGTTCCTCGCATGTTGACCAGTCATGACAAATGCTCTTCCAGGAACCGTTGACTTTGACTTTTCTGGAACAGCCTTTTGAGTCACCATCCCCGCTGGACTTGGTTTCGCTACAGTGCAATCTCGAGCGATATGTCCTTCCTTTCCACAGTTATAACATACCTTAAACTGTTGTGGGCAGTTTGGGCTGATATGTCCTTCTTTTTCGCACTTATAGCATATGACCGGTGGTCGTTCTCCTCCTTGAATCGATTCTTCTTTGGTCTTTGGCGTCTTCACATTATCATTGTTGAATCTCTTCTTTTTAAAATCTCCCCGAGTCGCTTCTTCATTTTGATGGCCACAATTACCACCGAGTGGTTACCGCTTTATCCGAATGTTTTCCTCCTCATTTGGTTTTCATTACTCTCGATCGACCACGCCACCGGTATGACCACAGTTGCGGTCCCTTGGTTGAACGTACTTTCGCTATCTCGCTTTCTAATAATTGAGCCTGCTGACAACATCCGAATATAAAGCAAATTTATGAGAGAAAGATATTGCAGAATCTCTGGTTTTTAAACCTCTCGAAATATCCTCGTCTTTCGTTCCTCATTCTCTACCAAATGAGGTGCAAACTCGATAACTCTGCGAACTTCGCCTCGTATTGGGACAAAATCATGTTGTTTTGTTCTAGTCTAATAAACTCTACCTCCTTCATATAGCGAATACTTTCAAGAAAGTATTTTTCGTTGAAAAGTTTCAAACGTTTCCCAAGACATGCTAAGTCACGGGCGGTCAGGTCCGCTTTCACGACTCCCACCAAGAGTCTGCCTCGCCACGGAACAAAAAAGTGGCGAATGGAACCTTCATTATTCTGTGCATCCCAAGACATCGAATATCTTGGTAATTTGTTTGACCCATGTTTCCGCCATGATCGGATCCGGCTTTCCCTTAAATTTTGGTGGTCCCAACTTTTGAATCGCTTGGCGTAGTGATAAGCCGCGGCGTTATTATCATTTCCACCGTATTGCATACACGAGTCTCCTTATGCGGTTTTTGCATGAACTGCAAAAAGCTCCTAAACATCCCGTCGTTCATTGTCGATCTGATCAGTGGTGTTGTTTACAGGAAGAACATTGCCAGCCTGTTACACGTTCTCCTCATTGGTGAGTACATGCGTCTCCACGGTCTCATTAACTCCACCGTTAATATTCTCAGCTGCCATTCTTAAATACTGCCATAAAACAAGGGTTAATTAAATAATTTAACAAATCACATAATACCTCTATATTATAATAGAACAACAAATAAGCTTAGGTAGGACACACTAGCGAAGGATTACTCGTCTCTCCCTCCTAGTACTTATTCCCGATCTCCGCTTGCCAGACCATATCCCTAAGCTCGATACCAAACCGTGATGCCCCCAAAATAGGTATACAACACCCATTATGAATTCGTCAAAATACATAGATGCGAAACAACTACAACTTTATTAATACAACATAAAAAGCTGAGTTTAAATACAAATATTGTCGTCTAAACAATATCCACACTCAAATAAGTCCTCAAGACAATTATTGATACATTATTTTACAAAATGGTGAGGACTACTAAAACGATCGCTAGAACCATCATTCCACACCCCGACTAAGATTTCATTACATTCTCGCCTCCTGAGAAGAAAAATGGAACAACAAGGAAAAGGGTGAGCTCAACTAGCCCGATAGAAAGAACATTATAACTAAGATAACATAGAACAAATTATCGTTAGTCTTCAACAGAAAAAAAGCGATATAATACAACGAATGACCGGTTTTAAATCAATCTTCGCAATGAAATAATAATTCATTAGAAGAGTTAAGTAGAGAATGCAAACTACTATCTTCTATATATGAATTTAAAAGTTCATCGCTATCTTTTATCCCCGTAAACATCAATCAATATATATCCGGAATCAAATATTCATCTTTGCACTACAGCCAAAGATATTCATCGATTAATTAATGTTCATCTAAACACTGCTCATCTTTGCACTACGCGCCAAAGATATTCATCATAAAATCATTCATCTTTGCACTACGGGCCAAAGATATTCAGTTATATCATCATTTAGGATTGAGGATGATGAAAAATATTTTAAAGAAAACGAATCCAGTGAAACAAAAGAACAAATATTAAGGATTCGTACTTTAAATAATCCAAGTTCAAAAATACTTCATAAATAATCAGAGTGGAGTAAAATTCAAGAATGATCAAAATATGGATACAATCAAAGCTAGTATCCATAATAGATACTTTGGACGAAAAACAAAAATTTAATTTTTTTGTGAATAGTGCCGTATACGTGAATAGTGACGTATACGTGAATAGTAACTTCGACACCAAAAGATCTCCACCTTCTCTCCATACAGGTAATGCCTCCAAATCTTAAACGCAAAAACGATAGCTGCCAACTCTAGATCATGAGTAGGATAATTTCTCTCATATTCTTTGAGTTGTCGTGAGGCATAGGCTATGACTTGCCCATGTTGCATGAGAACACACCCTAAACCTTTGCCCGAAGCATCGTTATATATAACAAATCCTTCCGAACCAACTGGTATTGTCAAAACATGTGTTGAAATGATCCTCCTCTTGAGTTCTTGAAAACTCTTCTCACATTCCTCGCTCCAACCGAATTTTGTATCTTTTCAAGTCAGCTGAGTTAATGGAGTAGCGATTCTAGAAAATCCTTCCACGAACCTCCGATAATAACCAGTAGTGGCTCATCTTGTCTCTCTTCTTCGTTTCCTTCATTTTGTTATTTGTTTGGCATGATGGATTGATTTGTGTGCCTGATATGATGTGCAGGAAATTGGTATCTGTTTGTTTTCATAATTATGAGCACTTGTATATAGTTTGGCATGATGGATTGATTTGTGTTTGCTGTTATTCTTGGCCTGAGATTTTATACTATAAGGTTTGCAGAAGGACTTGGCATTGGTTACATAAATGTCCTTTCATGCCTGAAAAATGGAGCTGCGGTTTCAAATGGTTTTCTTTTGTTCCAGAGCTTCTTGCTTTTGTATGATTGATGACTGTACTTGGATTTTGCATTGTAAATATATATATATATATGTGTGTGTGTGTGTGTGGGCGCGCGCGCGCGTGTGTGTGTGCGTGTATGTTTCTTCTTGGACTTATATTATAGAGTCCTTCTAGGGGACAGGCCTTTTCGTAGGGGTAGTGATAGTAGAATTTTTTTTTTTTTTTTTTTGATTACAAAATAATTAATGTGATTTATTGGGCCGAAATTTTTACAAAATACGATTGATTTAGGTGTCTTTTGGATACACCTAAAGACACCTAAATCAACGTATTTTGTAAAAATTTCGATTCAATAAATCACATTAATTATTTTGTAGTCAAAAGCAAAAAAAAATAAAAAAATTCGCCTTCATCACTTCTTTTTCGAAAAGGCCGGTTCCCCTAGACTTTTTCTATATATATACTCCAGCATAAATATCTCTATGATGTGATATATTGTTAGAATTTAGGTAATATGAAGAAAGTTTTGTTCAGTTTTCATATTCTTCTTGTTTTTTTTGAATGTAAACAGATGCCATAATCAAAGGCATGTTCTAATGTTCATGACTCTGATTATTTGAGCTAGACCAGACTTCGGAATATAATTGTGGGAAGGGTAGCTGGAGACGGCCATTGGAAGTGGAAGGATAATATTGTAATTTCAGAATATAAACTCAATCAGATGTGCCTCTAATGATTAAGCTTTAATTTTGTGTCTAACCGATTAAGAGACATTAAGAGGTAATTTTTTTTTACCAA
The DNA here is from genome assembly GCA_020205615.1 of Panax quinquefolius. Classification (NCBI taxonomy): domain Eukaryota; kingdom Viridiplantae; phylum Streptophyta; class Magnoliopsida; order Apiales; family Araliaceae; genus Panax; species Panax quinquefolius. The sequence continues at coordinate 85,829,905 of CM035151.1, read as the reverse complement.
ACATGTTTTGCTTCTGACCGAATCAGAGGCATTCCAATTAAGAGGCGTTAAGAGCTAATCAAACACACCCTTATTGACTCTCAACATCCTTGGTGGATTTTCTACTCATAGAGTAGAAAAATGGACTAGGAGTCCGAACCACTTAAAACTTCTTGTGCCATTTACTTGTTAGCATTTACTTTCCTGTCATTATTTATTATATTAATTTGTGACTTAATTTCATAATAATTAAATTCAGAGTTGAGATTTCATTAAATCTTTGAAGGGGTTTTCAAACCAATATGATTGTGCTCAAGTCTTTATTCGATATTATTATGTAATCTATTAAGTACTGTATGTTGCGAGACTTGGGAGAATAATTATAATAAATCATTGTATATTATTTTAAATTAGATTTTCCGTTGTGAATGTGTGATTTTAGTTATAATGGTATTACCATGAGAACGCGATGAACCGAATTCGAGCGACCAAGTGGCGGTCCGAATTTGAGGGCGTCACATCTAAGACACGTAATAAAACCAATGTTGAGCTTATAGACGGAAATAAGCCACCCTTTGTAATAGAGAAAAATTTACTGACCGAAAGGTTTATAGGCAAACATACATGGACGAAATAGATGAAGATCTATTTGATGCACTCATCTTTTAAAGGGGGAAATGTTTACTATATATATAGGATGTTTGAGTACTTCAAACCTTTTATTATCTCTTGATGACTGATAGAAATATGTAACCAACATTTAAACACATTATGGAAAAGTGTGGGTTTACTGAAGCGTGATGACATATTTTTTAGGTTTTTAGCCTCTATTGCTTCTGACTTGGTCATTTACAAGATGAGGAAACAACTGGAATCATGATCAATAGAATCCCTCCTTTCATAGTCTAATTAAATAGGCCAATGTGCAGGCAAAATAAATTGGGGGAGCATTACGAGACGCAGGCAAAGCAATAGATAAGTTCAGGGACATGGCCAAAATAATCCGTGATGATATGGACACGTAAGATTGTGCATCAAATGTAGGATTAAATAGTATCCTGTAACTAATCTTGACATACATCTACAGAGCCCTGAGTCACCAATATTGAAAAAGGAGACCAACAGAAAGACACAAATGCAAAAATTAGCACGATGACGGACTAAAAGAAAGATTTAGGATATGGTCTACCATATTACCATTTAGCAATAGAAAGATAAAATATAAAGATTTTCTGTCAACAACAAAAAAAGGCTGACAATCTGATAAATACATAGATAAATATTAGCAACCAACAAAAACCATATAATTTAACTGCCAAGCTGGTCTGATAGATATTGGACTTCGTCCCAATACCAATGAATCAACCAATTAGACATCATGTTCATTCGTCCTCATAGTAGTCGAAATTGTAGACCGCCAGATCTCTTTTTCCAAATCTCCAGCAAAGGGAAAATCCATATCCTCCCGCGCTCCAAATTCACGACGCCATGCTTTTGCGACGAGCATTCCTCCTCGTTCAAACGCAACAAGTGCGGTTCCTTCAGCCAACGTGTACATAAAAACATGACCTAATATCTGGCGTGCAAGACAGGGGGTATCATGGAAATGATGCAGCAACCATGGGAAATCTTCCCCACACACGTAGGCAGATTGCTCAGTCCTCACGCAGATATGGATCACCTCAAACTCGTCATCTTTGCTCTTTTTCTGCAAATACTTCCCTTTTAGCATGGCTAGGAACCTGGCAGATCTGATGACATTCCTCGTCTCAATAATTACCAAGACTCTCTTCTCCACCATCAGTTTAAAAACATTAATCTACCAAGCGAAATCAACATAAAAATTAGAAAACCCTGCAACATATATAGAACTTAACAATGAAAAGTCCTAGAGTTTACAGAGCTAAACAAAGAAATTTTCTAATTGAATGCAACAACAATTTTGCAACTTAGAGCAACAATCCCACTCCATCTTCTCAATTATATCCTGGGGAAAAAGCAACTATTTTTATAAAATAAAATTATTAATAAATGAGCAATGTATGAAAAACTTTCCAAGACCAGAGGAAAAGTATTAAAAATGGGTAAAACTATGGGCACCATGTAATACCCGGTTTAAAAAAAAGAAGATTAAAGATAATAATACAATATAATTAGATAATAGAGTGTAACTAATAAGTATTTATACATATCTAAAACCTATTAAAAACCTACAAGGATAAGAAAAGTCATTCAAGTTTAACAAACTTTTAATTTTAAAAAGGGCTATTTTACTTGGTAACCTATTTTGCAAAAGAATTACACATTGTTAAACTACTAGAAAGAAAGAAAAGAACGTAAAAACAATTTGGCTTTAGAGTACTGAAGAACAGAGAAAAAAAAAAGAAGAAAACTCAAAAACGTAAAAACCTAAACCCTTCTTTTAAATTATGAGATTAAACCCTTCTTTTAAATTATGAGATGATACTTGTATTACATCTGTGTAATTCTATTCTTTTAAATAATGATTATAACAGTTTTTTTAAAAAAATAATAAAATAAAATAAACAGTGTATATATATTTATTTTCTTTTTGTATGTATAAATCGGATATTATAAGTATAAGTAGGATTTGAGTTGTGATTAAATGAATGTGTAGTGTGTGCAGTTTGTAATCATATAGGTATAGAGTCTGTAAATTGAATATGATGATATATATATTATATAGGGTAGGATATAAATGGGTTCTTATTCAATATAGATCAGATTGTGCCATGAATATGTGTTAATCATTGTGGTATCTTTGTATCTTGGCTAATGCATATGATCTAATTCTTTAAATTGGTAAATACATAAACATACACGCGTGCGCGCACACATATATATATGGTTATATTATACATTCTGGAATCTAGATCATGAAAGTCATCCTAGTATTTGTAATTATGCGAGTATGTATTGGTATTTTGCATGCAACAGTAATGTAAAAATATTAATAAGTATAACTTAACGAATTCTATATTAATAACAGAAAATAATTATTTTTCATTTTTTTTAATTTATAGTTTCAATATCCAAGTTATTAATCCCTCCGTCCCAGGATAAAAGTCTTTATTATTATTTCAAGTAGTCCCAAGTTAAATGTCTACTTACCTTAAATGATTTATTTTTTACAATAATTTGCCTAGAATACCCTTATTATTAATTGTTATATCTATACTCTATGCATATTTATGCAGTATAACTAGTAATGTGTAGAAAACTATGCAATTAAGTCAGAATTTAAATATGGACAATTTTCTCATTTTATTCTCTTTCTTAATTTGCGCAAAAAGTCAACCAGACCTTTTATCCTGGGATGGAGGGAGTATAATTTAAGAAAGTCATTATAATTTCAGGTATATTAACTAAATACCATTGGAATTAAAAATAAGTAAATATATTAAATATTAGTGGGTGTAAGATAAAAATTTAAAATACATTTGAGTTAGGATATTGTATCCTAATGATTTTTATTTGTTCTAATGTTATATTTAGGACTTGTTCATTTTTAAATTCGTATTTTGCAATATCGAGGTAATTGGCTTTCCGAATTATTTAGTGTTTTTAAGATTATCGTTACTTTTATGTATGCCTTAAAAATTATTCGGATGCCTAAATGTATGGTTTCAAAATTTGTTATGTTTTATTTAAGGCTTCCATTTAAATTAAACTGTTATGTTCTTCTATTTCAAAATTCGAATTAAGTTTTTATTTTTGAATTGTGAAATTAATGAGATTATATGATTTTGAACTGTAAAAAAGAATTGTTTAGAATATCGATAATATTAAGAAAAGATTTTGAAATCCTCAGTCTGACTATGTATAGAACATGTTATTGATTACGTTTGGTTCCAGAGCTAATATAGGACCTACTAAGGCGCACACCTTTTAGACGCCCTTCGGGAAGCGTGCATTTTTATAAATAACTTAGTAGGGTGTGTATCATTACGTTATCGAACTTTTGGACCGTGTTACAGGACTATTGTAACCTTAGTCGCTAAGGCTGTGGATTAAAAGATATATGATTTACACCGAATTTTATTTTATTTTGAACTTTCTTTATACAAAATGTATAGAATATAGTTGATTCCACATTTTTTTTCAATGTTTACCATCCAATGCCCTAATCATTATTATTAAAACATCTACCAGACTCCACAACGTCAAAAAGAACTTACCACGGACCCATCTTGTCCTCTCAAGACAATTGGAGCCAAGAGTGAATCCAGCATCAATTTTTTTGCTTTCTCGGTCTCCAACTCGAGAACTCTCTCCCGGGTGAACGGGTACGCTTCAATCCCAAAATTCATCAAGATGTCGCAGCCAAATATTCCGACAAATTTCCCATGAGGCCCAATAATTACAAGAGTAGGATCTGGAATATCTGGCCCATTCAGCGAATAGGGATAGTCAAAAATGCGTGCCACCTTCCTACATTTAAGGTCTTTGAAAGGGAGCGCCAGCCAAGGCATATTTTTGAATCTTTTATTGAACGAGTCTTCACTTACACAGTCAAAAGTACTCGCTGTGCTGTGAAGGTAGACAAGCACAACCTCAAAATCTACACGACGTTTTGCCAACTGTTTGTACACCCGCTTAAGTTTTTTTGTGAGTTTCTCTGTTAAACCATCTTCGTATAAATAGAGTGCTACCACCTTATCTTCAAGATTCCCAATAGGTACCTGTCAAAATAAAAGTAGCCACGTAAGTTATCACTGAAATCTACAGATGATTATCTAAATAAATTGGGAACTACTCATTCTGTACAAATATTAGATATACATCTATAAATCGACAACTTTTTAAAAGAAAATTTAATTTCTCGAAACACATCTCAAACATTTGATAAGAATGTAGTAGTGATGGCTTGATACGACTCAGTCTACCTACAATATAAGTAATGACGTGTTAGAATATAAATATAAGGAATGATGTGTAAGAATATAAATATAAGTAATGATCCATTAGAATATAAGTAATGATATAAGTAACTTCATATTAATTCATGATGGGCACATTGCAAAATTGTCCCCTCATGTTGACACATAATTGCACTATAGACGCTAATGTTTCAATGTTTGCAATGTCATAGCCAAAGTTTAATTTATTATTTTTCTGCGAAACTGTCCCCCTTTAACCAATTTTGGTCAATATAAGCATGTACATGTGGGTATTAATAGGCAAAATAGTCAAATTGCACATTAAAATATATTCCCTCCGAACAGAGGGTACCGTATAACAGTAGACACAAATTAAAACATTAGCTATGACATTGCAAAAAATTTAAAACATTAACGTCCATATTGCAATTCAATGGACAGTTTTTCAATTTGCCAATTTATAATCTAAAATTATAAATATCTCTTAATTTTAAATCAGGCAAAACAGATAATTGTATCTCTAATTTTGGGACGGAACAAGTACAGACTTGGAGAGCAGAATGAAATATTAAGTGATGATTCATTTACAATAGATTGTCATACCTGCTTCCCTTTGTTTGAGATGAGATAATCACGTTCAGGGGTGGCCAAGAGTGTTTTCAAGGAGATCTGCTTCTCCAATGCCTCATCTTCAGAAATTAGGGATTGCATCCTTTCGTAGCTGAAAGGAAAAGCTTCAACTCCATACTTTAGGAGGATTGAACCAGCACCAGCAGCAAAGCAATGCAAAACCTTGCCGGTTGGATCAATAATAAATGGAGAAGGCAACTCGAATTGACCAAACCTTGTTAACAATCTTTCCCCAGATGGTAAATCCGAATATGGAATGCATGGCCATGGCATATAGGCAAACTTTTCTTTAAAAACTTCTTCAGGGTGGTTTTTCTGAAGTGTTTTGTTATCTATGATTGGCACCCAAACAACCTCTAAGCCCAAATTTTTGGGCTGTATCGCAGTGTACAAGTCTATCAAGTTTTTGGTTGCCCATTGCTCATCTAGATAATTATATGAAAGCGATCCAAAATATATAATTATAACCTTGCCTGCCAAATGCTCAGCCTTAACCTACAAAACAAAAACAATTATATATTAACATGGAAGGTTATAAACGCTTACTCTTTCGAATATAATCAGCTAATTAAGATAAAAACTACTAGTAAAGAAACTAAAAACTAAAATTTATGAATTCCTAATGATATTTAGTAAGATAAAAACCAAAATTCTTGCTTTATGAATTCCACATGATATTTAGTAAGATAAAAACCAAAATTCAGTAACAGAAATTAACAACTACTCCACTAGAATAATACCTTGTCACCATTGAATTTGACGAGGTAATCCCTCTTTTTGGTGAAGAGAAGATCAGAGATATTAACATAATCTCCAGCTTTAATGATCTCAGGTTCTACCTGCTTCTTCTTCTTCCCCTGCTTCTCCTTCATCTCAGGTTCTACCTGATTCTTCTTCTTCTTCTTCTTCTTCATCATCATCTCAGGTAGAACCTGATTCATATTCTTCCCCTTCTTCTTCTTCTTCGCATCAGTTTTTGTTTTTAGGGTTGAACATCTTCCGATAGAGGGGCTTAACCGGAAACCTCTCGCCGTCGCCGCTATCTTCGTCATCGGAGCAGATCCTCGAGAATCTCCTTTAAGTTTTACCAATTTAACCAGTTTTTTATCAATTTAACCAATATATATGGGATTTACTTTTGATGTGTTGTTTCTTAAATTTTTATAATCAATGTGGGACTTCGAATCCGGTTATGTAAGATGGTGTATTTTGCTTTTCCTGTCTTTTTTCTACCATTCAAGAGTGTCATTATAGTTGGTGTTTTTATAAAATTCAATCGAAGAAAAATTTATAATCTAATCAATGTAATTTAAAAAAAAGCAATAGGCGTCATTATATGAAAATTGAAAATCCAAATCTTTATGAATAATTTTCACTGTATCAAACAAATTAAATAGCAAGTTTTTTTTTTTGGATAATCACTTTTTATAGTAAAAATTATAATTAGAAAAATATTAAGGAAGATTGTGAAACACATAAGTTTAGTGTGGTTTAATGCCATACAAAGTTTTATAATTGTGATTTGATACAATTTTGATTTATGTAGGGGCATCATATCATATATATAATCAGTACATGGTTCGGTATGTTTTTGAATTTGATTCCGATCGACCAATAAATAAATTAGGTAATTCCAATATTTCACCCATTTGAGTAGTGTTCTATAACTAATATATGAACCCCCAAAAGTTCTTCATTAGTGTCATTATAAGGGTTAAGTTATTTACATTCTTAATACTAATAATACTTTGATTATTTGTTATCTTAAATTCATTATTACATGATAATCAATTTATAAGAAAAAATTTCTTAAGTTTTACCAATTTAGCCAATATGGGACTTGGAGATTCACTTGGTAGTAATGTAGTATGCCATCTCTTGTTTAATAAGTCCCACATTGAATACATCCCACATTGTTATACAGTATGTCATCTCTTTGTTTACCTCTATTCTATAAATAGAAGAGACTTTCAAGTTAATTTTACATGGCTAGACAAATAAACATCCCACATTGTGTAGTATGTCATTTCTTGTCTTACCTCTATTCTATAAATAGAGAGACTTTCACTTACTTTTACATAGTTAGACAAAAGTGTTTTAAAAATTGGTCTTTCAAGTTATTTTTTAATTTATTAATTAAATAATCGGTACGATTGGTTCGGTTCGATTTATCGACCAAGTAAGCTTTTGTCTTAGAAATTTTGATATGTTGGAGGATTTTTCACTCTTATGCAAAAACCAAGCTCAACTTTTCTTTGAACCGATCGGTTCGAACTTTTGATTCTTTCACTAAAAATTAAAAAAATTGCTCGGTTTGAACACTTAGGGCTTTGTGTTGTCTCAATTTATGGACTTCGACCCGGATTCGAATCCGAATTTGGCGATGGTTTATTTTGCTCTTCTTGTCTTTATTCGGAAGAGTCTTTATTCTACCATTAAATCTAAATAAAATCACCTGAGCTTCAAAAGTCGACACTTAAACACCTGTACTATTGAGACTAACTGAAAACTCGTTTTCTATCTTAACTCCGTTAATGAAAGTATGCTAGTACATTTTTTTCCTAACCTCAAACACACAAACCCAGAGTAAACCCTAACCTGAATTTTAATTTTTTGGCAAAATTCTACATTCTTCTTGATTATGCTTTCAATACATTCATAATTACCCTTACACAAGCTTCGATCTTAACGAATTAAAAACCCCTATAATTGAATTTCAAACTAACCAAAATACCCGAATTCAAAAATGAAATCGAGCCTTTGAAATATTCACAAAAATTAATGTATAATATTCCTTAAAAACATAAAAAATAAAAAGATGAAGAAAATTGAGACTTTGATGGACAATTATAATCATAAAAATATAAAAAGTAATATAGCAGAGAAATAAAAAATGAATCAAAGTTAAAAAATTCAGTATTGATAGAGCTGAAATCTAAATGGGTTGAAAGTGAAGAAGAAGAATGTTAAAAAACCATTTTTCTTCTATACAGAGAAAGCTCATGTTTTTTTCTAATTATAATGTGTAGCATTAATTTTCATCTTGAGAGATTCTAAAATCTCATATAAGATTTTGTAATCTTTCTCAATATATTTCTAGATTAAATTACATGTTGGTGGCTATGGAGCTTTTTGATAGAAGGTGATGGTGGTGACTCATATAGAAGGAAGATGATGAGAGAGAATGAGTTTGGGGTTAGGGTATTTTGGACATTTATCTCAAAAATTCATAATTTTAGTGGGTCTTCATGTCGACCCGAGAAATCGAATAACCTTGAAATTAGGCTCAAGGATAATTATTAAATAAAATGAATTTTAATTGATATTATTTTGTGTTATGTGTTTAAAGGTCGTATTATAACCTAGATTGTGTTTACGCGTTAAAATATACGAACTAGGTTTCGTATAAGAAAATAAAAAATTTTCCCGGTAAAAAGACGTAAAAGAACTTGCCTCAGTCGTAACCAACCTAGCCAAGGCATCAATATGACGTCCCTAAAATAGGTATACATCACCCATTCTGAGTCGCCAAATACATGGTACATAATTCAAATAAAAACTTCTTTTATACAATACGACAAAATCGTAGCTGAGAGTTTTTACACGAATATTATCTTCTAGACAGTATTCAAACTCAAATGGAGTCTTCGATACATTTATTATCACACTATTTCATAGAATAGTGAGGACTACTATAACACCATCTCGGACCATCACTCCGTTCCCCGACTAGTCCCGGCTACGTTCTCATTTCCTAAAGAGAACAATGAAAGCAAAAGGGTGAGCTCAACTAGCCCAGTAAGAAATATTATGACTAAGATAATGCAGAATAAATTATCGTTAGCCTTCAACAGTGTTAAACTGATAAAATATAATAAACATCAAGTTTAACTGTAGCGGAACAAATAATTCATTAGAAGAGTCAAGTAGAGCATGATATCTAATATCTTCTATGATTTAAAAATTTTATCATCAATTTTTATCGCTGAGACTCGGCTTAATAAATAATCCACATCATCGAATCATCCCTGCACTACGGCCAATGATATTCATTAGTATTACGACCACAAATTATGCATGTACTACGGGTTAATGATATTCGTGTTTTCACCAATGGTCATGATCATGCCAACCACTGTCCATCAATGCAGTACGGGCCAATGATGACTTTTACCACATCATTTATAACATTACGATCATGATTATACCGGATAATCCCTGGTCATAATCATACCAAATCCATCTATGCACTACGACCACATATGACTTTCATCATAATATAAGCATGATGATGATGACAATGATATAAGAATTCAATTAAATGAAAGCAAATGATAAATATTAAACACTTTAACAATTTAATTTATCTAGAATTCAATAATGTCCAGATTGTCAACATGATACTGCTTTGTGGAGTAAAATTCAAGAATAATATTGTATCAAAAATGATTTGGACAGAAAAGAAATCAATTTTTGTCATGAATAATACCTCGGGTGAATAGTACCCCGTGAATAGTACTTCATGAATAGTACTCTGTGAATAGTACCCCATAAATAGTACTTTGTGAATAGTAACCCGTGAATAGTATTTTGTGAATATTACCTCGTGAACAGTACTCCGACATGAAAAGTTTAAAATTTAACAAGAATGTTCAAAAAATATCCTTATGAAATGATACTGGATGAAACGCAAATTTCAAGGATATTTTACTAATTTTACAGAGTATAGAGGTAATACTTTAACAGAATGAGTGTAGAATTAGGAATACGAAATGAAATAATATTACTCATATACTACAAAGTATGGAAGAAAATATTATTTCTTACGAATACTGAAAAAAAATATAATATCTCTTACCTCAGAAGAAGACTGGATACTGGAATAGTGAAGTAGCAGAATTCTCTTCTTCTTTCTCTCTATAGCTTCTCTCTCTATAATTGCTCTTGTGAGTCTTAGTGAATTGGTGAGAATGAAAGAAGAATGAGCTTCTATTTATAGGAAAATATAGTTTAATAATTGCACGTTTTGGGGCTCGAAATATTCCAGTATAATACCTTCATCTTTTTCTTCATTTTTAATTTAGTCCTGCAAGTATTATTAAACTTGCACCACCTCCCCTAATAGTACATGCATGTGAATCAATAGTACATTCATGTGAATCAATAGTTCTATACATGTGAAAAAAATAGTTCTGATCAAAGACCTTCATCTATACCTCCATTTTTAATTTAGTCATGCAAGTATTATCAATCTTGCACCACCTCCCCTAATAGTACATGCATGTGAATCAATAGTACATACATGTGAACAAATAGTTATAAGCATGTGAATTAATAGCAATTAATTGCTCATTTATCTGATTAATTACCCGATTGGTCAAGTATGTGAAATGATGTACAAGGACTATAAATATAGAAAGATCAAGCATGTTAGGTTGATCTTATAATGTAATAGATAGGCTTGTCGATCGTCGAACACCTTTGCACTGAATTGTAGTGCGCGGAAGAGTCAAGGAAAACTCGAGAGCTATCGAGGCAGAATCGTAGTCTGAAAGATAGTAGATCTCGGAGTTCGTCGACTGCCAGGAGAGATGAGGAAGGATCGTAGTGTGTCGAAAATAACTTCCTCTGAGCCGTAGTCTGCTGAGGAAGTCGTGTTGAAATCGTGAAATAGTGCACCACTGAGTTGATAGAGCATCTGCTTGAAGCCAAGTCAAGAATCGTAGACTACACTCGGAGTCGTAGAGTCTACTGATGCCAAAGTCAAGTCAATAATCGTAGACTACACTCGAAGTCGTAAAGTCTATTGATCATATCTGAGGCAGAGATCGTAGTCGAACAATATCAGATGAAGACAACGAGCACAAAGACAAAAATCGTAGAGTGTCAAGATCTGATCTCGAAGTCGTAGTGTCTGCACAGCCGAAGCTAAATCGTAGAGTGCAGAACTAAGACTTCAACAGAAGTGCTCACAACGCCAAGGTAGAATCATAGATCAAATACGATTCTCAACAATTGAACACTCCCAGAATATCCAAAGGAATGAAGCCTCTGGTCTAAGCTGCAAAGATACATCCCACCTCAAAGAAATCAGAGAGCACTCAACGAATGACATGTAAGCTAACAGAAGATCTGAGCACCAACCCAATCAGCATTCAGATTGAGTTGGGAAGCCATTCAAGATGAAGTCTTACACAAGCTGATCAAAAAAAACTTCAGTAACTGACTAAGGAAAGTCAACAAGTGCAGTAGCTGTCAAGTAAACAGAAGACGACGATCTTGGAAGCAACCAGGATCATAGTGTTTTCTATACAAAGAAGGAATTGATGGAGTGTACACAGAGATACTGGTCAGCCTCTAAAGAACAAGGCTAAAGTGATTAAGCATTGGGTCAGTCCATTGATGATAAGTGAACGGGAGATCACAAGGAGAAAGTGAGTTGGACACGCCACAAATCTGAAGTGTCTTGCTATTCAGAAGGGACCAGAACAAGTAGTCAATCCATCAGTATTTGAGAGCAGTCGAGGCAAACAGAAGTGTTGAAGCACTGCACAAAAGAAGGAAGAGGTGTTCTACATTGAAGATCTAATGAACACTCTTCAAGATTGTAGTGTTGTCTCTACCTATCAATGAGCAACAATCAACAAGACACTACGATCAGTTCCAAGAAGGCATGCATCAGAATCGTAGAGTTTGGTCAACTGAAGATTGAAGCATTGGAAACGGTTCAATCTGAAGATTGATATTCGAACAAAGCTTATTGAGAGCATCGATGCAAAAAGACAGCCTCTGATTGAGAAATCAGAAGGAGGAAATAAAGTTGACTACCTGCCCGAGACATCAAAGTGACATCTCTGACGTGGTAGGTGAAATAGTAGATTGCAGTGTCAGAAAGGAGATGTCATGTGACATTTGCAGTCTACACCAAATTGTTGGGAGAATGCATATTATGATTTGATGTTTTAATGTATATGCTCATGATTATTTGTAAAGTTCTTTCAAAAAAATTAGGTATATTCGCCACCCATCTTGGGTCGCCACTTACATGGTACATAAATTCAAATACAACTTAATAATACAACCGTCAGGTACAATACGACAAAAAACATAAACCGTGAGTTTGAATACAAATATTGTCTACTAGAGATTATACAAACTCAAAAGGAGTCCTTATTACAATTATTATTACACTATTTCACACTATTAAATAGTGAGGACTACTAATGCTATCATCCGTCCGCTCACTCCGCTCCCCGACTAGTCCCTCGCCACGCTCTCATTTCCTCAAGAGAACAATAAAAGTAAAAGGGTGAGCTCAACTAGCCCAAGAGGAAATATTATGACTAAGATAATGCGTAATATATTATCGTTAGCCTTCAACAAAGGTTAAACCGATACAATATAACAAACAACCATCAAGTTTAATCATAATGAAACAAGCAATCCATTAAAAGAGTCAAGTAGAGAATAAAATCTACTATCTTTTATGATTTAAAAGGTTTTTCATCACTTTTATCACTGGACTCAAATTTTAATAAATAATCCACATCATCGAATCACCCCCGCACTACTACCAAGGATATTCTTTAGTATCACGACCACAATTATCCATGCACTACTAGCCAAGAATATTTATGTATTCAATAATGGTCATGATCATGCCAACAACTCGGCCCATCAATGCACTACGGGCCAATGAGGACTTTTACCACATCATTTGTAACATTACTACCATGATTACACCGAATAATCCCTCGGTCATAATCATACCAAGTCCATCTATGCACTATAGGCCACGTATGACTTTCAACAAAATATAAACATGAGGATGATGACAATGATATAAGAATTCAATAAAACAAGTTCAAGAATTATTTTATCCAGAACTAATAACGCCCAAATTGTCAACATGATATCGCTTTTGAGAGTAAAATTCAAGAATGCTCGTAAGAATATTTCCATGAAAAGATATCGATGAAGCGCAAATATCAAGGATATTCCACTAATTTCATGGAGTATAGAAGTCAAAACTTTAACCAACCGAGTATAATAAGGAATGGAATAACAAAAGAAATCACCAGTGCATGCGATAGATAATCACAAAACAAGTTATTCCAATGTAATAATAAAAATAACTAATCAGTCCCACAGAAACGCACATGCATGTGATATTCCAATGTAATAAAGAAGAATCGAATCAGTCCCACCAGAAACGCATGCATGTGATATTCCAATGTAATAATAAAGACGGAATCAGTCCAAGAGAAAACGCATGCATGATATATTCCAATGTAATAATAAAATAATGAATAACCAGTCCCAAGAAGAACGCATGATGCATGTGATGTTCCAATGTAATAATAAAGAATGAATAATGTAAGAAGAATTTCACCAAGTATAGGTAAACTCACAGATACAAAGTTATTCCAATGTAATAATAAAGAATGGAATAATGTGTTCTCTTCATAGATAAGAAAGAAATAATACTCCCTACCTTGGAAAAACCGGATACCGAATAAAGAGAGTAGCAGATTTCTTCTTCTTTCTCTCTATAATTTCTCTCTATAATAATCGCCTAAAGCTTTTGTGAATTGGTGAGAAATGAAGGAAGAATGAGCTTCTATTTATAGAAAATATAGTTTCGATAATCGCACGCTTTGGGGGCTCAAAAATTACAAAGACAATACCTCCAACTTTTCTTTTATTTTTAATTTAGTCCCGCAAGTATTATCAATCTTGCACCAACTCCCCTAATAGTAAATAATGTGAATCAATAGTTCAATCATGTGAATCAATAGTATAATCATGTGAAAAATATACGAATTACAAAGATAAGACTTCCATCTATACCTCATTTTTAACTTAGTCATGCAAGTATTATCAATCTCGCACCAACTCCCCTAATAGTAAATAATGTGATTCAATAGTACACATATGTGAACAAATAGTTATATAAGCATGTGAATTAGTAGCAATTAATTGCTCATTTATCCGATAAATTACCCGATTTATCAATATAACCCCTGACATCAATTATCATCTAATAAATGTCGATTTTCACTAACACAAACAATTCCAACATAATGAAACTATTTTTATCAAAAATATAAATTTTGAAATTTCAAGTTTGATTTTTCCCAAAAAAGTCAACTGTCGACTTTTTCACCAAATAGTGAATCCTTAAAAATTTTGTGTTTATAGACTATTTTTACTAATTTCGTCGCTCCGACTCAAATATCACGTCCGCAAGGCCTCCAAATTCAACTCCTAACAACATTCATCATTAATATTATAACTCACAATATTTATCAACCAAAATCGCTCCTGTGAAAGAGGGGGCTTCCAATAAGGATTTCTCCTATCGCGCAAAATTAGGTGACCAAACCTCTCCTCGATGTAACTTCTAGATATCAGTAATATTGCAATTTATAATATGAATAACTTTGTCGCCTCAAGTATTGATTTAATAAAAAAAATTTTATGCAGATGATACTACGACAATAATTGAATCAATAATACGATAGATATGATGCAAAGAATTATCAGTAGTAATAATCGAGTATAACCGAGTGACTTCTCACGTAAGCATCAATAATCAATACCGTGTGCTACTATGCAACCACGCCAGACATCGCATTTTTAACACCGGATGTTTCAACAGCTTAATCTGTGAAAACTTCCGCCGTTATTTTCATAAAGTATTTTTGTCGCTTTCTCAATCCGACAATAATTCCGCTGCTGGGTCCACCAATGATTGTGCCATTGCATTTAATATTCCCTCGTTAAAACGAATATTCTCCCACCAATCGAATATTATATAACAACTCATGCATATTTTGCAAAATTTGTAAATATTACCCACAACTATAACATTATATCAAATCCACACCATAATATTCAAAAATATATTTCGAGAAAATTTAATCTTTATTCAAAAAAGTTCAGTCTTACAACCTCCCTTCTTATGAAATTTCATCCTCGAAATTAGGTGTGCACTCTGTATGTCAAGAGAGGTGAGGATACCTTGATTTCATTTCGCATTCTAACTCCCAAGTCATTTCCTCAACATCGTGGTTTCTCCACAAAACTTCGACTTGAGGTATAACCTTGGAGCGTAGAATATGTTCCTTCTTATCCAAGATTTTAACAGAACCTCTTCATACGTTAAATCTTCCTCTATTTCGTCCGGCTCTAACTCAATAATGTGGTTCGGTTCTTTCACATATTTACGTAATATGGATATGTGAAAACGTTATGAACACGAGACATACTTAGCGGTAAAGCAAGTCTATAGCCACGCTCCTACTCGATCGAGGATTAAAATGGGCCAATGAATCGAGGATCGAGCTTTCCTCTTTTCCAAATCTTGTAACTCCTTTCCATGGAGCAACACGTAATAACACATGATCTCCAATATCGAATTCCACGCCCTTTCGATGAAGATCAAGATAACTCTTTTGTCGATCTTGTGAGGTTTTTATACGTTGTTTGATCATTTGAATCTTTTCCGTAGTCATACGCATCAACTCCGGTCCCAACAACGCTGCTTCACCCACCATCCCAAAGATACCGAGAACGACACTTTCTTCCATACAACGCCTCAAATGGAGCCATGCCAATACTTGCTTGATAACCGTTGTTGTAGGAAAACTCCACCAATGGTAAGAACTTATCCCAACTTCCTTGAAGTCAAGGACACAGTAGTCTTAATAGATCTTCAAGAGTTTGAATCGTCCTCTCCGACCGCCCGTCCGTCCGAGGATGATATGCCGAGCTAAATCAGAACTGCGCTCCATAGCTTTTTGCAAACTAACCCAAAATCTTGAAGTGAATCTTGGGTCTCGATCGTAAACTATGGATACCGCATACCATGCAATCTTACAACCTCGCTTATGTACATACGAGCAAGACGCTCAAGTGTATAAGTTTCTCGATAGGTAAGAAATGAGCAGACTTGGTCAATCTATCAACAATGACCCAAATCGCATCTACGCCTTGAGAAACCTTTGGAAGACCAAGAATCTAAATCCATGGTAATGTGCTCCCACTTCCATTCTAGAATTTCAAGTGGTTGCAATGGACCTTTTGGTACTTGATGCTCCGCCTTTAACTCGCTGACAAGTTAAACACCTCGAGATAAACTCGCTATCTCTCTCTTCATATTGCTCCACCAAAATGTATGTCAAGATCACGATACATTTTGTACTCCCAGATGGATTGCAAAACGGTGTGTCAGTGCGCCTCCATCATGATTTTATACTTTAAATCGTGGTCGTTAGAACACAAAGTCTGGAGTCGACTCAAGTATTCCTTCTTCATCGATTCTTGCTTCCTAAGATAAAGCACCTTCTTGCACTTTCTTCTTCATACGCATCAGCTCCGTGTCCAGAAGCTTGAGCAACTTTAACTTTATCAATTAAAGTCTGCTTCTACTCAGATATTCACCATCATCACGGGGTCCCTCGAGTCTTTAACTCTATCTCCATCCTTTGCAAGTCACACAAAAATGGGCTTTTGTGTTGTGAATATTGCACTCAGCATTCGATATGATCTTCTACTCAATGCGCCACCTACCACGCTCGCTTTTCCGTGATGGTATCGATGGTATGATCATAATCTTTCAATAGCTTCAAGCCAACGCCGTTGTCGCATGTTGAGTTCCTTTTGAGTGAAGAAATATTTGAGGCTTTTATGATCCGTAAAGATCTCCACTTTCTCTCCATACAAGTAATGCCTCCAAATTTTAAGTGCGAAGAAATACAACGCTAACTCTAGATCATGAGTAGGATAATTCCTCTCATATTCTTTGAGTTGTCTCGAGGCATAGGCTATGACTTTCCCATGTTGCATGAGAACACATCCTAACCTTTTCGCTCAAGCATCATCAGAGATGACAAATCCTCCGAACCGTATGGTATTGTCGTAACAAAATAAATGAGTCTCCTTTCGAGTTCTTGAAAACTCTTCTCACATTCCTCGCCTCCAACCGAACTTTCAGATCTTTTTCGAGTCACCGAAGTTAATGGAGTAGCGATTCGAGAAAATCCTTCCACGAATCTCCGATAATAACCACTAAAACCGAGAAAGCTACGACTTTTGGCCATCGATTTAGGTTGCTCCCAATTTTGAATAGCTTCAATCTTTGTCGGGTCAACTGATATTCCATGACTTGATACTACGTGCCCAAGGAATGCTACTTCCTCAAGCCGTAACTCGTGATTTCTTTAACTCGGCATAAAGCTTATATTCACGGCTTTTTTGGAGTATCACCTCAAGTGTTGCTTTCATGATCTTCACGGCTTTTGAATAAATAAGGATGTCATCAATAAAGACGACCACAAAGTGATCCAAATATTCCTCAATACTTGGCTCATCATATCCATGAAGGCAAAGCAGAGCATTAGTCAATCCAAAAGACATGACTAAGAATTCATAATGCCCGCATCGAAGTTCTCAAGGCGCCTTTGAATATCCTCGCTTTTAACCTTCAAATTGATGATATCCGTAATCTAAGATCGATCTTTGAAAAAAATTGTGCTCCTTGTAATCGATCAAACAGTCATCAATACGTGGCAATGGGTACCTATTTTTGATGGTGACATGATTCAACTCCCGATAATCAATACAAAGTCGCATACTCCCATCTTTCTTCTTCACGAATAGAACAGAGCACCCCAAGGAGACGATTAGACGAATGAAACCAATGTCTAACAATTCCCTAGATTGGGTCTTTAACTCCTCAAGTTCAATAGAGCCATTCGATATGGGGCTTTGGAAATGGGTTTTGTACCGGTTCAAGGTCGATACAAAATTCAACTTCACGCCTGGGGGTAGGCCAGAAGTTCTTCGTGGAATACGCCAGAAATTTATTAACAATAGAAATATCCTTCAAATCGACGATTTTTGTTTAAATCCGTGATATGAGCTAAGAAAGCTTGACATCCGCTTTTCAATAAACGAATAGCTTTATGGCTTGAGATGACCGTGATTGATTTTAATGGTTTGGTCGCTTGAATTCGCATATAATAGGTTTATTAGGAATATGAAAGCTAACAACCTTACGAAAAATAATCAATTTTAGTATGATGAGTAGTTAACCAATCAATCCCTAGAATCACGCCAAATGCAAGTATTTTTAAGGAGATAAGATCGACAGTAACGTAAGTGCTACCGATTTGAATCAAACAAGACTTATAAACAAAGGATGTAATGAAGGTTTCTCCTAATGGAGTTTCAACAGATAAGTCAAAGTCTAATTTCTCCTGAGTCAAATTTAATCGCTGAGCGCAAGTAGAGAAATAAAAGAATGGGTAGAACCCAGATCAAATAAGGTATGTACTTCACTAGAGTTTATGATAAGCTTACCCGTGATGACCTC
The DNA here is from genome assembly GCA_020205615.1 of Panax quinquefolius. Lineage (NCBI taxonomy): Eukaryota > Viridiplantae > Streptophyta > Magnoliopsida > Apiales > Araliaceae > Panax > Panax quinquefolius. The sequence continues at coordinate 85,811,017 of CM035151.1, read as the reverse complement.
GCTCGTTCCTTTGCTTTCGGGAGGTCACAACAAACGCCTCCCTCAGACTACCGGCTTTGACTTTTTTCCGACTACCTTTGGTGCCTCCATCCTAGCTGAACTTGTCTTTTCTGAACGACAAAATCCAAGCTAGGTGACCTTCTCTTCCACAATTATAACACGCTTGGATGGCATCGCGCAGCTTGGACCGATATGTCCTCCCTCCGCATTTGAAGCATATATGATAGGTGGTCGCTTCTCCTTCCTTAACCACTTGCTGTCGGTGCCGACGCCTTTCCATCATCATTGAATCTCCTTTTCTTGAAATGTCCATTTTTACCGTTTCGCCATGATTACCACCAAGTGGTTACCATTTCGCATGTTGATTCCTCCACGCTTGTTGTCACCGCTTTCATGATCGCTACCACCGGTATTTTCATGTCGCCACCGCTTTCCTCGTTGCGCTGACTCATTATCGCGCTCCAATAATCGAGCCCTATTTACAACATCCGAGTACAAACACGCTTTATGAGAAATAAGATATCGACGATCTCCTGCTTTCAAACCTCTTAAAAACATTCGCCATTCGCCTCCTCATTATCGACCAAATGGGATGCAAACCGGATAACTCCGCAAATTTAGCCTCAGATCATGACACACTGGCCATATTGTTTTGTTCCAACTTGATAAACTCCACCTCTTTCATGTGACGAATACTTTCGGAAAGTACTTGTCGTTGAATAGCTCTTGAACTTCTCCCAAGACATCTTGAAAAGCATCAGTCGGGTACGCTTTTACGATTCCCACCAAGAATCGCCTCTTCACGCAACATACGAAGGTGGCGAAGGAACCTTTTGCTCTCTGAGCATCCCAAGACATCAAATATCTTGGTGATCTGCTTTATCCATGCTTCCGCCTTTAAGTGGTTTATGCTCTCCAATAAACTCCTGTGGTCCCAAATCCTTGAACTATTTAGCGGTGACCGTCCGAGAGTTTCCTGTGTTTCCACCGCATTTTTTGAACAGAGCCACTCTCACCGATGTCGCATGAATCAGCATGAAGCCTCTAACATTCCATCGCTCATCATTTGGTTAAGTTGTTGTTGTTTGCATGAGGATTGTCGCCTTCCTCGATGCACGCTGTCCTCGTTATCGATCCGTGGAGACTCAACGGCCTCCTCGTGGCTCCATTGATGTTCTCAACATTCTGATGCCATTTTCAAACACCGCCACAAAACAAGGGTTAATTGACATGCAACATATTATCACTATACTCCTAATCAACCAATCAAATACCAAAAATAAACTTAGGTAGGTCATACTAGCGGCGGAATTTCCGCCTCTCCTCCTAGTTCTAGTCTCACATCTTAGCCAGGATCATATCCTAAGCTTTGATACCAACCGTGACGCCTCAAAATTAGGTATACGCCACCCATCTTGGGTCGCCACTTACATACGGTACATAAATTCAAATACAACTTAATAATACAACTGTCGTAATACAATACGACAAAACATAAACCGTGAGTTTGAATACAAATATTGTCTACTAGAGATTATACAAACTCAAAAGGAGTCCTTATTACAATTATTATTACACTATTTCACGTAATAGTGAGGACTACTAATGCTATCATCTCGTCCGCTACCCGCTCCCCGACTAGTCCCCTCGCCACGCTCTCATTTCCTCAAGAGAACAATAAAAGTAAAAGGGTGAGCTCAACTAGCCCAAGAGGAAATATTATGACTAAGATAATGCGTAATATATTATCGTTAGCCTTCAACAAAGTTGTTAAACCGATACAATATAACAACCATCAAGTTTAATCACAATGAACAAGCAATCCATTAAAAGAGTCAAGTAGAGAATAAAATCTACTATCTTTTATGATTTAAAAGGTTTTTCATCACTTTTATCACTGGGACTCAAATTTTAATAAATAATCCACATCATCGAATCACCCCGCACTACTACCAAGGATATTCTTTAGTATCACGACCACAATTATCCATGCACTACGGCCAAGAATATTTGTGTATTCAATAATGGTCATGATCATGCCAACAACTCGTCCATCAATGCACTACGGGCCAATGAGGACTTTTACCACATCATTTGTAACATTACTACCATGATTACAATCAATAATCCTCGGTCATAATCATACCAAGTCCATCTATGCACTATAGGCCACATGTATGACTTTCAACAAAATATAAACATGAGGATGATGACAATGATATAAGAATTCAATAAAACAAGTTCAAGAATTATTTTATCCAGAACTAATAACGCCCAAATTGTCAACATGATATCGCTTTGTAGAGTAAAATTCAAGAATGCTCGTAAGAATATTTCCATGAAAAGATATCGATGAAGCGCAAATATCAAGGATATTCCACTAATTTCATGGAGTATAGAAGTCAAAACTTTAACCAACCGAGTATAATAAGGAATGGAATAACAAAAGAAATCACCAGTGCATGCGATAGATCAAGACAAAGTTATTCCAATGTAATAATAAATAATCTAATCAGTCCCACAGAAAAACGCATGTGCATGTGATATTCCAATGTAATAATAAAGATATTCCAATGTAATAATAAAGATGCATGTGATATTCCAATGTAATAATAAAGACGGAATCAGTCCGCGAGAACGCATGCATGTGATATTCCAACAGAATAATAAAGATTTTAACCAGTCCCATGAAATAACGCATGCATGTGATGTTCCAAATGTAATGATAAAGAATGGAACAATGTAAGAATTTCACCAAGTATAGGTAGTCTCATGATACAAAATTATTCCAATGTAATAATAAAGAATGGAATAATGTAAGTTCTCTTCATAGATAAGAAAGAAATAATACTCCCTACCTTGAAAAACTGGATACCGAAATAAAGAGAAGTAGCAGATTTCTTTCTTCTTTCTCTCTATAATTTCTCTCTATAATAATCGCCTAAAGCTTTTTTTGTGAATTGGTGAGAAATGAAGGAAGAATGAGCTTCTATTTATAGAAAAATATAGTTTCGATAATCGCACGCTTTGGGGCTCAAAAATTACAAAGACAATACCTCCAACTTTTCTTTCATTTTTAATTTAGTCCTGCAAGTATTATCAATCTTGCACCAACTCCCCTAATAGTAAATAATGTGAATCAATAGTTCAATCATGTGAATCAATAGTATAATCATGTGAAAAATACGAATTACAAAGATAAGACTTCCATCTATACCTCAATTTTTAACTTAGTCATGCAAGTATTATCAATCTTGCACCAACTCCCCTAATAGTAAATAATGTGATTCAATAGTACACATATGTGAACAAATAGTTATATAAGCATGTGAATTAGTAGCAATTAATTGCTCATTTATCCGATAAATTACCCGATTTATCAATATAACCCCTGACATCAATTATCATCTAATAAATGTCGATTTTCACTAACACAAACAATTCCAACATAATGAAACTATTTTTATCAAAATATAAATTTTGAAATTTCAAAGTTTGATTTTTCCAAAAAAAGTCAACTGCTGACTTTTTTCACCAAATAGTGAATCCCTAAAATTTTGTGTTTATAGACTATTTTACTAATTTCGCTGTTCCCTCTCAAATATCACGTCCGCTGCTCCAAATTCAACTCCAACAACATTCATCATTAATATTATAACTCACAATATTTATCAACCGTGTCGCTCCTGTGAAAGAGGGGCTTTCCAATAAGGATTTCTCCCTATCATGCCGCAATTAATTAGGTGACCAAACCTCTCCTCGATGTAACTTCTAGACATTGTAAATATTGCAATTTATAATATGAATAACTTTGTCGCCTCAAGTATTGATTTAATAAAAAAAAATTTTATGTAGATGATATCGTGACAATAATTGAATCAATAATATGATAGATATGATGCATCAATTAATTATCAGTCGTAGCAATAATCGAGTATAACCGAGTGACTTCTCAATGTTTCAAGATCAATAATCAATCAATACCGTGCTACTATGCAACCACGCCAGACATCGCACTTTCTTTAACACCGGTGTTTCAAACAACTAACTTTGTAAAACTTCCGCCGTATATTTTCATAAAGTATTTTTGTCGCTTTCTCAATCCGACAAATAATTCCGCACATGGGGGTCCACCAATGATTGTGCCATTGCATTTAATATTCCCTTGCTCAAAAAACGAATATTCCCCCCAATCAATATTATATAACAACTATTTTGAAGAATTTCAAATTTTGTAAATTGAACATTACATACAACTATATACATTATATCAAATCCACACCATAATATTCAAAAATATATTTCGAGAAAATTTAATCTTTATTCAAAAATTTATAACTATTGTGCCAACTAGAACTAACAATTGGTATCGAGAATAGGTAGTTCTATTTTTCACTGACTTATAAGCTTTAATAGATCGATGGCACTTTCGTATCAAGCGAATCCAGGAAGGGGAGGCGTGAAGCCACCAATGTGCAACAAGGATAAATTTGCTAAACTGGAAAGTCGATTGATCTGGCGTCACGTGGACTCAATAGATGAAGATCTATTTGAGACCGCTTTCAAAATGGGCCCTATATACCAACAAAGCTTGCACCAACCAATGACGATCCAAATAGAGTCCAACTCAAAGTTAAAGAAGAATGGAATGAACACGGAAAGAAAGTCAGTCGAACTTGATAAGAAGATCTATTTGAGAACATCCTGTTCCAATCCTTAGAGGACGATCTATTTGAAAATGTTGTAAACATCAAAACAGCTAAGGAAGTTTGGGAAGCTCTGCCAAGTGTTATTATATTTCCATGCATGTGAGACCCAAGATTAGACATATTTAGGTCCCCAAAAGCACTAACAATGAAGGACCCATGCAAATATGGGTACCAAAATGAAGGTTCAAATGTTTTGATAGGAAAAGAGCTCCACGACCTCAACATAGTATCTGGACAGTGGATGCTCAAGGCATATGACAGGGAACAAAGCCCTACTATCAAATTACATAGAAAAGGAGGGTCCCTCTGTCATATTTGGAGATAACGGCTCGGGCAAAACAAGATGATATGGCTCTGCTGGCAATGGTGAAGTATCTTTCAGCAAAGTAGCCTATGTGGAAGGTCTTCAACACACTCTTCTAAGTATCAGCCAACTCTGTGACAAGGGTCATCAAGTGACATTCCTCAACAACCAATGTCAAGTCAGAGATTTGAAGACATCTGCTGTAAAGCTAACCGAGATTATTCCAACAGAATAATAATAACGGAACCGGTCGGTGAAATTATACCGAAGCGGGATATTCTAACGAATAATAAGTCTTTGAATAATAATAAACAATGGAACCGGTGTCCTGTAAAACACACGCATGTGGATATTCCAATGAATAATAAATGCGAGAATAATAAGCAATGGAACCCGGTTAGTTGTAAAACACACGTATATGATATTCCAACAGAATAATAAAGAATGGAATAATGTAAGAAGATCACCAAGTATAGGGATTCCGCATTATCTGAGTTATTCCAATGAATAAATAAGAATGGAATAATATAAGGATTTTACCAAGTATAGGTATCTGCCGCGATACAAAGTTATGTATAGGGTATGCCACTTTTACACGGAGTTATTCCAACGTAATAATAATGAATGGAATAACGTAAGTTCTCTTCATGAATAAGAAAGAATAACACCCCTTACGGATACAACAAATAATATCCCTTACCTTAGAAGAACTGAATATTGAAAAAAGTGAAGTAGCGAGAATACTTTTCTTCTTTCTCTATAGTTTCTCTCTAGTAGTTTCAATGAATTAAGTAAGAAAATAATGAAGGAATGAGCTTCTATTTATAGGAAAATAGAATGCATAGTAATTAATCCATGAATCGGTCCAGATTGATTTACTTTAATCGGACGGTCCATATTTAAAGCAAAATCTTTTAAATAAAATATCATATATTCTATTTATATAAAAACATTTTACTATGCAAATACTATGCAACACTATGCAAAAACACTATGCAACACTATGCATAATAAAATATAATATATTCTATTTATGTAATAACTTTAATAAAGTATTCATTTTATATAAAAAGATGTTTCGCTTTTTATTACGTTAATAATACTGAATAAAACAAAACGTCATTATCGCTATAATAATTCATATTATTAATCGACAATAATGGAATCAAACCGAGTGACTTCTCACATAAGCATCAATAATCAATACCGTACTACTATGCAACCACACGACATCGTACTTTTACTACCGAGTAGTTCAACAAAGATCAACGGTAAAAACTTCCGCCGTTATTTCAATAAAATATTTTTGTCGCTTTTCTCAATCCGACAATAATTAGGTGCATTGTGGGTCCACCAATGATTGAGTAGTTATACTAATATTCCTCGCTAAACCGAATATTCCCAGACCAATCGAATATAATATAACCACTTGCATACTTTGCAAAATTTATAAATACTACCCACAACTATAATATTATCTCAAATTCACACCATAATATTAAAAATTATTTCTACAAAATTTAAATCTTTATTGATAAAATCTGGGGTCTCACAATCTCCCTCCTTATGGAATTTAAGCCCTCGAAATTAGAGGGTACGATACTGGTATGATAAAGAGGTGAGGATACCTTGAATACCTTTATCGTTGAAAACATTAAATTCATCTTAGCAATCTGGCCAAATATATTCATTAACAATTCATCTTTGGACTACAGGCCAAAGATATACAACTGTAAAACCAATAATCTTTGAGACGCAGCTTAATAGTATCACGACCACGAATTATCTATGCACCACTGGCCAAGGATATTCGTGTTTTCAATTACTACCATGATTATACCGAATAATCCTTGGTTATAATCATACCAAGTCTATCAATGCACTACTACCCAAAGATGACTTTTACCACATCCATGAATTAATATTTCATTGTTGAGACTCACCAATAATTAATCCATATCATCGAATCATCCCCGCACTACGTGCCAAGGATATTCATTAAGATATCACGACCACGAATTATCCATGCACTACTACCAAAGATAATCGTGTATTCATTAAGATCACGACCACAAATTATCCATACACTACTACCAAAGATAATCGTGTATTCATTAGTATCACGACCACAAATTATCCATGCACTACTACCAAAGATAATCGTGTATTCATTAGTATCACGACCATAAATTATCCATGCACTACTACCAAAGATAATCGTGTATTCATTAGTATCACGACCACAAATTATCCATGCACTACTACCAAAGATAATCGTGTATTCATTAGTATCACAACCACAAATTATCCATGCACTACTACCAAAGATAATCGTGTATTCATTAGTATCACGACCACAATTATCCATGCACTACGGCCAAAGATAATCGTATGTATCACGACCACAATTATCCATGCACTACTAAGAAAAGATAATCGTGTATTCATTAAGATCACGACCACAAATTATCCATGCACTACTACCAAAGATAATCGTGTATTCATTAGTATCACGACCACAAATTATCCATGCACTACTGACCAAAGATAATCGTGTTTTCAATTACGGTTATGATTATACCCAACAATCCTCGTCATAATCATACCAAGTCCATCTATGCACTTCTGCAATGTGTATGACTTTCAACATAATATAAACATGAGGATAATGATATAAAGAATCAATCAAATGAGATAAAGGATAAATATTAAACATTTATAATATAATTTATCCAGATTCAAGAATATCCCCATGTTATCAATCACTTAATAATCTCATAATCTAATATCATTAATATTATAACAATATTTTAATCACTTCTTAAATTTATAAACAATTTATCTCAATTGTTTACGCTTTACTATATAATGCATTTAATCATTCAAAAATGCCATACTCATAAGATATCATCACCAATTATCAAATCCCTCATAAAAAAATATATGCATATACTCTATATAGGATTCTCTAGCCATAAAATCCTATTTTCAACTTTGTTACTTCACATAACATATTTAACTCATATGTTCGTAACTAAACTATTTTCATGAAAAATACCAAATCAGTCCCAAAAATATTTCTTTTCTGGGATTTAGCAGAATATAGTCCCATAATGAACATATATTTTTCTTGGAATTTTTAAAATTCATTTACTATTTTTCAAAAATCAATTTCTAATTAATTCCTTAAGAAATTAGCTACCTCAAGTTTAACTCCAAAAATTTCCAAATCTTGGCAGGACCTTACACATGTTAACGTGAGCTTCAGTTTAAATTTCATGGTCATCCTGAGTTATAGAACTCCCGATTATAGCATTTTTTTTTTAAAAAACCTAAATATTGAAATAGTCATAACTTGCTCATTTTAAGTCGTAATGAGCTCATTTTTGGACAGGAGGTACTTTATACCATATACCTTCATGTCCCAAAAGGCCAGAAATGTTCTCATAATTTAAGTGGCCGAAACAGCCCTCTAAAATCATGGCAAGTTTTTTTTCGGTTTTTGCAGCTTTGCACTCCTTTGCTAAAATCAGTCCACACAAAAATCTACAACACCTTTTCCAGTAATTCCACTTGGATTAGTTAGGTAACTCATAGATCTAACTCTAGGACTTGACCACACTCAAAATTCAAAATATAATAGGAGATATGGTCAATTGAATTTCATGTTACGCTTTTTCACCAAAATCGATTTTCAACTCTTTGTGATTTCTAAGAAACTTTCATGTTTTCACATACTAACCAACATAACTCATCATAAAACTTACTAATACTTCATATACCCATGATTTTCATCAGTTCTATGCTTTTATTATGACTTTCATCATAATCCACGTAAATGCATCCTTTTAGTTGAAGAAATATTTGAGGGTTTTAGAAATGGGTTTTGTCTCGTCAATACAAAATTCGATTTCACGCTCTAGGGTAGGCTAGAAATCTTCAAGAATACATCAAGAAATTTATTAATGATAGAAATATCATTCAAAATCGCTACTCTTATCCAAGACTTGGATAAGACGTTACATTGATACCAACTGTGACTTCCATCCCAACTTTGGATAAGACGTCACAATGACACCTTACATAAATGTATAGTCAAAACTGTTTTAGAAATTAGAATCTTTGGGAAGTGCTCAAGGAAACCTTCATACATGGGAGGCCATGCTTCTAGGTTATGATAGATATCATATGGCCAATGTAATTATCCTTGGTTTACCCAATAGACCCCAAAGAAAAATGAGAAGATTACTATCATATTCTTCCCAATGGTGAGTCTTCTCTTGATTTATCATTATCTCCACTGCCTCAAATTGAGAATTATACTTCAAACAAACACCAAGATCATATAGGTAGTGCTCAGAAATATACTCAAAGAAGTGGATGAGCACAACCCCATCTATGATGACACGAGGTTGTATGTCATTAGACATCTTGTATGATAGTGGCAAAACACTCTTCCAACGTTGGGTTCGCCTCACCCTAGTTGATTCACCAAATATAACTACTAAATGATGACCACCGTTCTATTCCACACCATTTTCATTACCCATTTCAGACTAGCTACACTCTTATTACATTGAAAGGAATTGTGAAGCAAAAAGGGTTAATTAATATATCCAATATTATCCCTATACTTTGAATCCGACTAATTAAATAACAAATAAACTTAGGTAGGTCATACTAGCAAAGGAATTCCCCGCCTCCCTCTAGTTCTTATCTCACATCTTAGCCAGGATCATATCCTAAGCTCGATACCAACCGTGACGCCCCCAAAATTAGGTATACGTCCACCCATCTCTTGGGTCGCCACTTACATGGTACATAAATTCAAATACAACTTACTAACATAATCAGTAGTGTACAATAATACGACATAAATCGTGAGTTTGAATACAAATATTGTCTACTAGATATTATACAAACTCAAAAGGAGTCCTCATTACAACTATTATCACACTATTTCACGTAATAGTGAAGACTACTAATGCTATCCTCTCGACCATTACTCCGCTCCCCGACTCGTCTCCAAATTATGTTCTCATTTCAAAGAGAACAAAGAAAGAAAGGTGAGCTCAACTAGCCCAAGAAGAAATATTATGACTAAGATAATGCGTAATAAATTATCATTAGCCTTGACAACAAAGTGTTAAACCGATAAAATACAATAGACAACCGGGTTTAATCAAGAAGTGGAATATGCAATCCATTAAAAGAGTCAAGTAGAAAATAAAGTCTACTATCTTTTAGGTTTTAAAAGATTTTCATAAATTTTTATCACTAAGACTCGCTTTAATGAATAAACCACAATATCTAATCATCCCGCGTACCACTTGGCCAAGGATTTTCATCAAATTATCAATGGTCATGACTATACCGAATCACCCCCAGTCATAATCATACCAAAACTATCCATCACCGCATTACAAAAAGCCAATCGAGGACTTTTATCACATCATTTATAACAAGCCATGATTATACCGAATGATCCTCGGTCATAATCATACTAAGTTCATCTATACACGTAAGCCATAATATAACATGAGGATGATGATAATGACATAATAATTCAATAAAACAAGTTCAAGAATTATTTTATCCAGAATTAATAACGCCCAAATTGTCAACAAGATACTGCTTTTGTAGAGTAAAATTCAAGAATGATCGTAAGAATATTTCCATGAAAAGATATCGGATGAAACGCAAATATCAAGGATATTCTACTAATTTCATGGAGTATAGAAGTCAAAGTTTTAACCAACCGGGTATAATAAAGAATGGAATAACAAAAGAAATCACCATGCATGCAGTTGACTTAGATATAGGTGTTATTCCAATGTAATAATAATAACGGAACCAGTCGATAAAATTCACAATCGGCAGGATATTCCAAATGTAATAATAAGTCTTTGAATAATAATAAACAATGGAACCGTGTCCTAAAAACACGATGTGATATTCCAACGTAATAATAAATGCGGAATAATAAGCAATGGAACCAGTGTCCTGTAAAACACACGCATGTGATATTCCAACATGTAATAATAAAGAATGGAATAATGAAAGAAGATCACCAAGTATAGGGGATTCCGCGATACAAAGTTATGAAAGTAAAGTATGCGTACAAGCCAATCATGTTTGATGATAAAGCATATACTTTGTAACAATCTTATTCATTTATTAATAAAAGTATTAATTTATTAAAGGCTTTTAATTATCTACACGATGTCGCTTTTATAATATGTGATAAACCCATAGTTTTAAGCAATGCTTTTAGAATAATGATGATGATCATTCTAATGAGATCTAAATTCTTAGAAAGCTTAAAACTAAAATAGTTCCCAATCATTGATTACTAAATTGGGGATTAGTGAATCCTGATAGATTGGTACATACGCCGCTTGCTCATCGATGAGGATGATTGATCTCACGATCATTTGTGTGGAGACACTAAAGCAAGTATGTAGGTGCTTATTAGAGAATAAGTTCATTTGAACGTGGCTCGCTAAGGAATACCTAATGGAGTTTTATTTGCCTCACAATAGGAATTCTCAGAGTGATAGTAGTACAAGTAATCCTTGACTTGAGATCATCATAGTATCTTGTATGATGAGTTATACTTTGACTTATTCCTTAAGACCCTTAGGGTATATCAAAGGGTATGCTTGGGTATAATAAGTCAGATATGGAGATAATGTATGATCAATAAAGAATCTACCACTTCTAATAAAAGAAGAGAAATGTCCTATGTGATTCGATAAATGACAACCCAAAGAGTCCTCGGGTTAAAGCGTAATGAAATTAGAAAGGAGTTTCTAATTTGCATTATTTGAGTCAGGCATTTAAGAGTCGAAATACATATAATTAAATAAAATAAGACTCGATGCAGAATTCCATGCCTTATATTTAATCGGGACATCAGATGGTGGAAGGATTGAATTGTATTTAACTATTTACTCAAAGGTTCTTTTATGATTAATGTTGAAATCTATATTATCCGGAAAGTCGCCGATCGCTAGGGGAGGCTTATCCCTATCAGAGAATAAATATTATTTATTTAAATAAATTAATTGTTTAATTTATTTATTTAAATAAGATTAGAATTGTTCTAATTGATTTATTCACAACCTGCTTAATATGGAGAACCTAAAGGGTCACACCATAAAAGGAAGAATAATTATTTAAGAAATTAATGGCATAATCGTAATAATATGTTAAGTATATTTAATTTAATCTATGGTGATAAAATAAATTAAATAACTTAATATTTATTATTTAATATTTTAGAAATATTAAATATAAATTAATAAGAGGAGTCTTATTAATATTATTACAATTATTATTATTTTAATTTCTAAAAGAGTTTAGGAATTAATTTAATATAAGTATTTCTCATTTATTCCTAATTGGATTAGGAAGGAAAATTAGTTAAAGGAGTTTAATTAATTATCCCTAATAAGATTAGGGGAGCCTAATTAATTAAAAGAATTTAATTAATTAAATAAAACCCAATTTCTTAATTGTTAAGGAGGGTTGCCCACATCAATAAATAAGAGGAGTCTTATTATGGGTGTTGGGGTTGTTGACTTTTACAACATACGTAAATTCCAATAGTTGGAGAGTACACCTTTCTATGAGATAGAAAAACTAGGTTTAGCCAACCACCCTTCTTCTTGAATTTTCTTCTTCCTCGTGGATCACCCTAGAGGCCAAACACATGGGTGGCTAACGCCGATCAAAGGAAGGAACCAAACCCTTGTGGATTCAAGATTGAACGCGAAAGGATTTGGAGGTGAACTTGTACACGAGGAAGCTCGATCTTCAAGGGTATGATTTTATTCTTTATCTTTTTCGCTTAATTAATAATTATGCATAAAGGGTGATCCGTATATGGTTTGTAAATTTTTAAACTCGATTTTACCACGCTCCGCATTTTTTTTGCAATTTGATCAAGCATATGAATATTACAAACCTAATAAAGGCATCGTAGAGCCAAACCTTTATAATTATTAATTGTTTTAATTTATATATATGATATGTGTTTAGAACAATTTAATTGGGCATAATTTTATCAGATAAAATTTAATAATAATAATAAAAAAAAAACCAGAAACATATCATGTCGCCGCTTTTTCATGCTTTGCATCTGAAATCGGAAAAAGTTATCAAGAGTTATAGGTTTTTGTTTAAGTCTAAGCAAAAAAAAAGAAAACAGTAATATAATATATATATATATTATATAATATTTCCTAAATCCGGTAGAATAACAAATAATTATATTATATTATATATATTATATAATATGTGATGCTAAAGTAGAGAAATGCCATGATTTTTTTTTAAAAAGCGCGTAACACGGAATCGAAGGAGTTACATTAATTAAAAAAGCTGCATTGCATGACGTTTTTTTTTTTTAAGCAAATGCCGTGATATAAATGGGTTAACCTCCCGGATAGATATATTTTTTAGACAAAAAAATCAAGGAGAATATATATATAGTTATATATATATATATTATATATATATATATATATAACTAATATGATTTATATATATATATATATATATATATTTCTTAATAATTTTATAATTAAAATAAAAGTTTATTTTAATCTTAAAATAAAAGGTTTATTTTAATATTAAAATAAAATAGAGTTTATTTTAATTTTAAAATTGAATATTATATATATATATATTATTTTTTTAATTAAAATAAAGTTTATTTTAATTTTAAAATAAAAGGTTTATTTTAATATTAAAATAAAAGATTTATTTTAATTTTAAAATTAAATTTCATGCTAACTAATTAGAGTTGGAATTGGATTCCATGATAACTAATTGGAGTTGAAATTGGATTTTATTTTTCCTAAAATAAAGGAGTTTATTTGTGAATAGGGAAGTAAATCCATGTTTCCTTAAATAAAGGAGTTTATTTAAATATGGAATAAGATTTCATATTATTCAAAATAAAGGAGTTTATTTGTGAATAGGAAAAAGAATATCCGTGTTTCCTTTAATAAAGATTTTTTTACATGGAATTGATTCATATAATTAATTAAAATAAAAGAGTTTATTTTAATTAAAGATTTTTTTTATATATACATGGAATTGATTCCATAATTAATTAAAATAAAGGAGTTTATTTTGATTAAAGATTTTGATTAAAATAAAATAGTTTATTTTATTCAAAATAGGATAAATTAAAATAAAATAGTTTTATTTTGATTTAAATTTGGATTTAAATAAAGGAGTTTATTTTTATTCAAAATAGATTTTATACTAACTAAATTTGCCCATTAAATGATATCAATATATATATTAAATGTTTATTATTCATAAGATGAATGTTATTTATTTATGCATATGGTGATGTGTATGATAATAAATGGGATTGATTATGACTATCAACCAATGTGATTGATTTTTATTTTAGTTGATGCACGAATGTATGGATTTTATTAAATGGGGTCTCATACCTGCCTTCTCTATTTTTTCTTAATGTAAATTCTATTCCCTCCTATGTATTTCCCTCGATCACGATCAAGGTTTCTATTTATTTTAAATAGTTTTGTAATAGGAATATTTAGAATTATTTTGAAGAATTAGAGATCAAGGACAAGAAGCGCTTGAAGACCCGCTTTGTAATGGAGCCCGTTTTAAATGTAATAGTTATATTTAAATATTAATTCTCGCACCCCTAGGGGAGCCACCTTTTGGTTCACTTGGTGGCTCTAGTGAACCAAACTAGAATAAAAGTCCATAATCAATCCAGTAGAATATAGTATTCTATATGTGCATGCTTATACTATATATATTATATATTATGCAAACATGCTTCGCATGTTCATTAATACGACGCGATTTTATATATATATATATGCAATGCTAAACAAGATGAGACAAATTAATAACAAACCCTCAATTTTTATATTAAGTCCTAAGCGCTCAAAGATATTTGGAATATCGAACGTAGCCTTCTAGCATGATAAAATTAATAGAGTATTAAATATTTAATATGAGTTTGTTGTGGTCACCACAAGGCAAGTATTAAGTATTTAAGATGTTAATTTATCACATTTGATGCTTATAAAGAAAATTGAACAATATTGTTTTGTTGTGTCACCACAAGGATGATATTTTCTTTTTTGAATATATGGAGTGCTAGGTTTGGACTTAACTTGGATAATTTTGATTCTGGATGTGCCACCACTGATCAAAATAATCTAAGAGGCAAAATACAAGGAGTTGCATAGTTGATGTAATTGACAAAAGTTGTCTACCTATTTATTTATATATAGTTTGTTGTGTCACCACAAGGCTATATACATTTGAAATGGGATCCTTATTCTCACTAGCAAATCTTTAATTAGATTTTGCTTAACTATATAAGTGAGGGTAATATAGTTTGAAGAAAATAGTGGGAGATACCAATTTAAAACAAGACCTAATTTATTTTGGTAATTAATAATAGAATGTATGTTAAAATGTTGTTAATTATAAATTC
Organism: Panax quinquefolius; assembly: GCA_020205615.1. Classification (NCBI taxonomy): domain Eukaryota; kingdom Viridiplantae; phylum Streptophyta; class Magnoliopsida; order Apiales; family Araliaceae; genus Panax; species Panax quinquefolius. The sequence continues at coordinate 85,795,503 of CM035151.1, read as the reverse complement.
ATTTACGTAATTTTACAATGTCTAAAATTACTATCATCCTCACGAAGCATATTAGATGCTAAATTAATCGTAATCAATTAAACGGATTGGTTAAGGAATTTGAGAATAGTTCTCATAGGTCGAAAAGCTATCTTATGTCCTTAATACGCCTATCCCTCGCAATGGTTGCGCATAATGCCTCTCGAGGATGAGATTGCTACTTTTAGAAAGTGGCAAGATGATGCACAATTGGCTTCAATGCATCATGCTCGCATCCATGAGTAACGAGCTTCAAATACAAGATGAAACTATGGATGCTTTTACTATATTCCCGCACATCAAGTAGTTGATGGTGAGGAAAGTGGGACCGATATATATCGACATATCTAAGGAGCTCTTCCGATCTAGAATGGCCAATGGCACTATAGTATGCATAAAAAGTTCTTAACATAATCAATTTGATTGATCAATTAGGACAACCGGTTTTGTCATGGATGGAGAGTTGAGCCAAGATTTGATCTTGCACTCACCCCTACTCCTTTTCATTAATTGTTGTGAATTTTCATATGAATAAGCTAGATATCGCCAAATACCGATTTTGCTTAACATGTTGAAAAATGTTGAGAGTCACTTTCAAACCAAGAAAGACCATGTCTTACCGGTAGGGGCCAAAGGATCTTCCGAAAAGAAGAACGATTCAAAGAAGGTAAATAGAAAGGCATAAACAAAGGATAATAAGAACAAAACCGATATGGATAAAGAAAGGAGTTTGCTTCCACCGCAATGAGCCCGGACACCGGAAAGAAATCATGAGAAGCATCTTGCAAGAGGCTAACCAAAGAAGCTTAGTGAAGTTTCTACATAAATTGAAATATGTTCATGATTTAAATAAATTTTCTTTTAAGTCAAGGTTCTACTTGGGTATTGATACCGATTTTGGTTATCATAAATATAGATTTATGAAGGACCAAGCAAAAGTAGAAAGTTAAACAAAGATAAGTAATGCTATATGTGGAAAATGAAGCAAAGGTTGCAATGCATTAGCTATAGAAACTTATAGTTTAGCAATCGCTTACGCAAATCTATTAAGTCAATAAGTTGTTATTGTATTCCAGTTCTTGTTAAAATATTATTTCCATTTTATTGTTGACAATGAAAACTTTGGTATTATAATTAAGAACAATTGTTGTTCTATTTATAATAATAATGTTTTATATAGAACTGGAATATTACTTAATAAATTTTTGTATACTTGACTTACGTGAAAATATATTTTGCAAATTGAACAAACTAGTATAAGAAAATGAGATGATCATTCAAAGAGTTGAATGTGTGTATTTTCTGAAATACAAGTATGAATTATTTGAAAGGTTCAAAGAATTCAGAAGAGAAACAAATTGGCAAAGTATTAAGATTTTTTGATTAGATCAAGGGATAAATACTTGTGCAATAAGTTTTTAGATCATCTCAAATGGTTTTCTCACAATGGACGCCTCCTGATATGCAATAGTTGATTGATGTATCTGAAAGGAAAAATCGTACCTTGTTGGACATGGTGCGGTCCATAATGATTTTACCGACATTCCAAAGATCCTTCAGTGGTCATGTCCTAGAAATGGTCGACATATCTACGAAAATGGTAACCTCTAAATCCAAATTTCAAGACTCCATAAAAGTTATGGACAGGAGGATTCCTAATCTTAAGTATGTTAAGATAAGAGGTTGTCCAACTTATGTGAAAAGGTTTCAAAGGATAAGCTTGGGACAAAATTTGACAAGTATGATTTGTGGGACATCCTAAAGTAAGTTTAGGGTATATGTTCTATAATCCTACTTAGCGAAAAGGTGTTTGTTGTGAAACACGCCTTTCTAAGATAAATGTGTTTATTATCAAGGGGGCTAGTGGGAGGATAATTGATCTTGAAGAGTTCAAGAACCACAAAACACTATAAGTCAAATAAGAGGAACCTCAGAGATAGACCTATTGTATCACAAATCAATCGTAAATCGAATAGTACCAAAGATACCTAGGAGGTATGGATTCATCATGGATGATGATGATGAGGTACGATCATGTAAGATGATGATCCGTAGTTACATTCGATGAGGTAAGACTTCTAGTGTGTACAAAAGGGTCATGGGAGCGCCGTGACATTCCTAATATTATATGTTGATATACTACGGATAAGGAATGACATACTAATGCTACAATCAAGAAAGATAAAGTTGTTCAAACAATCCTCCATGAATGATTTGGAAGAGTATCTTAATTGGGGATATAAATCTATATAGATAGATTTAAAAGGATGCTCGACTTAACCCAAGGAACGATATTCATTTGATGCTAAAGTCGCTTAGCATGGCAACTCCAAGAGATGTCTCATGTTGATGAGCCATGGAGTGTATCTCTTTAATAGTCCCCATAGACTCCAAAGAAGAGAGATCGCATGAGTAACAATCATGTATGCAATGAAATATACGAGACCCGATGTCGATCGGTCCATATTCTCGAGAAGATCACCATAAGACAAAGAAAAACATCTTAAAGTTCATAACCAAAGACTAAGGATGTGAGATCATACATGGTGGGTCCGAATTAAAACTAGAGGGCTTTACAGACTCAAGTTTTTCGCATGCACTAAGACGATTTAAAATCCACTTTAAGGTAAAGTGTTACCTTGAACAAAGGTGTAGTGAATCGAAAGGTTCCAAACAAAGAAAGAGTTGTTGGTTTAGTGATAAAGACAAAGTATATAGCTATAAATGAAGTCGCAAGTTGATTGTTTGGATTAAAAGTTCATTACGTAACTAGAATAGTTCCTAAGTCTCATCTTGGATCTAAACATGTGTTGTGGCACTTTCAATTGATTATTAGAATCATTGAAATATGGGAAATCACTATAGAGATAGTGGACTCTCATGAACAACATTACATATCCATTAACTAAAGCTTATCCAACAAACAGGATAATCGCCACTTAGAGAAGAAGAGTATGAGATACCATGATTTATCGGCTTTAGTGCAAGTGGGAGATTGAAAGTAGTATGCATACAAGCCAATCATGTTTGATGATAAAGCATATACTTTGTAATAATCTTATTCATTTATTAATAAAAAGTATTAATTTATTAAAGGCTTTTAATTATCTACATGATGTCGTTTTTATAATATGTGATAAACCCATAGTTTTAAGCAATGCTTTTAGAATAATAATGATGATCATTCTAATGAGATCTAAATTCTTAGAAAGCTTAAAACTAAAATAGTTCCCAATCATTGATTACTAAATTGGGGATTAGTGAATCCGGATAGATTGGTACATACGTTGCTTTGCTCATTGGATGAGGATGATTGATCTCATGATCATTTGTGTGGAGACACTAAAGCAAGTATGTAGGTGCTTATTAGAGAATAAGTTCAATTTGAACGTGGCTCGCTAAGGAATACCTAATGGAGTTTTATTTGCCTCGTCAATAGAATTCTCAGTGATAGTAGTACAAGTAATCCTTGGACTTGAGATCATCATAGATTCTTGTGTATGATGAGTTATACTTTGACTTATTCCTTAAGACCCTTAGGGTATATCAAAGGGTATGCTTGGGTATAATAAGTTGTACATGGAGATAATGTATGATCAATAAAGAATCTACCACTTCTAATAAAAGAAGAGAAATGTCCTATGTGATTCGATAAATGACAACCCAGGTTATAACAACCCCAAAATAGGTCCATTCCATCCAACCTATTCTCGAAAATGTTAAATACATGGTATGCGAAATAACTACAACTTTATTACAACAATTGTCGTGCAAAATACAACAACACATATCTTTGTGAGTTTGGATACCAATATATACCAACTTGTAACTCGGACACCAACTTGATAACACGCCACCATGACACCTTACATAAAGGTACAAATCAAAAACTGCTTTTAGAAATTAGAATCTTTGGGAAGTGCTCAAGAAACCTTCATACATGGGAGGCCATGCTTTTAGGTTATAGTAGATATCATATGGCCACGTAATTATCCTTGGTCAACCTAATAAACCCCAAAGAAAAACGAGAAGATTACTATCATATTCTTCCCAATGGTGAGTCTTCTCTTGACATATCATTATCTCCACCGCCTCTAATTGGGTATTATACTCCAAACAAACACCAAGATTATATAGGTAGTGCTTGTAAATATACTCAACAAGTGGATGAGCACAACCATGTCTTATGATAACACGAGGTTGTAGATGTCATTAGACATCTTGTATGATAGTGACAAAACACCCTTCCAAGTTAAATTCACCTCACCTCAACATCTATAGACCACCACTCTATTCCCTTGCTATCCCCCGCCGACCCAATTTACACTTTTATTACACGAAAGGAATTGTGAAACAAAAGGGTGAGCACAACTAGCTCAAGAAAGAATATTATGACTAAAGATAAATAAATTATCAATAGTCTTCATCAAGAATAAATCGTAGATTTAGAACATATGGTAGATGATAAAACTTTTCAACCATAGTTGCGTGGAATGAGCAATCCATTAGAAGAGTCAAATAGACTATAAAGTCTATTGTCTTCTCCACGTTAAAAGTCCACCAACAATATTTTATCCTCAGTAACATCAATCAACAGTTCCTTTCCACAATTATATGAATAACTCATAATCATAATTGTGATTCTAAATTCTCTTCTCATCCAGACGAAGATAATTTTCATCACCGCCCTTTACACAAAACATCAAATATCATGGTTATACCAAATCACGCCTCTGCTCATAATCATACTAATAAATTCATCTTTTACACTGCACGAATCAAAGATATTCATCAACAGCTCATCTTTACACTACAAAGCTAAAGATATTCAACAACAGTCATCTTTGCATTATGAGCCAAAGATATTCATCAATAATTCATCTTTGCACTACAAAGCTAAAGATATTCATCAACAAAGTCATCTTTGCATTATAAGCCAAAGATATTCATCAATAATTCATCTTTTGACTACAATTTAAAGATATTCATCAACAAGTCATCTTTGCATTACAAGCCAAAGATATTCATCAATAATTCATCTTTTGCACTTCACAAATTTAAAGATATTCAACAACAGTCATCTTTGCATTACGAGCCAAAGATATTCATCAATAATTCATCTTTTGCACTACTGAAAGCAAAGATATTCATCAACAAGTCATATCCATATTTATAACACCTTAATCCAAATGTTATAAATCACTTAGAAATCTCATAATCTAATATTATTAATATTATAATAATATTTTAATCATTTCTTAAACTTATAAACAATTTAATTAAATTATTTACACTTTACTAATTAATGCATTTAATCATAATAAAATGCCAAACTCATAAAATTTCATCACCAATAACCAAAACCCTCATCAAAAATCAAGATATATACTCATATAGGATTCTCAAACCATAAAATCATATTTTCTAATTTTCTTACTTCACATAACATATTTAATTCATTTACTCATAACTAGAACATTTTCATGAAAATACCAAATCGGTTCAAAAATATTTCTTTTCTGGGATTTAGCATAAAATAGTCCCATATTGAACATATATTTTTCTAAAAATTTTAAAAATTCATTTACTATTTTTCATATGGCCAAAACCACCGAATATTTAAACATTTATCATAAATTGTACTTTTATCCAAAAATTCAAATTCACAGAGTACAATCGATATTATATAGATGTACTCTCAATAAAAATTTCATCAATTTTGGAGTTAACCGCAAGGAGTTATAAGATTACTTTTAAAATAGTCTTTTCTCATAAAAATTCATAACTCTCAATCTATACATCCAAAAATACCTCAAAATAATCATAGTGGTGTAAAATTCAAGAATGATCAAAACATGGATACAATCAAAGCTAGTATCCGTAATAGATATTTTAGTCGAAAAGAAAATTTTCATTTTTCTAATGAATAGTGTCAGAGATTCGTGAATAAGTCACGATACGTGAATAAAGTCGTGAATAATAACTCACACCAAAAGATAGAAATTCCACAAAAAAACATCTTCACGCTTTCATGAATAGTACTCGTGAATAGTAACTCGTGAATAAGAACTCGTGAATAGTAACTCGTGAATAGTAACCCATGAATAAGAACTCATGAATAGTAACCCCGACATGAAAAAGTTCCAAATTTGATAAAAACTTCAGATCAACATTTCAGCATAATGATATTGAAGAAATAATATCATTACGAAAAAAAAAATATCCCTTACTATCCCTTACTATCCCTTACCTCAAAAGAAAGCAAAGACTTCGATCGGATATCTGATATGATGACTGAAGGAAACTTGCACCGATGAATATCAACTCACCAAGTATCTAAATACTCACAAAATACACTCAATAATCTAGAGAGAAAAGAGAAAACTTATGTTTCGGTGTGATTTTCAATTCTAACTTAGCCCTCTATTTATAGGAAAATGTTAGCCGCACCGAAGCAGACTTGACCTGCTACCTGATGGCTTTACCTGCTACTATTCCACCCACCAAAAATCAGCCATCTTCCCCAACAACCAAGAGTGGGGCCCACTTAATTCTAGAATTTTCCACCAAAACCTAATTTCCTAATCAGCCACCTCTTAAAATTCATAACAAATCATACGTTCATTTTTAACGGTTCAAAATTTGTGGACATATACTCAACTTATATATGTATAACATATCCAAAATTACAACGATCCAACTTCGGATCAAAATTTATAACTCACATAATATAGTTGAAGAACAACAATTTTTTTTCGGACTATTAGTCCTTCTGACCAGTTTCATTCAAAATTTCACCACGAAATATCTACAAAGAATTTTGGGTGATTCAAATTTCTACAGTTAGCTTACTTCTAGGGCTTTCTTTTGATATATGGCTCATCTCTTAACTCATTATACACAAAGAGTTATGGATTTTACAAAATCAAGTAATAAACTAATCCCATATTTTGTTCTCCATTTCAACAAATACTGATAAAACACCTCATCATTAATTCCTTCACTTATAACCACATAAATAAATCCATCATTTATATCCACATCAAATAAATATTTTCTTATCATATGAATCAATAATTAATTATTCACAAACAATATTACAGAATCACATTTATGACAACCAGTGCCGCCCAGAAAGAGGGGCTTTCCGATAAGAATTTCTCCTTCTTGGCGCCAAGCAATTAGGTGACCAAACCTCTCCTTGATGTAGAACTTTCTAGACATTGCCAATAATGTTATCTAATAATATTATTCAAATAATATGAATTATTGATCCGATAATGGAAAATATCGTTGTGCGGATAATTATTGAACAACAATAATAAAAATATCAACACAAAGAATTATTGAATCAATAAAATAAAATATTGAACAGATAATTATCGTAATAATTATTGAGTAGTGCCTTCTCACGTAAGAATCAATAATTAAAAAAAATACTTTGTGCGATACCGCAGTGTCTTTCGCATGCAACAACGCGTATTACTTTACTTTACCAACCGGTATTCCAACAAAGTTAATTGATAACGATTACGCCGTTATTTATAAAGACTCAAATTTGTCGTTTTCTCCATCCGAAGCGCTTATTCTACATTATGGGGCCCATTAAATGATCGCTACTGTAAATTTAATATTCCCCGTGAAAAGAATATTCCACGACCAAACGAATATTCTCCCACAACAATGAATATTTTATAACCACATGTGTATTTTGAAAAAAAATATATCACCCTTAACTTTAACTTTTATCAATTTAACCATTTACCAATAGAAAAATTGAATACTTTTATTTCATAAAATTGAGGTCTTACAATCTCCCCTCCTTATGAAATTTCGTCCCCGAAATTTACGTACCTGGTATTTCAAAGAGTTGAGAATACCTTGTTTTCATTTCAGATTCTATCTCCACTGTCATCATGATTTCTCCATTGCTCATCTCATGTATTTCAGATATCATTCTAGAATACAGCTTCAAAACAAAGGTTAATTGAGCAAATTAACATATCACATAATATCTCGATATTATGACTGACCAACAAATAAGCTTAGGTAGGACACACTAGCGAAGGATTTACTCATCTCTCCCCTCCTAGTTCTATTCCCCGATCTCCGCCAGAGATCATATCCCTAAGCTCTGATACCAAATGTAACAACCCCAAAATAGGTCCATTCCATCCAACCTATTCTGAGTCGTTAAATACATGACATGCGTAAATAACTACAACTTTATTACAACAATTGTCGTGGCAAAATACAACAACACATATGCTTTGTGAGTTTGGATACCAATATATACCAACCGTAACTCTCCGACACCAACTTGGATAACACGTCACCATGACACCTTACATAAAGGTACAATTCAGCTGCTTTTAGAAATTAGAATCTTTGGGAAGTGCTCAAGAAACCTTCATACATGGGAGGCCATGCTTTTAGGTTATGGTAGATATCATATGGCCACGTAATTATCCTTGGTTGACCTAATAAACCCCAAAGAAAAACGAGAAGATTACTATCATATTCTTCCCAATGGTGAGTCTTCTCTTGACATATCATTATCTCCACTGCCTCTAATCAGGTATTATACTCCAAACAAACACCAAGATTATATAGGTAGTGCTTGTAAATATACTCAAAGAAGTGGATGAGCACAACCATGTCTTATGATAACACGAGGTTGTATGTCATTAGACATCTTGTATGATAGTGACAAAACACCCTTCCAAGTTAAATTCACCTCACCCTCAACATCTATAGACCACCACTCTATTCCCTCGCTATCCCCCGCTTCACCAATTTTACACTTTTATTACTCCGAAAGGAATTGTGAAACAAAAGGGTGAGCACAACTAGCTCGAAAAAGAATATTATGACTAAAGATAAATAAATTATCAATAGTCTTCATCAAGAATAAATCGAGATTTAGAACATATGGTAGATGATAAAACTTTTCAACCATAGTTGCAAATGAATGAAAGCGATCCATTAGAAGAGTCAAATAGACTATAAAGTCATTGTCTTCTCCACGTTAAAAGTCCACCAACAATATTTTATCCTCAGAACATCAATCAGCAGTTCCTTTCCACAATTATATGAATAACTCATAATCATAATTGTGATTCTAAATTCCTCTTCTCATCCGGAGATGAAGATAATTTTCATCACCGCCTCTTTACCTCGAAACATCAAATATCATGGTTATACCAAATCACGCACCCGCTCATAATCATACTAATAAATTCATCTTTGCACCACGGGTCAAAGATATTCATCAACAGCTCATCTTTACACTACGAAGCTAAAGATATTCAACAATGTGTCATCTTTGCATTACGAGCCAAAGATATTCATCAATAATTCATCTTTGCACTTCTACAGAAGCAAAGATATTCATCAACAAGTCATCTTTGCATTCTGACAAGCAAAGATATTCATCAATAATTCATCTTTTGCACTTTCTGAATTTAAAGATATTCATCAACAAGTCATCTTTGCATTCTGCCAAAGATATTCATCAATAATTCATCTTTGCACTACAGGCTAAAGATATTCAACAACAGGTCATCTTTGCATTACGAGCCAAAGATATTCATCAATAATTCATCTTTGCACTACAGGCTAAAGATATTCATCAACAAGTCATATCCATATTTATAACACCTTAATCCAAATGTTATAAATCACTTAGAAATCTCATAATCTAATATTATTAATATTATAATAATATTTTAATCATTTCTTAAACTTATAAACAATTTAATTAAATTATTTACACTTTACTAATTAATGCATTTAATCATCATAAAATGCCAAACTCATAAAATTTCATCACCAATAACCAAAACCCTCATCAAAAATCAGCATATACCTCATATAGGATTCTCAAACCATAAAATCATATTTTCTAATTTTCTTACTTCACATAACATATTTAATTCATTTACTCATAACTAGAACATTTTTATGAAAAATACCAAATCGGTTCAAAAATATTTCTTTTACTGGGATTTAGCATAAAATAGTCCCATATTGAATATATATTTTTCTCAAATTTTAAAAATTCATTTACTATTTTCATACGGCCAAAACCATTTAATATTTAAACATTTATCATAAATTGTACTTTTATCCAAAAATTCAAATTCACAGTACAATCGATATTATATAGATGTACTCTCAATAAAAATTTCATCAATTTTGGAGTTAACCGCAAGGAGTTATAAGCGAGTTACTTTTAAAATAGTCTTTTCTCATAAAATTCATAACTCTCAATCTATACATCCAAAATACCTCAAAATAATCATAGTGGTGTAAAATTCAAGAATGATCAAAACATGGATACAATCAAAGCTAGTATCCGCATAGATATTTT